>OX451741.1:889228844-889809841 GCA_948472305.1 Vicia faba | reverse complement strand
TATTATATTATATATATATATATATATATATATATATATATATATATATATATATATTATATATATATATATATATATATATATATATATATATATATATATATATATATATATATATATATATTATATATATATAATATATATATATATATATATATATATATATATATATATATATATATATATATATATATATATATATATATATATATATATTATATATATATATATATATATATATATATGATTAGAAATGCATGCTTAGATTTATTGTTTTCTTATAATCACAAGTGGTTAAGGTTTATTGCATTGATAATGATTTTGTTGATAAGCGTAAGTTTTATTAAGGTTTATTGCATTGATAGTCGATTGTAGTTGAATAACCATATTGATTGCTTTGGTTATTCGTCATATATACTTTTTAATTTGTATTTTGATTGAGGGTTCTGTGTATTTCATCAAAAAACTTATAATTTTTTACGCATATTTTCCGCCACACAAATAATTTTAAACTCTGATATTAGAAATAAACATTTTTTAAAATCAGTCATTTTATTTAAGGAAGTCTTTTAATCCCCTTTTCTAGACTGTTAAATCCCTATATTCTTCCCTAATATTTTTTACAAGAAAAATAGAGCATTTAATTTTATTGGTCTCACTAACAGTGATTATGTGAAAGATTAGGATGATAATTGATATACATCAAGGTCATGTGTTAATGATTGAGCTACTCTATCCACCCTAAGAGTGTTTCATTGTGAAAATAGTTTAACTATCAAACTCTTTAAAATTCAAGTTTACAAGGGAGAAGTCAATACATAGATATGCGATGTCATTTTCTCCGCAATCTTGTTTATTGATAAAATTATAAATTTGATGTATTGTTTAAGTGAAAATCAAGTAAAAGATATCATGACCGAATCTCTAAATCGAAACGTGAATTACTCAAAGTTTTTTCAAATCCAATTTTTAACCTAACTCATAGATATGATTAAATTTAAAAAAACAACGGAGAATTTTTTATTAGTTTATTTGTTTAATAAATTTTTACTTGTTAGAAAGTCTTTGCTTTTATCAACTCTTTAGAAGAATTCGTGTTATTAGAATTTCTAAGACATCAGATTAGTAATTCTCAGTATATATTATCTCAGTCTCTAATTATAAAATCATTTTAGTTTTTTCTTTATGATTTTTTTCAATTTTTAAAGTGTATTAATTATTTTTTTCAAACTTATCATTAATTATATTTTTTTCTGCAATCAGTAATATATATATTAATTATTTCTCTCTCTTAAAAATAAACTTATAAAATTATACAAATAATTAATAAATTTAATATTTTAACCAATTTTTTTAATTAATGTAATTTTACATAAGTAATATTTTTTAACTTTTAGTTACTTAAATTTATATTTAACTATATTTCAAGTCAAGAAATCATGGTCCAATTTTGCATAAAATATACTTACAATTATAACAACTTTAAATAGTAATATCCGGAAAGAAATCAAAACCAAATAATATAACATTCATAATTTGATTAAAGAAAAATATTGATGCACTGACAATTTAAAATAACTTTATAATGTCAATCAATCATATTTATGTATTCAATTAAAATATATTTTTATTTTAAAAAGAATTAAATAATATAATAAATTATTTATTTTTTATTAAATGATAATGTAAAACAATATTTCACCATCAGTAAATATCAATTAAACTCATTTATGATAAATGCTTCAATGATCTTATCATAATCGCATTTAATGAAAGACAAAAACTATTGTATAGACACAATCATATTACAGAAGCAATAAAGAAATTTAATGTGCAGTTAAAATTTTAGATTTTTGTTCAAAAATATTGATTAAATTTATTATAATATTGATTTTATTAAATTTAATGAAATATTGAAAAATAAAATATAAAAAATACATTAAAGATTACAATATTAAATAATTTAATAATAATTAATTTTTACTTATAATAATAATCAAAAATTAGATATTTTTATTGCTTATAAATATGATGGAAAGATGTACTATTAATAAAGAAATTAAATATATAAAATATAAGATGCGGATGCATTAACATAAATGTGTAAGAATAATTCTTCAAAAAATAAATAAATGTGGTAAGAATAATAGGCTATATATTTCAACTTTATTATTCACTTCTCATATCCCTTCATTATTTACTGAATTTAGAGTTTAGACCATGGGAATCTTAAAAAGCCAATTATAATTTTAAAGCGGTTAATTAACAATTTTTCCAAAACAATCATTATGTGATTAATCTATAGTACGTACTTATCAATATTAAGAAAATTTTATATTTATTCTCTCAAAAAAAATTATATTTATTTATTAGTTAAAATCTGAACTAGTAGGTTGTATGATCATTCCAGTTTTAAAACATGGAATTTACTTTCTTTTAGGGGTTGTTATTTTTGGATATATTCACTAAATTTTGATCCTTAACACACAGCTTTCATAGCTCAGTTGGTTAGAGCACCCGTTTAGTAAGCGGGAGGTCATGAGTTCAACTCTCATTGAAAGCAAATTTTTTGTACTTTCTCTAATTTTTCATGTTTTCTTTTGTTGTTTTATCTTGCTTTCTCTGATGCTATGAATTTCGTGCTTTCTTTAATGTAACATTCCAGTTCAAAATAACGATGCATCAAACACTTAATCAATTGAAAACTTGTAAAATTCCATTACATTGGTTGGTAAATTCAAACCCCTGTTTATTGATAATAACAAACAATTATATACATGAGAAATCAACATCTCTTTCCTAAGTCCTAAAGCAGTGCAGAAGATTTAAAACAATCTCATTCTCATTCAAGTTACTAAGATTTGATTGAGACAAGAGGAGGAGGAAGTAACTCAAGGTGTGTTATACATTTTTCACCAAAACTACCTATGCATTTTGTGTCACCTCTTCCATGCCAAGTACCATCTTGTACATTGTTCATCTCCAATGTTCTAGACTCCTGCAATCATCATATTAAAACAAAAAATTCAATACTTAGAATGAGTACTCCAATTATATTATGCACAAATTGAATTTGGAAAATGACCTGAGATAATGTACAACAAGGACATGCAAAATGGTATGCACAATCATCCAATGAACTTTCACTACCCTGAAAGCAAATTCCAATATACACTGCATTAGATGGTGAGCATATATAACAAAGGGTTCGTCGAAAAATTTCACACACCTTGATGTTGAATTTCTTTCTTATAAGTGTGCGAAATAATCCTAAATACACACCAACAGAAATAATGAGGAAAACAGAAATATAGAGAAAGCAGTGATGTCTCGTGACAGCATAAGCAATGAAGTTCACAAAAGCACCAATGGCAAGAATCATGTAAATTGCCGCCTACAAAATAAAACAAAGAAACTTCAAATTTCATAACCAATATTTGAGTCATCTTTGACTAGTATTCAAATAAACAAAAGTATATAATATATACCTGAATGTAACAAGAACCAAAACCAGCTTTCTTCATGTTTTTCCCAAATCGATAGCAAGGACAACTACAGCACCAGAAAAATGTTAAATGTTAAATAAAAAATTACCCAAAAAAAAGCTGAAAACATGAATATTGATGAAAATTGCTTACAAGGTGGATTCAATGGCAATGCGACGATGATCAAAGCAATCAAAAAGTTCACCTTCCCACATTCTCAAAACCCCACCAAACACCCCATTCTCTTCTTCTTCTTCTTCCTCCGTGGTTCCTAGATTCCCCCATTTTCCTTGAGAAGCTTTCAAAGCCACAGAGGAACACAACACATCAAAATCCAAAACTGCAACGTTCTCTAGCAATTTCTCTTCCTCTTCTACATTTCTCTCTTGTTTCTCCAAATCTCCCATTTGAATTAAACTTTAATTTCCCCTCTTTCTCTCCTTTTCGTTATTATAAGGAAATCAAATTTTGCTTTTTCAACGCACCTTTCGGAGGTTTGCTTTATAGGATTGTTGAGTATGGAAAAATATATACAAGAACATATATACCAAACAAAACAAGATAGGATAAGGACAATTCTTTTGTTGTTGTTGGCGTTGGTGTGTGACAAATTCATGAATCTTTTGAGTTGTTGTCGGACCTAATAATACCATTATAAGGGATGTGGCTGTTGCCACGTGTAACCATATTTTTATTATTATTATTATTATTATTATTATTATTATTATTATTATTATTATTATTATTATTATTATTATTATTATTATTATTAGGTAAATAATTTTTCTTTTTGATTGAATCATTCATATATTTTTTATTATTATCAGAATAATAATTGAGAAATTGATTATGCTTTATTTTTACATTTTTAGTGGGTAAATTAATATTTAAATAGTTATTTTGACTTTGTGAATTCTTTAACTCATCCTATGATCTTTTTACGTATTATGTGAAATTTCATAAATATTTTTTAAAATCAGAAATATATTTTTGGCTTGCACCATATTATACATGAATTAGGTTGGAAGGATTAGGTGCAAATCAAAAATATATTTCTTGATTTTATTGGTTGATCAGAACCTGCAAGCTGGTCGGAGGATGATCTTTGACGGGCTGAAATGTTGAGGAGAAAAGGAAGTTGTACCTACAAGGCACTCTGACGATCAAGTAAGTATGGGAGCAAAGAGATATAAGCAAAATATTAGGATTTCAGAGATGAATAGTGAATACATAGCCCTTACAAGTGTGAGGATTTATATAATACTCCTGACGCGCAGTCATTGATTCCTATTTTTGTGCCTAGATACTCGGGTCCGTGAAAATAGGAACTATCAGGACTCGGTCAAACTAGGCAGAGTATCCGCAATTAGCCATTGGTCCCGAGAGGAGGTAGGTTGCAGACAATGATCTGGTCGGTTCCTAGTTGTCTGGTAGACTTGATGTCGGGCAGACAAAGAAGTGTCTGTTGGACGTTGCCGGTCTCACTGGTCTAAGAGGGCAATGACCGGTAGCGTCCGACGGAGGACGGGGGACTTCGGGCCATGGTCGTATGGGCCGTGTTGAAGGTGGAGTATAGACTGAGCCTGCTCTAGCCGTTGGGCCAGTCCATAACACTTTCGATTCTAAACCGTAAGTATACTTTCGGTTCCTGGACGCACTAAATGACGCCATGCCTCTTCTCCTCCCATTACAGTAACCATTTTCAAAACAAAACATAAAACTCTCTCAAACTCTCTTAAACCCTTATTACATCATTCAGATATTTACTCAAAAAATCATCAGAAATCATCAAGCATTGGTTATGTAATTCTTAGAGTTTATGTAATTTCTACTCAAATTAGTGAATTAGAGTTTAAATTGTGATATTGTAGCTTGTTCTCAATATTAGAAGTCATTAGAAATGTGTTTTTAAAGTTAATTTCGTGATCAATGCCCTTTTTATTAGCTCATTGAGAGGACTGAGACGCCATTTTCGTTGCTTCTATTATTACAGCAGGAACCATAATTAAATTTCTGGTTTTGTCTAGAACAAAATCGGAAGTATACTTCCGGTTTATGTATGTGTCTGTTTTAAGGCTTGTTTTGCACACTGGACTTTATATTAATATTTTTTTCGTACTTCTACAGGAGATATCGATGAGAGGCTGTCACGATTGAGGCACGATAGGATTGTGTAGCGGTAGAAATGTTTAAGACTAAGTCATTGGATTGACTAGACTTTATACAAATCAAAATAAATATCGCCACCGCGCTTTATTGTTTCTAAAGGAATGGGAAAAGAGCGAATAACCCAAAAAGAAGAGGAAATATTCAAGGTAAGGGGGTTGGTTATACAAAGGGAATGTATTAGCACCTTAAACATCTACGGTACTCCGCATGAGCCTCTTTGTAAAATATATATATATTGGCTATATAAAAAATGTTGTATATAAAAATTTGATGGTGGAGGTGAGGAAAGAAATATATTTATTTTTATAATTTTTGCACCCGCCGCGGTTGCGAACCTTTAGTGCCTACATACCACTTTTTTGTGTAATAGGGGATCAGGGTACACGTAGTTCCTCTTTCAAAAATTTAAAACACAAATGTGTTGGTTAATTTTATGAGATAAAACATCATCGTCATTGTCCGTGTGGAAAACATGCCTACTACCGACAATCATGAGAAAGGAGAATTTGCATCATCTCAAAGTGGAGGATATGACTTGGATTTTAAAATTAACAATGCCTCACTTAACAACCAAGTGGAAAATATCTCTCTTCACTACATATTGTAGAAGTATAGTTGTTTGCATCACTACAAGGGTTGACAAGAGTTCAACCTTTTTGAGAAAAGTTTAAAGATAAAAGCCAAAGTGGAAAAATGGTTTTAAATGAGATTGATTGACTTTTAGTATTCTAAAAAAAATGTCAAGGTATTGTTAAGTTGATTGGAGTTTATTTATGAAAAATGTTTTGAAAATGCATGGACATAAGTCCAAGTTTATTATGAAAGTGGTTCAAGTTCAAAAACAAGAAGAGTTTTCAAAAAGGGGGAAGAAGATTTTTGAAATTAAAGAAGATGGGAGGAGGAGAAGAAGGGACTATCCTAAAGCATAAGGTAAAAGCTAGGGATAAGAACCATCTAACCAACAAGAAGCCAATACTTAACATTATGAGCCAAGACATAATTCTCATTCCTTGGATGGGAACCAATCAAGCAAAAAAAATACTAGACCTCTTAAGAGAACCAAACTTCAAGTGTATTAAATCTTCACAAAAATTGGGCAGAGTAACGGCTGTATACGAGTGAATTCCAGATTACAAACAAGGGGTGTAATCACAAAAACCTGCACATAAAAACAAACAAGCAACCCAATGTCTTGAGGTAAACCTCAAGAACTTCAGATAGAATAATCAGATAAGATCACAAGGTCTCCAAGATATGCCAAAGTTTCTAATCCTAAGTCCAAGAAAAGTCTCATGCTCCATAATGCCAATGATAGTAACCAAATAGTCCAAGTACCATTAAAGATTTTTTAGGGTTTATGTTGATTATTAAGTATCTTAAGAAAGGAAAAGAAAAGCTCAAGTGAGCAAAGTAAAAATGGCAAGAAAGTAAATGCTCAAATGAGCAAAGATGAAAATGGCATGAAATGTAAATGCTAAAAGTAAATGGTACATAAAGCATAAAAAAGAATAAAATCATAAGGTAAGACAAGTCAATAATTAGTGGTTAGTTGGATGACCATCTTGAAGCTTTCATTTGGAACTCATTAGAGGATTGGTAGAACCAAAGCCTCCACACAAAAAGTTGCATTTGCTTTTTGTCAAGTATATCATCCATTTGGAATTCTCACAAGTACCATTTAATGATCAAAGATGTTTAAGTGATCCGCGTTGATCAAAAGTGTTGTAGATCCATTAGAGGATTGGTAGAACCAAAGCCTCCACACAATGAATCTCAAGGTTATTGGATCAAAGAGATCAAATTAACATACTTGGGCTTGCAATCAAAAGTTTGGGCCACGAATGATCATTTATTCGAATCGAGACAAAATTTAGCGTTATGTTAAGCAATCGTAAGTGGACTTATATAGAAGTCGCACCTATTTTGAGGCCGGTCAATAGCAATCTCTGCATCATTTGTTTTGAGACATGATATAGAGATCATGCTCCAACAACATCTAGTGCAACAAGAAAGAGATGAAATGAAGAGGGATGGGAAAAAATATACAAACCACATTTGAATTAAATTTTAATCAAACTATTATTAAAATCATTCATCCATTTTTGTAGAGTTAAACTCAACACCATGGATCCAATAATGTTAATAAAGTTCATGATCCAAAATCTAACCCAAGATCAGTCAGAAAATAGTCACAAAATAATATCACATTTTAATATACACAAAAGGGTTTAAAAATAATTTTTAAAAATAGAAAATAAAAATAAAAATATCAACTATGTCCAAATTAATTAAGAAATGAAAAGTGAGACCATAGAAAAATCATAAAAAGGCTCAAATAATTTTGCAAATTTTTTGGCAATTTTTTTAAGTCAGAAACTATTTTTAAAATTAAAATAAATGGGTAAAATAAACAAAAAATGATAAAAAAATAGTAAAGTCAGAAACAAAAATAAAATAAGATCACCAATATTTGTCACAATATCATTGGATCATTCCATAATTTTTTCAGAATTTAAAAATGTATAAAAGTATTTTTAACATTTTAAACAAATCAAATAAAGTGTAAAATTTATAAAAAATACCAAAACACAAAATTAAAGTGTTAAAAAATAAAAATCAGAAAGAGAATAATCAAAAATATTTTTCATAATTTTTTCAGATTTTTTGGACTAAAAATGAATTTTCTATGATTTTTTGAAATTTAAAACCATTAAAATATAAAAATCAAAAAAGAAAATAAAAGTAAAATATGTAGACCATTGGATGAGAGTCAAAACACATTAGTAATCAAATCCAAGGGATCTAGCGCGCTGTGCATATCATGGTCATTAGTGAATAATGTACAGAATCATTAATTAAATCAGAATTTGAAAAAAATAGACGGCGCACCTTCATTGGTTGGAAGATGACACGTTGGTCATCTTCAACCTCCAGCCATCACGAATTGCAGGTCTCTCAAACTGTAAAATCAGAAGCTCAGACTTATGTCATTCACTTCGTCTCTTCACGACGAAGACAACCACACCCTCGCGCCAAATTTATATAAATTGTAGCTCAAGCAATTTGGAAGGAAAGTTTTGAAAAGAGATTTGAAATTTCATGGTCAAAATGTGTTTCCAGTAAAAGGTAAGTGTTACGACTAGAACCAAGGCAATGGGAGCAACACAATGATATCAAAGTTTTGAAGAATTGATGAAGGAATCTACCTATTGAAGTTGAGTTGCAGAGCTCTGAAACTGGACTTCTATGGAGCAGTATAGGGAATGTTTCTTGAATGTAATTATGTGGTTATCTTCAGGAAAGATCAAGGAAGGTGAATTGATGGAAAAATTGGATTGAAAAAGGCTCGAGAATGGATTTTGAAGTTAGTGAATTATGAGTTATGAAACAAGTTTGGTAGGGTGATTCTGGCTATCCAAGCTTGGGAAAATGAATGGGATAGTACATGTATTTATAGGAGAAGCAAATGGGATCAAAAGGAAGAGTGAATGATGTGTTTTGGAGGGAATTCATGCAAACCTGATGCACGAGTGAAGTGTGATCCAAACTTCATCAAAACTCATCCAATTCTTGCATTTTGATGCACTAATCCACTTGGGAAAGTTGGCTAATCATGTTTAGACCTAAAACGCGTGTTAATTTGAGGTTTAGAGGTTGTAACATGAAATTCAAATTCTGACTTGCAAGGAAACTTCAATTCCAAGTTACCACTTTTGAAACAATGGCATTCTCAGCTCAAGGGGTCTTAAGGCATGATTCTTGATGCTTTAGAAAGATGAGTTTACAAGCTTTGAAATAGAAAAAGAATGGAGTTAAATGGATGCTTGAGCTGAAAGTTGCATTGAGTCAAAGTTGGAGAAAAAGGGTTGACTTTCCATACTTAGAAATATTTCAAATTCTTCTTCAAAAATGACCTATAATGTCTTGCATCCAAACATGGCATTCCACTTGGAATTTGCTCTTGACCAAAAAAGATGGCATGAAGTAGATCTCTTCAATTACATTTTGAAACTTAAATCATTCAAAATCTCCAAAATTTGAGCAAGTTATGACTTGTTGAAGTTGACAAAAAATCATGAAATGACTTATAATCTTTTGCATCTTTAAGGCAACTTCCATCCATTTTCCCATTTTGCACATAAAAGAAGGCATAAGTTTCACATCTTCAAGATAATTATGGAAAAATAATGGACTCAAGGTGATAGAAATTGACCAATTTATGACCATTTGAAGTCACACATGGAGAATTGGGGATTCATCTAGAGGACTTGTAATCTTGCTTCCTCCTCAAGTCTCTTCCTCATGAAAACTCCTTGGAACTTTTGAAGTGATTTGTTAATAACCCTTTGAAGAGAATTATGTCTTTGGAATCACTCAAAAATACCAAAAGGTGAGCAAGATATACCCCTTTGAAGTTCAAAACTCTAGCTCCTAGATCAAGAAAATGCTTTGAGGAACTTTGACAAGCTTGAACAAACTTCTTGTACCAACATTCTTGATTTGTGAATAGAAGTTGTTGAGGATGATAATGAGAACTCTTAGCCACCAAAACCACTTCCATATCTTGAAATTTGAGAGAAATATGCTCTTGTGACCAATAGGAACAAGGCCTTGTCCAATATGACAACTTCTTCAATGTACCCTTTGTACTTTTGAGTCAAATCTAATAACCTTGAAATGTGATGAACCAAAACAACCTTGTCATGCCAATTCTTCCAAAACCAATCCAATGGTGAGGTTTAAACTTCTCCAGCTTTATTGACTAGGGCATGGACATAAACTCATGAACCCATGGGGTAACATGTTAAATCTCATTGCCTTTACCTATATGGATAACAAGAAAGACAAACCAACATTGAAATTTATTAGTTAAGTGAAGAAATCAAAACAATATTCATGATCACAAAAGGAACATAAGTCAAGGTGCTTGGTAATCCCTCAAAAGGGCAAAACTAAATGTAGGGAGGGAAACCAAGAATCCTAGTGTGATCTTGTTGTGGATGAATCAACATGGTATGATGAAGGGATCTTAGGGGCAAAAATTGGGCTACAAAAGATTGCACAACATGCTTATGTGCAGAGAGAAAGAAGTCAGGCTACCCAACCTCTTCCTGCCTCTGCACTACCAGTACCGATGCACCACCTACAGCTTCACCCCCCGGTATGCCTATTTCTACTCCTTCGATGTCGACCTGTCACATCAGGCGGGATTTGTAACACCCCAATTCTACTCGACAATTGTTATATAAATCAGAGTTATAAAAATTCTACAACCGAATCAGGATTCTATAAATTCAACTTAAAACGACGGAATTCATTACAGATACATAAAACGGTAAATTGGAATGAACCAACAACAACATAATTTTAATCCTTTAAAACCAACAACTTTCACAACTACGCAACAGAATCAAATATTTAACGTAAAAGAATATAACATCTTTATTCAACTGAAACAACTTCAAATAATAAGTATTTAACGAACAACAACTTAAAGTGCAACAACTAAATAGTAACAACAATAAAATAACAAGCGTTCATCCCCCCGAGTGTTACGTATCAGAGGAATGACACCGACTCGAACTTTTGAAGGTAAACAACCTTCACTCTGGATTACCTGCACGTTACCAACATTGGGGTAACATTCAAACAGAAGGGGTGAGATATCAAAAAATATAATCGAATGTATGATAAATATTACATTAGAATTAGTATATGCAAAATCACCACTTCACAACTTTAAACAACATCAATCACAACAAAACATCAACGAAATATAATAATTAATTCATCAACACGACAACTTAATATGCAACATGAAATGCAACTTGTTACTATGCATATGCATGTGGTACCAATGAAGCAGAACTCCCATCTTAAAAATGGAGCAGAACTCCCAACTTAAAAACGGAGCAGAACTCCCAACTTAATAATTACCAATTAATAGAGGCATCAACAAGGCATAAGCCTTCTTCGCAATTTGCCAGTTCAGGCCGTCGCAAAATATGCAAATGTATGTGACTCAATGAATGCACTATCACATACTCACAACAATCATCGTTCATCGCAAGGAATAAGCCTATATCACCATTATTACCAGTAAATAGAGGTAATTCATCGTCATTTAAAACTCCCTGCAACTTCACATTATCAATAAAAATTTACAACAACAATCACAACAACACAACAACATTGGCATAAGCCTACAATTTAATAATAATTCAACATAAATCAGCATAAATAAACGTTGGCTATAAGCCTATAACTTCGACAACAATTCAACATAAATCATCAACCTGTAATTTCTCAACTCAGAACAACCTACACAACAACTAAGAAGAATAAAAACTAACTTATACTTCTCGGCCCAACCTAGAACTTTGTTCCACTCGAAAACAGTACCGTGCTCCTCGAAACGCCTCGCAGCCTAATGTCGCTCGACATCCGACACATATATTACCTGACACACTTTGCAGCCTAAACGCCGCTCGACACCTAACACCATCAACATCCTTCTCGACCACTAGTTTCAGCCAACAACATGGAACAACACAACATCATAACGACCATATCAATACGATTCATAATTTTTGACCAACTTCTTGGAATACCACCATAACGGGAAACTATGTTTCCTATCAACAAATTTGTTAGTTATACAAAACAGTCACGCAAAAACCCTCTTAAACGACCATAACTACAATTTCTAATTTCCTGCCAACTGCTCGGAATACCACAACATCATAACGACCACACCTCCTAGTGATAAACTACCATAATCTAACCATTGAGTCTACCGGGAAATGATACAGACAACTCAAAAACGACCATAACTTAACAACTAGTCAACTTCCTATATCAGTTTCATTACAATAGTCGTACGGTGACTCCCTGACGACCACAACATAGAGAAACAAGCAACTTCAATAATAAATCCATAAACATCAATGCACACAGTCATACAACGACCAATTCCCACGTGATACACATTATAAATCTCATTATAAGGTCAGAATCCCACCCTTATCTAGATTGAAGTTCGCTCAACCAAAGTTCCATCCGTAATCCTTGCTTTGCTCTGCTCGACAGCAGGTAACTTGCTCCTTCCTCCGTGCAACTCTTACAGTCAGCGTACAAACCCTTAATCACCAACTAAATCAAATTCGTGTGTCAGCTTAACCTTATATCATTAGTCTAATTGGGCTTAACTTTCACACTCCCACTTTACCACTTCCAACCAATAACATAGGCCCAACACAATTATTCCATTAATTTCAACATTATTATTATTATTAATCAACTAATTAATTAATTAATAATAATTTAACAACTTCTACCAATAATTCCCAACATCTTACAACTTCAACAAATAATTTAAAATAATTTAATTAAATAATTAATTAAATTAACGGGGTTACAGGATTCTCCTATTCATCCTTCGCCACCTTCGTCCTCCCGCAGACGCACTTCCCCGCCTAGCATATTTGAGGCAAGATCCACATTTGGTACCCAGGCAATTCCTGAGGCCCAGGTATCATCACAGTCTCAGTCCCAAATGCCACCTGAGGCGGTTCCTCAATCATCCCAGGCACCTGAGTCGACACCCGAGGCTGCACTTGAGGCTACACCAGCGGCACCTGAGGTCGCACCAGCTCAGCCTGCACCTGCGACCCTTCAGGCTTTTAGAGGAGAATTGTCTGATTTATCACTTTTGCCTCTTTATCCCAACCATGTTGCTAGATATATCTGGGACGGACATGTATGAATTTTGCATTTTTATTTCTATTATAAATTTTATTGTGAATTTTATTATGAATTTTGACTTGAATTTTATTACGCAGGAACGTGATACGTTCAAGGTCATTAGCCATGGGCGGAAGATCAGTAAACTTGCGCCGCCTGCTGAGCCATGGTTTGATGAGTTTTTATGAATTACATGGTTGAAAGATTTGGCCCTGTGTGGATACAGTGTGGTCAACTGGGGTATGATCAACGCTTTTATTGAGAGGTGGCACCGTGAGACGTCGTTGTTTCATCTACCACATGGTGAGATGACGATCACACTCAACGACATCACGTGTCTGCTTCATATGCTGATCAGAGGGACTTTTTTGGATCATGATAGGATCAACAAAGAGAATGCGTTGGATTTGTTGGTTCAGAAGCTAGGAGTTACCCTTGAGAGTGGCCTAGGAGAGATTGATAAGACTCGTGGTTTCCATGTCAGGTATAGCTATTTGGCTAGGGTGTTCGCTAATGAGATTAGGCGTGCACGGGAGGCTCATGGTGATTTCGAGCAGGTTACCATTCACAGGGGGTTTTCCATGAGAGCATACATTTTGTATCTTGTTGACACACATATTTTTATGGACACCAGTGCCACTTATACTGATATCATG
This sequence comes from Vicia faba, assembly GCA_948472305.1. NCBI lineage: Eukaryota > Viridiplantae > Streptophyta > Magnoliopsida > Fabales > Fabaceae > Vicia > Vicia faba. Next base: position 889,795,788 of record OX451741.1, on the reverse strand, counting down.
TACCTGCGGTACTGTGAAGATTTTGAGACGATTAGCTAGTGGAACTGGGGGAATGCTTGCTTGGTTTACTTGTATACCGAATTGGATGAAGCCATTAAGTGGGATACGAAACAGATGACTGACAGCATGTCACTCATGATAGTATAAATTCTTTGTCTTTGTGGCCTTTGTTAATTATTTTGATTCCAGAACTAGCTATTTAATTTTGTTATTTCAGGAATGGATGCTACAACACTCCCCCTGCATCTCGAGTTGGTCATATGTTACGAGTTATACTGAAGATAAGTCGCGTGCTTGTACATACGACCCACTCTGAGGGAACCAGACGATATAGTCGTTACGAGTTTACATTGATTGGATGGTGCATGAGGTCATTCACTTCAGTTCTTATGTCGACCACCGTGTCACGATACCGTTTGACGAGGTTGCGTTGTTTACATGTTGGTTGGCTTGCGGGATTCGCAAGACTGCTGCTTATATGCCTGAGCGGGTGATGCGTCAATTTGGGTTTACCCAGACCATTTCCCGGGATCCTACTGTATGTGCTCCTTCGGTAGTGAAATAGAGGGATATGGATGCTTTGTTTGATGATTTTGATAATCGTCTTGTTCCTGATGAGGCCAGGAGTACAGTAGCACCATATGGTTGGAGTTACGAGTACATTTACATGATATGATTCTTCAAGGTGTCTCATTCGTACATGGTAGAGGATACTCCATGGAACCCATCGAGGCCAGTTCATGAGGAGATCCTAGAGGAGAAGTAGGCTAGGAGGGATCATGCTCATGACGTGTTGTCTAGGTGTCATCGTATCACGGAGCTTGCGCAGGATGGTATTGACAGTGGGTTGTTTCCTGATGGATCTGATGTTAGAGGTGTTTTGGATGCCATCATGGTGGAGGCTCGGGATGCTCTGTTTTACAAGAGGCAGCATAGGGACGCCTCGAGAGTGACAGGCCGACTCATGATCTGATATACTCAGTAGTTTATGCTGATACATTTGTATTTTGGTTTTAATTTTTTGGTATTGTATTGTATCATATTTGTACTTAGATTATATTTTGGTATTGTGTACGACTCTATCACATTATATATATGTGCGTGTGCGTGTGCGTGTGCGTGTGTGTGTGTCTTTTATTCTATTTATGATGTGTATGATTTATACAAGTTTTAATTTGTGATGCGAAAAAATAAAAAATATATTTTCTTGTAAATTTGGTTTTTTTACTACTGACAACATCAAAATCGAAAATATATTATCGATTTAAAATCAAAACTATATTTCTAATTTTAAGTCAAATTTTTCAAAAAAAATACACATAAAAAATATACTTCTGATTTTAAATATATATTATAAAAATTGCATAAATTTAATTTTTCCACTTGAAATGATGGAACAAATAACCTTGACTTTTTATACCAAAAGTTATTTTAACTAGTAATTAATTATTTTTATATAATAATAAGTTGTTTCTAGTTTTTGTCAAGAGATTTGGTAATAATAAATAAGTAAATAAAATACTTATTAAAATACTTATCCACACAAAATTAGACCTACTTGTGGGCGGTGGCTATATTCCCTTTGCCTCATCCCAAAAATGCTTATTATTGGCTATTGCTTTGCTTTTTAGTGAGAAAAGGCTACACTTCTGTAACTATTGTATGACAACGATTAGGTGAGGTGACATTTTGAATGAGATATAAAATGTGACATTTTGAATGAGATATAAAATTGTGACATATTTTTTTAATATTACTTCTAAATAACATTTTTACAATGGCTATCTATTCTTATACATTTTGTATTTTATTCTTTAAAACAACAACTTTCTATTTTAAAAAATTATTTTATACTTTCAACAAAAATATACTAATGTGTCTCATTCACACGTATTATTCTCCATCATTTCATACATTTATATTAATAAATGTTACTCTTTTCCTTTTTAAATAGTGTCGTTTTAACGTATACAATTTATTTTTAAATTAATATTATTATTATTATTATTATTAATGTAAAATCAGTTACTATTTTTGTGTCTTTTAATTATTTCCTTTTATAATACTTTTAATATATTTAAAAAATTAATTTAATAATAATATAAATTTTTATAACATTATTATATTTATTAATATATTCGACTCTGCATAAATGTAGAGAACGCTACAATATCATATTTTAAATTTTAGAGTCAATTTTTTTTTATAATTAAACAAAAAAATATTATAATTAAAATAAAGTATTAACAATATGAAATTTATGTAAAATAATTTATAATTTAAAAAATATTTTAGATTTTTTGGTGTTTCGTTTGTTAGTATACACTTGTATTTTTAATGTGTTATTTTTAATTATTATTTTTTTAAAAATTTATATCCATTTTTATATAAAAATATAGTTTTTAAATTGTTTGAGTTGATCATATTCTTTAATTTGTATAAAATTTTAAACGATATTTATTTTAAAACGAATAGAATAGTTATATATTCTACGTTTTATTGTTGAAATTAAACTTTTTCATATAAATTAAGTTTACACGAGTTCAATTGAATTAAATTTGACATAACTTATTATTCAACTGTTTAAATTTTAATAGATTTAATTCATAATTTTACTATCAAAACATAATCAAATCAATTCACTTATTTACGTGTTGAATTGTGTTGGGTTGAATTTACAAATTGTACATAAAATAAATAAAAGAATTTAATATTTTTTAAATTTTAAAAAAATTATAACACAATTCAATACATTTATGAATATTTCCAAAACTTAAATAAATAAAATACATAGTATATTATCATATAAACTTCATATATGCATAAAACTTAATAGCTGTAGCAAATTCTACATAACACATCATTTTCATCAACAAAATCTATATCTTGAAAATGATACAAAATCAAATAAAAATAACTCATTGGTCAAATATTTGCCTAGTAACATTTTAGTGTTGAATGAAAAATTAGGTGTAATCATATACTATTTTTTTCAATTAAAATAAAATAAAATAGTTAATAAATCAATAATTCTACTTCTACATGAATGGGTTAGGTCAATGGGTCTATGAGTTAAAAAAATTCAAATTATTTTGAACCAATTGAATGAACAAAAAGTTTCTAAAAAAGATGATTGATAAAAGAAAGAAGAAGAAAGAAGAAAAAGAGAGAAATTGAAAGTTTGTTATAAAACTGTAGCTGAATTGTGAAAAGAGTTATTGATGTGATGATGTTGCATTGCAAAATTACAAACTAGCAAACCCTTTTTATATAGGCATACAATACCCAGGTCCAATTCGACTATATACAAGCTTTGACCCAAAACTACAAAGTTGTCGTATTTGACGCTGTCGAATACAACTGACAACCTATCAACACTAATTATTCGACATACACATATGCTTTTCGACAGAAGAAGAATTATATCTCCTAACATCCCCCCTAATTCATGTTCTCGAGACTTCTCATCCTGATAATTCTCTTTAACTCGTCGAATCTGACTTTCTTCAGAGGTTTGGTCAATATGTCAGCTAGTTGCACTTTTGTTTTGCAATGCTTTAGCTCCAGCTTCCCTTTGTTGACTCGATCCCTCAGAAAATGACACCTCATTTCTATGTGCTTATTTCGACCATGACACACTGGATGATTCTCCAGGTCAATAGCTGACTTCTTGTCGATAAACAACTTTATCTTCTTAGGTTCCATTATCTTGAGTTCCTCAAGTAACATTTTGATCCATGCTGATTGGCATGCAACATATGATGCATCCACATACTCTGCTTCGCATAAATAACAAAGCCACAATGCTTTGCTTCATCGAACTCCAAGAGATTGGAGCACCTTCAATCATGAAAATGTAGCATGCAATACTTTTTTCCATCTTGATCTCCACTGAAATCTGAGTAATTATATCCATGAGCTTCTACATCTATGATGTTCTTCGACTTTCTTGGCAACAACACACCATGATCAATTATTCCCTTTATATATCTCAACACCCTCTTTACTGCAATGAGATGACACTCTTGTGGTTTCTCCATAAATCGACTCAACAATCCATCACTTTGACATATATCTGGTCTAGTATTGCGAAGATATCTCAAGGATCCAATGATTTGTTTGTATAGTGTCAAACTTACAAACTCATCATTCGTTTCCTTTTTTAACTTTGCTCCAGTTTCTAATGGAGTGACAGCTGCATTACGGTTGCTCATATTGAACCTCTTTAGTATATCTTGGGCATACTTCGTCTGATGCAAGAATACTCCTTCTTCAGTATCTTTGAATTCCATCCCTAGGAAATATGAAAGATTCCCTAAGTCGTACATCTCAAATTCCTGCATTAGTTTCGACTTTACTTTCATTATCTCAGCTTCGTTTGCTCTAGTAATTAGTAAGTCATCAACATAGAGGCATAAAATAATTCGACTGTCACTGTTGATATCATTTACATACACTCCATGTTCAAAGACACTAGGGATGGAAATTTGGCCCATCCCCACTGGGTACCCATAAAAAACCCATAACGAGTAGGATAAAAATCCGCATAAATGGGTACAGGCACAAGCTCAAGTAAATACCCACTTAAATAAGCGGGTATGAGTGCGAGTATGGGCATCTTAGTACCCACTTGCCCCATACCCGCACATTATATATTTCTATATACTTTAATTTATATTACTATGTTAAAATAAATGTCTATCAATTTTCAAAAATATATCGATGTTAAACCATTACATATGTAACATAAGTGTTTGTTTATTTCATAATTCAACAATAAGTTTTTTGAAAATATTTAAATGTTCTTAAAAACTTAAGATGGTATGATATTTTATAGTTGATATATTTATTTTTATTAGAAATGCGGGTAACGGGGATGGACACAAGTACTAACATACCTAGAGGGTACGGGTACAGGTGCTAAAGTTGTTACCCAAGCGGATATGGGGATGGACACTATAGTACCCTCCTCATACCCTGCCCATTTCCATCCCTAAGAGGCACACTTTGTGAAACTTGCTTTGATCAAGAAGATATGTATTCTCTTATTCCAAGCTCTAGGAGTTTGTTTCAAACCATAAAGAGCCTTTCTTAATCTATAAACCTTTGACTCCTGCCCTTTGATATTGAGTCCTGGTGGTTGAGTAACATAGACCTCTTCTTCCAATAGACCATTCAAAAATGCTGACTTTACATCCAACTCATGTATCTTCCATCCTCTATATGCTGTTGTCGAAACAACAATTTTGATTGTTTATAGCCTCGCAACAGGCGCATAGACTTTGTCAAAGTTGATATCGGGTTTTTGTAGAAAACCCCTCGCCACCAATCTTGCTTTATACTTTGCAATCTCACCATTTGGCCTTATTTCCACCTTGTAAATCCACTTTACATCGATTGGTTTCTTATTGGTTCTTTCGACAAGCTCCCAGGTCTTATTTTTCTCAACAGCTCTGAGTTCTTTTTTCATGGTTTCACACCAATTTGAATTACTCATAGCTTCATCCAAGTCAATTGGTTCTACTTCACCCATCATCATGTCTTCTTCAATTAAATCACCATATACATCAACTGCTTGATCTAGAAATCTTTCATATCCAGCTAGCCTTGTCGACTAAATTCTTGTTCTTAACGACCTTATTTCATTCTGCACAAGTGGTTCTTCATTTTGACTGGTTGAAGCATCTCCTTGTTCATTTTGACTCGTTGAAGCCTTATTCTGTTGATCTTATTCGAACACAGTTTTAACTGTATCTGATTTCTATCAAACTGAACCTTGACTCCAGTCCCACCCCTTGCTTTCGTCTACAAGGACATCTCAATTGATCACTAGTTTATCTTCATTTGGCGAATACAACTTATATGCACCAGTAAAATGATAACTTATGACCACCATGACTTACTTTGATCATCCAACTTCTTTCTCAATTATTCAGGTACATTCCTAAAGCACATTGATCCAAAAACTCTAAGATGACTCACGTTTGGCTTCGACCTTGTCCAAGCCTCATGAGGTGTCTTCTCGACCATCTTCTTTGTTGGACATCTATTTAGAATATATATTGTTGTTGAAGTTGCTTCATCCCAAAATCTCTTAGGAATATCTTTAGCTTTCAACATAGTTCTCGTCATGTTCAATATACTTCTATTCTTTCTCTCAGCTATGCCATTATGCTTAGGCATATAGGGTGCAATAACCTCATGATCTATACCTTCCTCATTGCAAAATATAGAAAATTCAATAGAAGTATATTCACCACCACTAGTTCTCAACTTCTTCAATTTGCAGCCACTTTGTTTCTCTGCATGCAATTTGAACTTCTTGAACTGTGTGAATACCTCACTCTTCCTTTCAATAAGGTAAATCCACATATGTCTGGTGAATTCATCAATGAAAGTAAGGAAATACATGTTACGGGGAAGTCATGTTTGAATGCTTTCCTAGCCCGCTTTGCTTTGCAGCATTCCTTGCATACCTGCTTTGGTTCCTTTACATACTCTAACTCAAACACCATTCTTTTCTGATTGAGCATGCATAAACTTTTGAAGTTTAGATGCCCATACCTGTGGTGCTATAGCCAATTTTTGTCTTCTCTGTAGTTGAAGCAAGACATTTGTGATATGATGTGTTGAGTTTAAATTTGGACGTTTTATTTTCCACCAATGGTGCTTTCATTATTAGCCTCCATCAGCCTTATATACCTTCATATGATTCTTCTCCAGCTTCATATTGAATCCTTTTGTAAGTAATTGACCTACACTTATCAAGTTACTTGTCATATAAGGTACATACAACACTTCAGTGATTGTGGCCTTTCGACCATCCTTCCTAACAATCTAAATATCTCCTTTACCACTTGATTTGATGTGCCTTCCATCTACAAACTCTATTTCCTTTTCGATCGACTTATCTAACTTGGTAAACTAGTTTTTATTGCTAGTCATGTGGTTGCTGCATCCTCAATCCAGATACCACATGTTATTTTTCTCAGTGTTCAACTGAGTTTTGACCATTAACAGCACATCATCAGAATCACTATCTCCAGCTCATGCATATTGAACTTCATCACTATCTTTTGCCCTTGACGCTTTCTTTCTTCGATAATTTCGCGCATAGTGACCAAAACCTTGACAATTGTAACACTGCACCTCTTTCGTGTCAACTTTCTTCCTAAAATACTTGTTTCCCACACCTTTCTTACTCAAATCAGCATTCTTGCTTGACTTCTCATGACTAGCAAGATTCTTTTACTGTTTCGACTTCTCTTTTCCAGATTTCATGATGCATCTTGATTGCAATGATTGTTCAGCCACATTCTCTCTTTCTGAGTTTCTCTTCTTCAACCCCATCTCATGAGCCTCTAGAGAAGCTTGAAGTTCTTCTAACTTCATCTCAGATAGAGTCTTGGCTTCTTCAATTATTACTATAATATAGTCAAAATCTGCAGTCAGAAATCTTAACACTTTCTCAATCTTCTGCAGATACGTAATTGATTCACCACATGCCTTCATCTGGTTTGTTAACATCATAATTATTGAGAAATATGCAGAGCCTTATTCGTCTTCTTTATCTGAATTATCTCGTATTGCTTTATCAATGTTTGCAACTTCACCTTCTTCAGTTTCTTATCTCCACCATAACGTTCTTTAACTTGTCCCACGCTCCTTTTGATGTTTCTTCTTCAATTATCTTCTAAAATACATTAGACTTAACACACTGATGAATCAAGAACAATGCTTTACCATCTTTCTTCCTTTGATCTTTGTGCTCAGTTTTCTGAACATTTGTCTGCTTCCAGTTCTGGTAATCCATCATTCAAGATTTCAACAACATCTTGAAATCTGAAAATAACCTCCATCTGCACAACCCACCGCTGATAGTTTTCACCTTTAAAAACCGGTAGATTCGTTGGAAACTGCGTTGACGTTGTTGTTCTGTTTGCCATTAGATTCTCTCTGAATCACAATCGAGCTCTATGATACCAATTTGTTGGAACTAATTGAATGAACAAAAGGTTTCCAAAAAATATGATTGATAAAAGAAAGAAGAAGAAAGAAGAAGAAGAGAAAGATTGAAAATTTGTTATAAAATTGTAATTGAATTGTGAAAAGCGTTATTGATGTGATGATGTTACATTGTAAAATTACAAACTAACAATCCCTTTTTATATAGACATACAACGCCCAGGTCCAATTAAACTATATACAAACTTTGACTCAAAACTACAAAAATGTTGTATTCGACACTATCAAATACATTTGACAACTTATCAGCACTAACTATCCTAACAAAATTAAATACCCAGTCCAAATTTATACAAACTCTCAAAGGTTGAATCTGATAAATTCATAGGTAAATAGATGCGACTAATTAATAAAGTAGTTTGATTTGAATTAACAAATTCACATATCGACCCTCCCTCGTGAACACATTTTATATAGCACCAATGTCCCAAAGATTTCTTTTAAATCGACTATATGTCTAGTGAATATAGACATTAGTTAAATCTTGAATATATATATATATATATATATATATATATATATATATATATATATATATATATATATATATATATATATATATATATATATATATATATATATATATGAAAAATTATATTATAATTATTTTTATTTTTATTTAAATTTAAATATGTAACATATTAAATTTCACTAATTAGTTAATGTTAAATTATTGTTTCAAGTATGAATTATAAACTTCAACAACATTTTTTTTTGTTAACATTTTCTGTTAAGTGATTTTAGAAAGGAAAAAAACTTGAAAATATGAAGTGTATAAATATTTAAGTGATTTTAGAAAGAAAAGAAAACAATGTGAAAATATTGAAGTGTAAAAATATTTTAAAATTTTGTATATTATAATTGTTTTTTTCCTTAACTTCACTTTTGATCTTTTTATTTTGTGATTTTAATATTTTGGTCTCTATATTTAAATACTCAGTTATATGGTTCCCCTATTTTATAATCTTTATGGTTCCCCTTTTTTATAATCTTTGAAAAAAAACTAGTCTCCTTCCTTTTTAATTTGTGGCGTCTTACTCATGACACTGTTATTCTTGCTCAAAGTAAGTAATACTATCTATTTTATTTTAAATAAATTAAAAAATATATTTAAAAATATTGTTAATTATTTAACCTATAAATTAATTATATTTTTAGGATTTAATATTTATAATGAAAAAATTATGTTCTCTTATATCCTCTTTTGCACGCACCCTGATATCTTTCCGTCCTCAATCGATGCTCGAATTTCCGTATCCTCTTATGTCCTCTTCAAAGTTTAAATTTCCTCCAATTTTCAAAGAACCTCCATCAATCATTCAACATGCAATTTTCGTTTTTTTGGTTTAAATGACCAAAGTACCTTCTATGTAGGATGAGAATGAAGAAGTCAAGTATTGTGTCAAGTATGAATTTTTATCCCTTTTACGATTAATTTATTATGTGTTTTCGCATGTTTTCTTGCCACATTGGTATGTAGTGGACCATAGTTTTATATTTTTTATGGTGCCACTTACTTTCTTGTCTGGTTATTGTATCGTGGTCTCAAATGCTGTTAATTTATTCAATTTATTAAATAATTTTTTCTCAAGTCGGATAAAAATCATAAGATTAGGTTAAGGATACATCATAGGGGTATATTAGTTAGGGGACATATTAAACTGTATGTTGATGAAGATGTATCTAAGATTACCTGAAAATGAGATGTTGATTATATGTTATATATGGATTTGTAGAGTTTGATTAAAAATTGATAGTTATAAGAACATAAATGATACTCCCTCCATTCTCTTTTATAAGCAAATTTTAACTTTTTAAGTTCATTGAATAAATTGTGTATTTAGATTATATATAGATTAGATACATGAATTATTCAATGAATGTCAAAAAGTTAAAAATTACTTATAACAGAGAATGGAGGGAGTACATGTTATTGGAACCCTAAGTTTAACTTTTTCTCGTGGTCTTAGATCCTTGAATAATGATTCTAATGTTCTGCAATTTGCTAAAGATGTTATTAAGTATGAGCTAATAAATACACACTATAGAAAAAGAATCTTACTCTTTTTTAGACATATTATACCCATTATGATTGAGTGTAAACTCCTCGGATAAGATATATATGAAGAATTTATACCCGTTTTAAAGCGGGTGTAAACAGAGGGTATATACACCCTATTTTAGATATAACAGGTGTTAACAACAAGATATTTACACTAAATTTCAATAAATTTATGCCCTTTCTTAGAGAAATCATATGTAAAATGTTTTCATATGTAATGGGTGTAAAATGATTGATATTTACACTTAATTTTAACAAATTTATACCATATTTTATATATAATGGGTGTAAAGTCCCTGAAATTTACACTTTGTTTTCTATATAACGGGTGTAAAATCCATGACATTTACATCCTGTTTTGTATATAGCGTGTGTAAAATCCCTAACATTTACACCCTATTTTGAATATAACAGGTGTATATTATTAAATATTTATTTTCATTCAACGAATTTACACATTAATAGTTTTTTTAAATATTTTTTTTTGAAATTTCAGTAAACCAATTTTTTTTTTGATATTCCTAGTTATTTGATAAATAATAAAAATAGAAAATTCTATAATCTTCATGCATCTCAACTAATAAATTATACATTAAAAAAATTTGTATCTATATGTAAAAAAAATCAATCACTTTCTTCATGTATTCGTACCAACAAATTATAAATTGGACACAAATTATATCTATATGTAAGTTTTTTTTCAATCACTTTTGTTTTTCATTATTTCTTTTCTTTTTTTGTTGCTTTTTCTCTTCAACCATTTACATTTGATGCTATTTGTGATACGGTGGGAGAACTGACTTGAGGTTTTGCGTTTGTGTTTGCACTTGTGCGGTTTAGCAAGAGTCGCCACCGACTTTTTATTTTATCCAAAGGAAAGGTCAAAAAGCACAGAAAAGACCTTTGAGATGTTTTCTTGGGTTCGGGGGGTAGATTATGAAAAGGGAGCGTGCTAGCACCCTTTTCATCCATGGTTTTCCATGGGCTCTTAGTTACTTGTTTAGATCACTTGCTTTTGCTTTTCAATTGTTTGAAATGGTGCTTTTGTGTGTGGTTTTGAAAATATTTTGAAAAGAGGCCTTTGTCTAGGCAACCTTTGTAACAGTTCTTGTTTGAATGTTTTACAAAGGTGTTTATCTTTTGAAAAGATGTTTCAATGTTTGAAAGTTTGTTTTGGGAAATTGTTTTGAAATTGTGTTTTTGAAAATAGCAAGGATGTTTGCAAATTTGATCAAGTAATTAGGAGTTGTCTACCCTAACTCAAAGATCTTTCCTACACATTTTTAACCATTTGACATTGTTGTTTTACCATTTTATTTGGTAAACAAACTTGTGTTTGGATGTTAAACGGGACAGGCGCGAGTCAATTATACAATCATTGAAAGCAACTTGTGAGACACCCTAGCAATTTTGTAAGGGACGAGATCGTTTTATCGAAGGCAACATCGAGGGTCATCGAGGGACTACAATCTTTGTTTATCGAAGGGTCATTTGCTAGAGTGTCTCATATTCAAGGGACATGATTGCATTTCCGAGGCAACAAGCGAGGTTACCCTAGAGGTGCGCGTGTGAGAAGTGTATTGATTTCAAGTTATTTATTCTTGGATTAGGTCATCTAGCGATTGATTTTTGAATCTTGCCATACATGTCTAATTACTACACAGTATATCGAAAGCAATAAATTGCGGGAATTAAAAGTCTAAGCTATTACAAAAGTATCTGGGAATGGGGGTACAATTATTACAAATGGGGATGAATCACATAAGAACAACAATGTCCAAATATTACAACCAAATCGAATTGTTGTGCGATTCAATATGAAGTTATGACAATTTATAAAATAAAGAAATCAATAAAGTATGGAATGTATGTATTTATTTGAAAATAAAATTTATTCTAAAAAAAGAAATGATTTAAACTAAAAAAAAGGTCTTTATTATTACTCTTTTGTATTTTTTAATAATTTTGAAAGAAACGTTTAAAGAAAGAAAATTAACTAAACTAATTCTTTTGGTATTTTATTAATTAAAAAAAAGAAAAGTTTAAAAAAAGAAAACTAATTAAACTAATTCCTGATTTTTTGGTATTTTATTAAATGTAACAAATTAGTAAAAATAAGTTTTTATTAAAAGAGAAAATGGTAAAAGAAAATTAATCACCTTAAAAAAAACTAAACCAATTTAATAAAATGAATTTAAAAAAAAAACATTAGTATCTATTGACAAAAAGAAAAGAAAACAAATTAGATTAAAAATGAATGAAAAAATAATGGGCTTAAGACTTTGAATATGCTAGGCCCAAAACAAAGATTATTATCTTGTTGAGACAAAAAGCTCAAAGGGGGGGGGGGGGGGGGTGGATTGTTAGTAAACGCATGGGCTTTAGGGTTTGTGGCCAGAATTGGCCCAATGTCTTAAGCTTGCACAATTGTTTCTGATTAGGGTTAACATAAGGAATTTAGGGTTTGTGTTTTACGCTCACAGTGGCGCCATTGTCCCCTTCGTTCTCCCTTCATCTCTTTCTCACTCATTCATCTTTCTCACTCTGTCCCTATCCCTCCCTGATTCATGAATGCAATGCCTTTTTCTAGGTTCTGAAGTGGGAGTTATGTCTAAGGGTTTGACATTGACACTTATTCTGATCTCCTCTCCCCAATTCCCGTCACCGGAGCACCTCTCATATCCTCACCTCCTAACCAAGTGCTAGCTACACGTTTTTGCAAGGTATGGTTCGTTTTTTTGTTTTGGATTTAACAGTTCGTTGGTTTTATGCGTTTTGTTCATGTTTTGCTTATTAATCATGCTTATTACCCAATGAGATGCAGAAAAATGATACTATGGTGAAAACATACCTGTTTGGGATGGTTGGATAGTGAGAGGGAAGTGACGGTGCTCCTTGGCAGCCGGAAACGGGGAGGAGAAATGATGACGCATCTCTTTCTGGTAACTTTCTTCTTTCCCTTGAACTTTGACTGGATGATGATGATGATGCTTCTGATTGTTAGATGATGGTTGATGATGATGCTTCTGAGACTTTATTTGTTGGTTGTTAGTTTGAAGATTTGTTTGAAAACTCTGTGATTGTTCTTTGATGATTACAGTTTTGATACTTTGGAATGTTCACTAGGTTTTATGGACTTTTGAAATGAGTTGTATGCTTTTGTTGGCTTTTACAGTTTGCAGGCTTTTGTGTTTTTGAATTGTTATGCAGGTTTTTGTTGTTGTGATGGGAGATGATAGTTTTTGATACTTGGTTTGAACTATTTTTTTTCAGTTTGGAAGTTTGGAAATTGTTTTTGATGGTTTTGTTATTGTTGTTGTTTGTTTGACAGTTTTGTTAGGCTTGTTTGAAATTGGTTTAACATGTTTGGGTTGTTTGAAGCTGTTATGCAATTTTGAAATGTTTTGTTACAGTGGAAACTTGGCTTGGGATTTCTGGCTTGGGATTTCTGGTTGTTTGTTGTTGTTACAGTTGTGGCTTTGTGAGTTTGGGAGTTTTGGCTAGCTTGTTGGTTTTTTTTACAGTTTACAGGCTTGTTGCTTGAACTTGTTATACAGGTTTTTGTATGTTGACTTCTGTTGTTGGAATTCTCAGTCTTTATCCAATGTTTGTTATATCTTGGTTTCCCTCTTTGACAGCCTGTGAGCAGAATGACCAATCTGTACCTTTCCCACAATTTAGGTGATATCTCTCCTCCCTCTCCTCTCTCAATGATAAAAGCAAAATGCTTTTTTCACTTTTTCTGAAAAGTTTGCCCTGATTTCTTGGAAAATGATGAACAACTATTGCAACAAGCCCTTTGCTTGTTGTTTGGTTTACCATACTGCATTCTTCTTTGCCTGCTATGCTATTGTTCTGCATTTGTACTTTCTTCTGCTATTTGTATGCTACTTCCTTACTGCTATGCTGCATTGTTTAGTTACTTGCTTGTACTTTGTCCAATTTAGTTTGGCTTTGTTCAGTTTGCCTTGTTGCATTGTTTGGACAACATGCTGCAGTTTGGAATATGTTTTCATTTGGACCATTTGCTTTGCATTCTTTAATTTGGACAACTTGCATTTTTTTAATTTTGTTTTTGTGAACCAAGAAGAGTAATCTTCTTGTGATTTGTAAAGAGAAAAATAAAAAACGTGATGAATTGAAAATAGCCCTCTTATTCCAAACAACAAACTTTAATGATGAACATTTTTCTTTCCCTTTTTTAGAATTCCTGCTTATGCTGTACTAATTATTTTTCTGTCTTTCTTTCATGTGAGCACAAATTGGATGGTGGCAAAGCAGAGGAAGCAGAAGATTCTTTGGCATGCATGGGAGCAATGGAAGCTTAGTCATCCTTAGGCTTAGACTTTTCTTTGTAACTTAGAGAGATTTTCAATCAGTTGTATTAATTTATTTTTCAAGTACGATAAGTTGTAAAACCTAAAGCATTTGAATAATAAATTGTTTTTATAACAACATCTGAAATAAATGAAGAAAGTCTTTATGAGATAATCTGATGTCCAATAAAATCTATTACTGTTAGTAACTTGTGATTCTCTCTTTGTGTCTTCACTGATTCTTAAGATTCCCGATCAAGATAATTGAAACTGCATTCCAATAATTCCAATCAAGATAACTTAAACTCCAAGTAATCCAATAACTCTGTAGTCTTGTAACTGTATTCCAGTCAAAACACACATTGTCTATTCCATAAACAAGCAAATGTTTATTCCATAAACAAACAAATGTTTTTAAAAGACGCAATTTATCTGGTTAACCTGGATCAAACAAACACTGCCTTTTTCCAGTAAATTTGAGAGAGCATGAAAATATGTGACAGCCAATTTACTTTTTGAGAATTCAGTTTCTTCTGAGAAATGAGAGAAAAACCCTAATTCCTGATTTACTGCCATAGGAGAAAATCTGTCTGATCGATTCCTGAGCCATTCTTGAATACCTGAGAAACCCTAGGGTTGTGATTTTCTGTGAAAAATGGGAGGGAAAATTTTGGGGTACAACAGCTGCCCCTGTTCAATCTTCTTGAACCTGAAGAGTTAGATCGACGAGTTTTGCCATTCGTGACTCGAAGGTAAAAGATGATTGGACACTAGAGTGCCCGTAAATTTGCACTCGTCAAAAATAAAGTTGAGGGAATGGGCTTAAAGATGTCATTTGGAAGTGTGAATCTTGTTGGAGATGGGCTTAAAGATTCCATCCAAAATTGTTGATCGCATAAGAGATTCCTTTGCGAAAGCCTGTATTCCTGTTGTTGAGGAGGATTACGCCGGGGAATGCTGATCTCTGTCGTGGTAGAAATAGAATTTTAGGAGCTTCAGTCATCCGTTATTCTACTGGGGAATCATCTCCTGGTTGAAAAGGTGAAAATGAACTGCTATATGGTCGTGCTCCAGGCTTTACAGTGACTTACTGGGGGGATGAGATTAAACTTGCTATCTGGTCGTAATCCAGGTTTCGCAATTTCTCCATTCTTATCTGGTCGTAATCCAGGTTTCAGAAGGAATTCAAATATTACTCGGTCGCATCTAGGCTTTAACTTGAATTTATGGCATACTAATATCCGGTCGACACCAGGCTTCTTAGTAATGGTCCAGGTAAACTGCTATTTGGTCAAAATCCAAACTTCATGAGGTCTTGTGCTGCTATCTAGTTGCAATCCAGGCTTCATGGTATTCCGTATTGTTGCCTGGTCGCGATCCAGGTTTCGCAATACTTCTCTTCTTGTATGGTCGTAATCCAGGCTTTAGAAGAAATCAAATGGCTATCCAGTCGTAATCCGGGATTCCCTTTGGCTGTGGGCCGACTAAACATCCGGTCGTAGTCCGAGCTTTATAGTATCTGGCCGGGTGAATTTCTATTTGGTCGTAATCCAAGCTACACAGTATCCCTTATCTGTTATCTGGTCGTAATCCAGGTTTCACAGGAACTTGTATTGTCGTCTGGTCGAAGTCCAGGCTTCACAATAACTTGTTGAGCTGTTATCCAGTCGTAATCCGGGATTCACGGCTTGCTGAGGATTTAAACTTTTGTCCATTTGAAATTTGGGCTTCATAGTTTGTTTTTTGTAAGAATTTGATTGTATCTTTCCTGAAAGGTAAGAAGTTAGTCTTATGTAATGTCATGATGTATGTCACGAGTTTTATCAATGTTCAAGATATATGAATGTAATGTGTGCGTATGCAAGCTGATTAGTTATCTTGCTGAGGAAAATAAATCCTTGATAGCTGGAGATAATGAAATCTTTGACTGTTGCCGTGGAAAATAGATCCTCGACCGCTGTTGGAGACTCAAAATCTTTGATTGTTGAGGATGAGAAGTCCTTTGACTGCTGGGGATTAAGAAAAATCCTTGGCAACTCGCGAGGATTATCAAAACTTGACAACTTCTGTGGGGATGTGAGAATCCTTCACGACTTTCCTGGGGATATATGGATCCTTCAAGTCTTTAAGTTGGAGTATGATAAATATTCTGTTTGTGAGAATAATGTCAAACTGCTTGAGAAATCTGCTTGGGGAATCCAGAAAACTTTGATAACTATGGCTGGTGATTTCACAAAGGGAATCTTTACTCGGATGGGGAATAGGGAAAAACTCTGGCGATCTCTACCGGGGACCAAACAAAGGAAAACCTTGATCTGCTGGAGAATAAGGAAGGCTCTGATGGCTTCTGCGGGGAACTTAGAATGAGAATCTTCATTCTGCTAGGGGAATTTGAATCCTTGGGGAATTCATGCTAAGGAGTCAACAATGAGAATCTTCGATCTGCAGGGGATTAAAAATTCTGACAAAATCAAGCTGGGAGCAATGAAGACTTTGGCAACTTCACTGGGGAATCAAGAATGAGAATCTTCAATTTGCTTGGGGATGAAGAAAAACTCCGTGGGGAATAGTTATACTGCTGGGGAGTAGCTATCCTGTTGAGGATTTTAAGAGACCATGCGGGGGAATAGTTCATTCAAGAGTTTGGGTTGTATGCCAATCTATTGAGGAATCATCCTAGGGTGGGGAAAAAGCAGGAGTTAACTGTTATCTGGTTGATTTTCAGGCTTTAAGATAACTTGCTGGAGAATCTGGAGACGCTGAATGGTTTCCGTTGTGGATTGATAGTTTGACTCCGCTGGGGAAGAAGGTTTTAAGATAACTCTCTGGGGAATTATCTGGTTTTAAAGCGACTCTCCGAGGAAATTGGAGGAAACTGGATGGTTTCCACTGGGGTTTAAAGGTTGAAGATTTGGCTCCATTAGGGAAGAAAGTTTCATCTTCGCTGAGGATCTATAGTTCAAAGTTTTGGCTCCGCTGGGATTGGGAGTTTGAAGACTTAACTCTGATGGGGATTTTGACGTTTAACTCCGCTGGGGATATGTATTTCAAGGTTTTAGCTCCGCTGGGGGATCTAGATGATGTACTGTAGGGGATTTCTCCTGGAATAGCCTAAAGATATTTTCCTATACTTTCAACCTGTCAGTAATTATTCTTTCGCATTTTTGTTGATTTGTAAGCAGTGATTATATTCAAGTGCATATGCTCTTTTAATAAATCATTGGACGTTTTCAAATAAGACACAAGTGTAAAAAGGAAGAAAAGGCAAATAGTTTTTTGCACTTTGAAGTATCTTTGTATTAACTTTGTGTAAGTATTTTGTACAAAAGAGACAGACATCCTAGTAAGAGAATGTTGTCATAAAATTGAGAAAATTTATACAAAGAAAAATGGCTATGTGTAACAATTCCATGGGGTTCCCATTCTGCTATAGCCTTCGTAACTCTGGATATCTTGTCCATTCGTTGCTTCGTCCAAAGATGATTGAGTTGATCAGAATCCAGGAGCTTGTTGGTGAAGAGATTGTCCTTAAAGTGATCCGACGAGACATAGTCATACGCTTTAATTCCCTAACTTTTTCCTGGACCGCCCTTTCGGGTTTTCGATCCACCGGGAAACCCTTTTTTGCCCAAGTCGCCCTTTTGGGTTTTCAACTTGCCGGCTGTACAGATTTTTTTTGTTTATCCCTAATTTTTTCCTGAACCGCCCTTTCGGGTTTTTGATTCACCGGATGCCCATTTTTGCCCAAGTCGCCCTTTCGGGTTTTTGACTTGTCGGTTCGTTTATGCGTAATATCTTTTATCTATGTTTGCATTCGCAGGGTGCGGCAGGTCGTCGCCGTCCATGGTGGTCAGGATCATTGCCCCACCAGAAAATATGTTTTTGATCACAAATGGTCCTTCGTAAGTAGGAGTCCATTTGCCCCTGGGATCACATTGCGGAAAGATGATCCGCTTGATTACAAGATCTCCGACTTGATATACCGGGCGCCTGACTTTCTTGTTGAAAGCCTTGATCATCCGTTTTTGATACGTCTGACCATGGCAATCAGCAGTAAGTCGCTTTTCATCAATCAAGTTAAGTTGATCAAGTCGGGTCTGAATCCAATCGTCTTCACTCAAACCAGCATCCTTCATGATTCTCAAGGAGGGAATCTGAACCTCGATAGGTAAAACAACTTCCATGCCATATACCAAAGAATAGGGTGTTGCCCCAGTTGATGTACGCGCCGTGGTACGGTATCCGTGCAGAGAAAATGGTAACATCTCATACCAGTCCTTGTAAGTTACCATCATCTTTTGTATGATCTTCTTGATATTTTTGTTCGCAGCTTTGACAGCACCATTCATCTTTGGCCGATAGGGAGATGAATTGTGATGTTGAATCTGAAACTGCTCGCACAAGGCGGTAATCATAGTGTTATTCAGGTTTGTACCGTTGTCCGTGATGATCCTGTCGGGGATACCATACCGGCAGATAAGGTTCTGCTTGATGAAGCGAGCAACAACATTCTTTGTAACGGGGGCGAAAGAAGCTGCTTCAACCCACTTGGTAAAGTAATCAATGGCCACCAGGATGAAGCGATGTCCATTGGATGCTGTAGGCTTGATCTCTCCAATCATGTCGATTCCCCACATTGCGAATGGCCAAGGAGCTGTTAGGACATTGAGAGGAACTGGAGGAATATGTACCTTGTCAGCATAAATTTGGCATTTGTGACAAGTACGGGAATGTTGATGACAATCAGCTTCCATGGTAGACCAATAATAGCCTGCCCGTAGAATCTTCTTAGCCATCGTATGACCGCTCGAGTGGGTGCCAAATGTACCATTGTGCAGTTCAGCCATGATCTGCTCAACTTCAACCTTGTCCACACAACGAAGCAGAACACAATCATGATTGCGCTTGTATAGGATACCATTTCTCAGGAAGAACTTGGCATAAAATCTCTTCAAGAACTTTTTTGTCGTTGACTGAAGCTCCTTCAGGGTATTCTCGCGTCTCGAGATACCTTTTGACTTCGTGAAACCAAGATCGGTCCACTACTTCTTCGGTATTAATCTCATGACAATGTGCAGGTTCGTCCCTTCGCTCGATGGTGATTTGGGGAGCCTCATTATCCCAGTTAAGTTTAAACATGGAGGACATTGTAGCTAGAGCATCTGCTAGCTGGTTCTCTTCTCGCGGGAAGTGCTCGAAGGTAATCTGCTCGAAATGAGGTAGCAATTTCAAGACATGTTCTTTGTAAGGGATGCGGTTAGGATGTTTAGTGTCCCACTCTCCTTTGATCTGACTGATAACCAAATCTGAGTCTCCAAACACAACCAAAGATTTGATTTCCAAGTATATTGCAGCATTGAGACCAAAGATACAAGCTTCATACTCGATCATGTTGTTGGTGCAGTTGAAGCAAAGTATGGCGGTGAAAGGTGTATGGCAACCTTGTGGAGAAATGAGCACAACACCGATACCGTTCCCAAGTGCATTGGAGGCACCATCAAAGTACAGGATCCATCAGGATCCTTGTTCAGGTCCGTCATACGGTCCGTTATCTTCAATGTTGTCCAATGTCATAATGTCTTAGTCGGGGAAGTCGAACTTCATGGATTGGTAGTCTTCGACAGCTTGATGAGCTAGATGGTCAGCTAGTACACTCCCCTTTATAGATTTTTGGGTCGTGTACTGGATATCGTACTCAGTCAGGATCATTTTCCATCTAGCTATTCTTCCAGATAAAGCAGGATTCTCAAAGATGTACTTGATCAGATCCATCTTAGATATCAGTAGAGTGGTATGAGTCAACATATACTGCCTTAGCCGGCGAGCAGGCCATACCAAAGCGCATCAAGTTTTCTCGAGCAATGAGTAGCGAGTCTCACAGTCGGTAAAATTTTTGCTAAGGTAATAAATGGCATGCTCTTTTCGGCCAGACTCGTCATGTTGGCCCAGTACGCACCCCATTGAATTCTCCAGGACAATCAAATACATGATAAGCGGTCTTCCTTCGACGGGAGGCATTAAGATAGGAGGTTCTAGCAAATACTCCTTGATTTTATCGAAAGCAACTTGACAGTCATCATTCCATTTAACCACCTGATCTTTCTTCAACAGCTTGAAGATTGGCTCACAGGTAGATGTAAGGTGAGAAATGAACCTTGCAATGTAGCTTAGGCGTCCCAAGAAACCTCTAACCTCCTTCTCCGTGCGAGGGACAGACATTTCTTG
Organism: Vicia faba; assembly: GCA_948472305.1. Classification (NCBI taxonomy): domain Eukaryota; kingdom Viridiplantae; phylum Streptophyta; class Magnoliopsida; order Fabales; family Fabaceae; genus Vicia; species Vicia faba. Next base: position 889,775,160 of record OX451741.1, on the reverse strand, counting down.
TATGGCTTTGACTTTGGCAGGATCAACCTCGATGCCTTTGTTGCTGACGATTAATCCCAAAAGTTTACCGGACCTGACTCCGAAAGTGCACTTGTTAGGGTTCAGTCTGAGCTTGTACTCCTTCAATCTGACAAACAACTTTTACAAGTGGTCGAGGTGTTCTTCTTATGTTTGTGAATGGGCTATCATGTCGTCTACGTAGACTTCAATTTCATGATGTATCATGTCATGAAACAAAGCTACCATGGCTCGCTGATAGGTTGCCTCGAAATTCTTCAGTCTGAACGGCATCACTTTATAGCAGAAGGTACCCCACTGTGTAACAAAAGTAGTTTTCTCCATGTCTTCAGGGGCCATTTTGATCTGGTTGTACCCTGAAAATCCATCCATGAAAGAAAATACCTTGTGCTGAGCTGTATTGTCAACCAAGATGTCAATGTGCGGTAGTGGAAAGTCATCTTTAGGGCTAGCCCTGTTTAAGTCTCTGTAATCCACGCACATTCTCACTTTGCCGTCCTTCTTAGGCATGGGCACAATGTTAGCAACCCATTATGGATAGGAAGTAACAACAAGAAACCCAGCATTGAACTGCTTCATCACTTCGGCTTTGATCTTTTCAGACATATCGGGCCTCATTCGGCAGACTTTCTGCTTGATTGGTGGACAGTCTTCTCTTGTAGGGAGACGGTGAACCACAATATCTATATCGAGTCCCGGCATGTCTTCATAGGACCAGGCGAAGATCTCAACATATTCATTCAATAGCTGAACTAAGCGTTCTTTGACATTTGGCTTCAGGTTGGCACCCACTTTAACCTCTTTTCTGTCTTCATCAGAACCCAAGTTGATTGTCTCTAACAGCTCCTCATGGGGCAGAATAGCCCTTTCTTCCTGTTGTAGAAGTCTATCCAACTCTCCCGGCACTTCACAGTCTTCATCACCTTCGTATTCGGCATGATTGACCAGATCTTCAGAGGCAATGAAGGCCATAGTAGAATTGTTACCCATGGAATCCGGAATGGAAGGGTACCTGCATTTGTGAGTGTGGGTGTGTGTAAGGGATAGCCACCTTTAAACAAATAAAATGTAAAAAGAAAGAAAATGAACACAAAAGTTTATATGTGAAAACGTCCATGATTCATTAAAAATGGCATATGAAGATGAAAAATCAAGCCCTTACAAATGGACCTATATGCCTCGGGTAAGGCATAAGGCAAAAAGTGTACGAATTGTTTAAGAATTATTACAGACCAACAAAAATGTTCGAAAGATAAATTACTAATTTATGAAAGTAATGGGAACAAAGTCCTTTGCCTCCCAGTTGTTGAGTCCTCCTTCAGCAGTCGGGAAAATCCAGTCTTCAAAGTTGCTCTCATCTTCACCATCTTCCAAAGCATGAACTCCATGATGGGTGATCTTCACTGGTGGCCCTCTAGCTCAGGAGCGGCGCACAACCTTTTGAGCAGAAGGAGTAAAACCCAAGCCGAATTTATCTGTCTTGAAAGGAAAGTCTGGTAGCTGACCCCATACTGTGCTTCCTCCTTCTTCAATCACAGCCTTCGCATCTTTGAGGGATGACATCCGGGACACAGGTTTGGTAATGATGGGCACGAAAGTCATTGTCTTGGATGCCTCAACTTCAGGAGAAACCTCTTCAAAGTGTTGGAAAGGGGTTTCTATGAATTCTCCATCTAACTCCACATAGCAGAAAGAATTAAGATGGCTTATCATGTACTCCTCCTCGCCATGAACCGTTATAATTTTCCCCTGGACTGGGTACTTGAGCATTTGGTGCAGAGAAGAAGTGACGGCCCCCACATTATGAATCCAGGGTCTTCCCAACAAGCAAGAGTAGGAGGGAAGAATGTCCATCACATAAAATGTAGAGTTGAAAGTTTCCGTTCCCACTTTAATCGGGATGTCCACCTCCCCGTGGACCATCCTTTTAGAACCGTCAAAGGCTATGACAATGATATTGCTGGGCTTCAGGGTCAAACCTTCACAGTCCAATTTGTCCAATGCTTTCTTCGGCAAGACATTTAAAGACGACCCAATATCAACCAGAACGTGAGCTAAAGTAGTCCCTCTGCATTCCACCGAGACATGCAGCGCGTCATTATGCTTTCTCCCCTTAAATGTTAAATCGGCATCGGAGAAGCCAAGACCGTTGTCGGCTGTTAGGCTAGCTACACACTCCTGGAACTGGTCCGCAGAGGTTTCCTGAGGCACGTGGGCCGTCTTTAAGAATCTGATCAAGGCTTTGGCATGAGCTTCAGAACAGAGCAACAAGGCGAGCATAGAGATTTTTGAAGGGGTTTGCCCCGGTTGTTCTACGACATCATAGTCGCTTTTCTTAATTATTTTTAAAATCTCCTCCATTTCCTTTTGAGTGGTCTCGGGGATGACCAAAGGCTGAGCCCTCGTCCTGACGGGCGATTCTTGGATCCCCTTACCTTTATCAGCAGCAACAGCAGAGGGTACAACCACGGGAGTAACAATTTCTTCAATAACTGGAGTTCGCACAAATATGTTGACCGGCACAGGAGTAACCTTAGGAGCATTTGAGGGTCCGAAGATTTCCCTTGGAGGAGCAATCTCCGGAGAGAAAATTCTTCCGCTGCGGGTGATTTTACTCGTCCCAGCAATATTTCCTATGTCAGGAGTCTCTTTAACGGAACTTTCTTCAACTGATTCAATCTGCTTAACACCGTGGTAGAAGATCTCTCCTCCATAATTCCACGGTATTGATTTGTTGGACTTGTATGGGATAGGCCCCGACATAGTTATCTTCAGAGGTACAATCTTTGGATCAGATGTAATCTTAACAAGTCTTTTGGAGACCTTTGAAAGATTGGCGGAAATGGTAATTATAGCAACAACGTTGATAGGAGTCGGAGTAACAGGAGTTTTCTCAAAAAGGATTTCTTGATTATCCATTAGGCGTTGGATGCCTAACTTCAACAACGGACAGTCGAATGGTAAGGATGAGCAGAGGTAACAATCTTTTTCACAGCCTGGGAAAATCCCGACTTTCAACAGGTTCATCTTGATTATTGGTAACGGAGTCATCAAATCGTCAACAGTAGCAACATAAAGATCTTCTTCAATAGCATGGGCATTGTGGCCATGCTTTGGCATTGGGGCAGAGATCACATTCGGCTTTTCAGGGGCGTCAAATTCCACTTCCTTAGTGTCTATTAAATCCTGAATTTTATTCCTGAGGGCCCAACAATTGTTGGTGTCGTGCCCCACGCTATCTGAATGATAAGCACACTTGGAGTTGGGATGGTAGTGTGGAGAAGAAGTAATCAGATTCTTCGGTGCCTCTCTCAAGGTTGTAAGGTTTAATTTCAAGAGATGGGGTAGAACTTGAGCAGGCGTCATGTTTATCCGGGTGAATTGCCGTGCAGGCCTTTCCACCCTTTGCTGGTTGGTTATGGGTTGATCATTCCTTGGTTGACTGTTTCTGGGCTGATCAGGTGCAAACTTCTGAATCATTATGGCCCCCACCGCTGGCCGGCGCTCCACTCTTCCCTGACCTCTTTGGGAGTAAACAGCTTATACATCTTTCTTTGCTGGAAAATGCTTTTTAATGGCAGTGGAAGCAGATGTATCTTTTTGAATTTTACCGCTCTTGATGCCAGCTTCAACTCTTTCACCAGTTAGAATCAACTTGGTGAACCCCGCAGACGAACTTCCTATTAGGTGATTAAAGAATGGACCTGATAGAGTCCCCAAAAACATATCAACAAGCTCTCTTTCAGATAATGGTGGCTGCACCCTTCCAGCCAAGTCCCTCTATTTCTGGGCATACTCCTTAAAGCCTTCATTGGAGACCATGCTCATACTCTGTAATTGAGTACAGGTTGGTGCTAAGTCCGTATTATATTGACATTGTCTGTAAAAGGCAGCAGCCAAATCCTCCCAATTGTGCATATTAGACCTCTCAAGCTGGTAGAACCAATCCAATTGCGTACCCGACAAACTATCTTGAAAAAAGTGGACCCACAGGTCCTTGTCAGAAGAATGAGGTTGAATTTTTCTGACGTAAGACCGTAGGTGTATCTTTGGGCAAGACAACCCATCGTACTTAGCAAACAAAGGAACTTTAAACTTGGGGAGGATGACAATCCCAGAAACCAACCCTAACTCTTCGAAATCCAGCCCAAGCACTCTTTGCACTTCCATAGCTGCCAGACGTTCTTCCAGATTCTTGTACTTATCATCTGCAGGAGGGTACTGCTGTTCTGAATAGTCTTCATCCTCCTCCTCTTCTTCTTCAGCCTCAGACTCAGATGGTACTGCAACTCCCTTTCCTTTTCCTACCCCTTCATCAGATGTTGAGGGGAAGTCCAGGACCCTTCTAGTTTGACCTTCAAATATTCTATCCAAAGTAGCCACACCAACTCTTTTCTTTTTCTCTTTCTCCTTTTCCTTCTCTAACAGTGCTTTAAGATCCTCCTGACCCTTTGCCAAGGTCATGAGGAGTTGTTGAAACTGTGAATTCTGCGCTTGTAAGTCTTTGACCGCCTGCTCTATATCCATCTTGCTGAAATAAACAACAGAGAGATAAGGAAACCTGGTGTGAAGACCTGTTTATGCATATGATGAATGATATGTATTCATGTAATGCATTCAAGGATTCAGAAATTCAAATTTGTTGTAAACAAAAGAACACACGTCATATTAATAAAAATAGAATTTGTTAGTACATAAATGCCCCCATGGGCAAAATAATACAAAATTCTAAGGTAAAAAGACGTTGCGCATCCTTTTTGGCGCAATGTAGGTGTTGAGAGTCTGCTCTTCATGGAGTCGACGAGTAAGTTCCAAAACCTTCTTCTCACTGGCGTAGAAGTTGGCTTCAAAAGTGTTCTGTTCTTCCTTGAGCTGTATCCAACTCTTTTGCAGATCTTCCAATGACGTCAGCATGTCAAGATGTAGGAGGGTGTATGGAACCTCTCCTTCCATAACAGGCTCTTTGATCACATGTAGGAGGGTGTATGGAACCTCTCCTTCCATAGCGGTAAGGCATCATAAGGATCTGAGTGCGGGTTCGTACCCACTTGAGGTAAGGCTCAAGGGGGATGGAATTCTTGTGTCCCAGTGTCTTATTGTCTACCTTGTTAGGCATCCTCCAAGCTCGGATAAACCTTTATCGAAGTCCTTGAGCGTCATTGTCGAAGTCAAAAACCAGGTCTGGAATCAACATGTCATGAGAGCCATCCCTTCGGGCATACCCAAACTGTCTCAAAGCCAAGCAGGGGTTGTAGGTAATGCCTCCGCTAATGCCAAGTAATGGGACATTAGGGAATTCCCCACAACGATCAATGATGATGACATTTTCTCTGGACCGAGAACACCAATGAACATCTGAATGTATAAGAGTCATCAATCGTTGTGACCACCTCAAGCCTTGCTCATTCTTCAAGACTAATTGGGGAAGGTGAGAAATAAACCACCTTGCTAGAAGAGGAGTACAACACATGAGAACACCTCTTTTCCTCATTGTTCATGTGTGAAATGAGTGTAGGATGTCCCCAAGCAATGTAGGCACAGGATTCCGAGATATGAAAATCTTGACAGCATTCACATCTATAAGCTGATCAGGGTTTGGGAACAAGACCAAACCATAGATGAGAAGTGCTACAATCTCCTCAAAAGCTTGTAGATCTAGAGAATTTGAACATTCTTGTACCTTCTCAAACAGAAACTTTTCCAAGAAACCCTTGACACCACTTCTGGTTTCCCAATGACCTTTGGTATCAGATGGTTGCAAATGTAAGGCTTGAGATACATCTTCAGGCTTTGGCTCTCTTTCCGTACCGTTGTAGGGTAGTTGATGGAGAATAGGAATCCTCAGGAGTTGAGAAAATTCCTCCAAAGTAGGCACTAACTGGTAATCAGAAAATGTGAAGCAGTGGTGTAGGGGGTCAAAGAACTGGAAGAGAACTTTCACCATGTCTTCCTCTATGTTGGAGTTGACCAAGTTGAGAAGTCTACCATGTCTTTCAGTGAAGGGAGAATTCTCTGGAATCTTGGAAGCAAGCTCCTTGAGTTGAGGAGGAATTCTCACAAGGTTGACCTGGATTGTTTTCTTGCGGAGTGATTCCATAACCTACAAAACAGGAACAAAGATGAAGATCCAAAATCCTTGAAATGGTAAGTGGATGCATATGATGCTTCATGATGTTCATGATGTATGCACAAGTATATGTACAAACAAATCACACAATATCCTATTTTCAGGCTTGCATGGGGTTTCATAGGTAAGTACCCTCTCGAAGTTTAGTTGGCTCAACCTGTCCTATAAATAGTAACCGGGTTCTAAGGAGCTCAATATCACCGAATTATTTTCTGTGTTCATTGTTTCAGTTTAGCCACTTTACTGGAGACCGAAATATTCCAAGAAAACAACCCTCAATGAGTGTAGTATCGAGTATTTACCAACTTCAGATTGCACCAAATCCGGTCATCTCACTACCCCTAAAAAGGCCAAGATGGTCAAGTAAAGGTTCTAAAAGTCCATTAGTGATTCATGACATCACTCAGCGGCCCCGTATTCTCTTTGATTAACTCAAAGGCTACCGGTACCCACAAATATGTCGCACTAATATAGCTATTGCTTCAACCATGTCAGTATACCCCGCACAGTTTCCACAATGTATTGCTATTTACCTATGAATGTTTCCCAAATCCGGGTAGAGGATTTCAAACCCAAACAATAGAACCAAATGTAAAGCAATCAAAGCAAACAAAGTAAGCATGTAAAGGTGATCTAAACCCTAAGGTAACCCCACTTTTAGAAGATCCCCAGCAGAGTCGCCCGTTCTATGATACGGTGAAAGAACTGACTTGAGGTTTTGCGTTTGTGTTCGCACTTGTGCGGTTTAGCAAGAGTCACCATTGACTTTTTATTTTATCCAAAGGAAAGGTCAAAAATCACAGAAAAGACCTTTGAGATGTTTTCTTGGGTTCAGGGGGTAGATTATGAAAAGGGAATGTGCTAGCACCCTTTTCATCCATGGTTTTCCATGGGCTCTTAGTTACTTGTTTAGAACACTTTCTTTTTCTTTTCAATTGTTTGAAATGGTGCTTTTATGTGTGGTTTTGAAAATATTTTGAAAAGAGGCCTTTGTCTAGGCAACCTTTGTAACAATTCTTGTTTGAATGTTTTACAAAGGTGTTTATCTTTTGAAAAGATGTTTCAATGTTTGAAAGTTTGTTTTGGGAAATTGTTTTGAAATTATGTTTTTGAAAATAGCAAGGATGTTTGCAAATTTGATCAAGTAACTAGGAGTTGTCTACCCTAACTCAAAGATATTTCCTACACATTTTTAACCCTTTGACATTGTTGTTTTACCATTGTATTTGGTAAACAAACTTGTGTTTGGATGTTAAACGGGACAGGCGCGAGTCAATTATACAATCATTGAAAGCAACTTGTGAGACTCCCTAGCAATTTTGTAAGGGATGAGATCGTTTTATCGAAGGCAACATCGAGGGTCACCGAGGGACTACGATCTTTGTTTATCGAAGGGTCATTTGCTAGAGTGTCTCATATTCGAGGGACATGATTTCATTTCCGAGGCAACAAGCGAGGTTACCCTAGAGGTGCGCGTGTGAGAAGTGTATTGATTTCAAGTTATTTATTCTTGGATTAGGTCATCTAGCGATTGATTTTTGAATCTTGCCATACATTCTTAATTACTACACAGTATATCGAAAGCAATAAATTGCGAGAATTAAAAGTCTAAGCTATTACAAAAGTATCCGGGAATGGGGGTACAATTATTACAAATGAGGATGAATCACATAAGAACAACAATGTCCAAATATTACAACCAAATCGAATTGTTGTGCGATTCAATATGAAGCTATGACAATTTATGAAATAAAGAAATCAATAAAGTATGGAATGTATGTATTTATTTGAAAATAAAATTTATTCTAAAAAAAGAAATGATTTAAACTAAAAAAAAGATCTTTATTATTACTCTTTTGTATTTTTTAATAATTTTGAAAGAAACGTTTAAAGAAAGAAAATTAACTAAACTAATTCTTTTGGTATTTTATTAATTAAAAAAAAGAAAAGTTTAAAGAAAGAAAACTAATTAAACTAATTCCTGATTTTTTGGTATTTTATTAAATGTAACAAATTAGTAAAAATAAGTTTTTATTAAAGAGAAAATGGTAAAAGAAAATTAATCACCTTAAAAAAAACTAAACCAATTTAATAAAATGAATTTAAAAAAAACATTAGTATCTATTGACAAAAAGAAAAGAAAACAAATTAGATTAAAAATGAATGAAAAAATAATGGGCTTAAGACTTTGAATATGCTAGGCCCAAAACAAAGATTATTATCTTGTTGAGACAAAAAGCTCAAAAGGGGGGGGGGGGGGATTGTTAGTAAACGCATGGGCTTTAGGGTTTGTGGCCAGAATTGGCCCAATGTCTTAAGCTTGCACAATTGTTTCTGATTAGGGTTAATAGAAGGAATTTAGGGTTTGTGTTTTGCGCTCACAGCGGCACCGTTGTCCCCTTCATTCTCCCTTCATCTCTTTCTCTCTCATTCATCTTTCTCACTCTGTCCCTATCCCTCCCTGATTCTTTAATGCAATGCCTTTTTCTAGGTTCTGAAGTGGGACATGTCTAAGGGTTTGACATTGACACTTATTCTGATCTCCTCTCCCCAATTCCCGTCACCGGAGCACCTCTCATATCCTCACCTCCTAACCAAGTGCTAGCTACATGTTTTTGCAAGGTATGGTTCGTTTTTTTGTTTTGGATTTAACAGTTCATTGGTTTTATGCGTTTTGTTCATGTTTTGCTTATTAATCATGCTTGTTACCCTATGAGATGCAGAAAAATGATACTATGGTGAAAACATAACTGTTTGGGATGGTTGGATAGTGAGAGGAAGTGACGGTGCTCCTTGGCAGCCGGAAACGGGGAGGAGAAATGATGACGCAGCTCTTTCTGGTAACTTTCTTCTTTCCCTTGAACTTTGACTGGATGATGATGATGATGCTTCTGATTGTTAGATGATGGTTGATGATGATGCTTCTGAAACTTTGTTTGTTGTTGGTTAGTTTGAATATTTGTTTGAAAACTCTGTGATTGTTCTTTGATGATTACAGTTTTGATACTTTGGAATGTTGACTAGGTTTGATGGACTTTTGAAATGAGTTGTATGCTTTTGTTGGCTTTTACAGTTTGCAGGCTTTTGTGTTTTTGAATTGTTATGCAGGTTTTTGTTGTTGTGATGGGAGATGATAGTTTTTGATACTTGGTTTGAACTATTTTTTTTTTCAGTTTGGAAGTTTGGAAATTGTTTTTGATGGTTTTGTTATTGTTGCTGTTTGTTTGACAGTTTGGTTAGGCTTGGTTGAAATTGGTTTAACAAGTTTGGTTTGTTTGAAGCTGTTATGCAGTTTTAAAATGTTTTGTTACACTGGAAACTTGGCTTGGGATTTCGGCCTGTTTGTTGTTGTTACAGTTGTGGCTTTGTGAGTTTGGGAGTTTTGGCTAGCTTGTTGGTTTTTTTTACAGTTTGCAGGCTTGTTGCTTGAACTTATTATGCAGGTTTTTGTGTGTTGACTTCTGTTGTTGGAATTCTCAGTCTTTATCCAATGTTTGTTATATCTTGGTTTCCCTCTTTGACAGCCTGTGGGCAGAATGGCCAATCTTTACCTTTCCCACAATTTAGGTGATATCTCTCCTCTCTCTCCTCTCTCAATGATAAAAGCAAAAATGATTTTTTCACTTTTTCTGAAAAGTTTGCCCTAATTTCTTGGAAAATGATGAACAACTATTACAACAAGCTCTTTACTTGTTGTTTGGTTTACCATACTGCATTCTTCTTTGCCTGCTATGCTACTGTTCTGCATTTGTACTTTCTTCTGCTATTTGTATGCTACTTCCTTACTGCTATGCTGCATTGGTTAGTTACTTGCTTGTACTTTGTCCAATTTAGTTTGGCTTTGTTTAGTTTGCCTTGTTGCATTGTTTGGACAGCATGCTGCAGTTTGGAATATGTTTTCATTTGGACCATTTGCTTTGCATTCTTTAATTTGGACAACTTGCATTTTTTTCTTTTTCTTTTTGTGAACCAAGAAGAATAATCTTCTTGTGATTTGCAAAGAGAAAAATAAAAAACGCGATGAATTGAAAATAGCCCTCTGATTCCAAACGAAAAACTTTAATGATGAACATTTTTCTTTCCCTTTTTTAGAATTCCTGCTTATGTTGTACTAATTATTTTTCTGTCTTTCTTTCATGTGAGCGCAAACTGGATGGTGGTAAAGCAGAGGAAGCAGAAGATTCTTTGGCGTGCATGGGAGCAATGGAAGCTTAGTCATCCTTAGGCTTATACTTTTCTTTGTAACTTAGAGAGATTTTCAATTAGTTGTATTAATTTATTTTTCAAGTACGATAAGTTGTAAAACCTAAAGCATTTGAATAATAAATTATTTTTATAACAACATCTAAAATAAATGAAGAAAGTCTTTATGAGATAATCTGATGTCCAATAAAATCTATTACTGTTAGTAACTTGTGATTCTCTCTTTGTGTCTTCACTGATTCTTAAGATTCCCGATCAAGATAATTGAAACTGCATTCCAATAATTCCAATCAAGATAACTTAAACTCCAAGTAATCCAATAACTCTGTAGTCTTGTAATTATATTCCAGTCAAAACACGCATTGTCTATTACATAAACAAGCAAATGTTTATTCCATAAACAAACGAATGTTTTTAAAAGACACAATTTATCTGGTTAACCTGGATCAAACAAACACTGCCTTTTCCAGTAAATTTGAGAGAGCATGAAAATATGTGACAGCCAATTGACTTTATGAGAATTCAGTTTCTTCTGAGAAATGCGAGAAAAACCCTAATTCCTGATTTATTGCCATAGGAGAAAATCTGTCTGATCGATTCCTGAGCCATTCTTGAATACCTGAGAAACCCTAGTGTTGTACCCTAAAATTTGTCCTCCCATATTCCTCAAGATTTGTCAAGAATCATCTTCAAATGGTTCAAGATTGCTCAAGAGATTGTACAGTCAAACCACCTCCTAAGCCAGCCAAAACTAGGGTTTTGGTTCTTTCAAGGAATTTGGGGTTTTCAATGGCTCAATCAAGTCTCAAGGGTCCATATACATTCTCAAGCACCTACATACCAAGTTTCAAGACTCATAATACCAATTTGCACAGTCAAAAGCCCTATTTGATCCACAGTCAACTGCAGGGGTAAAATGGTCATTTTGCAGTCAAAAGTCAGAATTTTTGGTCAACATCTTATTTTGAGTCCACAATCATCATTTGATCAAGTCTTGATCATGATTCCACAAGCATGGCTCAAAAATCATCAAAATGCAAAAAGTTACTATTTTTGGACAACAAAAAAGTCAACTGTATCTTGACCAGGGCATAACTTTTTCATGGTTCATCAGAAAAATTCCATCCAATGCTAATTTTGAAGGGGAGGACATTTCATACAATCCATCTTCACATTCCAAGTCCAAGAAATGCTCTCATAAAAAGTTATCAATTTCTACATTATAGGTCAATTTCAAAAGTCAACAAAAGTGCACTTTAAGTCTAAGAACATGTTCATATGATCAAAATTGAGCAAGATAAGCATTGGAGAAGTTGGGAAATTTTTGTGAATTGGCAAAAGTCAACTTTGCTCAAAACACCTTATTTTTGCTAATGGGCCTCAAATTTCTTTTTGAAACTTCATTCATGGCCTATGCACGACCCATCAAGCTTAATTGAATTTATTTTATTATTTTTTATTAATTAATTGGATTTTTAATTAATATTAATTCATTTAATTAATTTAAATTGTAGGAAAATACAAAGATTTGGTTTTTCAATCTTTTTGTGAAGCAAATATGGTCAAGATATGCTGGCAATTTCGTGTTCAAATCAAATATGCAAAAATCTCCAAAATTGGCAACTTTATTCAATCATGAAAATGCAAAAAGATTTGATTTTCAATCAAATATTCAATCATCAATTCAATGGATTTTGGCTCAAGATTGTGACCTAATTTCATTCCTCTATAAATATGCAAGCCAACCCTGATGCCACACACGTGAAAAAGCTGCAGAAAGACCATAGCCATATTGAGAAATTTCAAGAAAAAACTCAAAACTGATTTCTATATTCCAGGGCGATTCAAAGCTTTTTGTTGATTCTAACATCTTACAGGAGTTCCCAGGAGTGTGTGGCAATCGAATTCAAGCCTTGAAGCTCAAAGAATCACCCTATACAGAGTCACGGTTTGCATTTTATTTTGAGAATCGTACAGCTTAATTCATACATCATTAACATGATTTTGTGTTTGATTTGTGTTGCTAGGGACTGTACAAAGCTAATGGTATAGCTCAATTGAATTATAACGCCATAAATCACAAGATGCCATAGTTGATTTTTTAGGGTTCATAAGCTTTGAATTGGGGCTTTGCAATCCAGGAACAATTAGGGTTCATAAGGCATATGGTTGGAATCGTTGAGACCAGACGAATATGATTCTATCCTCGCGAAATATTTATGTACCCTGTATCTCTATTCGCTATTTTTCGTTAAGATGAATAGTGGGGGTTAAAAACCCCCGCTATCTAATGTTTATTTTTTGCAGAACAGCGAAGAAGATGATGAGGTGTTAACCTCTGAGTGGTTAATTCAAATAAGCGCGCGTTTTTATGTTGTTTACAGCTTAGTGATTTATTTCCCAATATATTATTCGTCTCTTATGCTAATAACGACTAAAGCGTGATGGTGGAGTGGTTGGCCAAGCATCCAATAGGTGTTAGGACCTGGGTTCGAATCCCAGGTCCCCCAAAACACTTGTTTCTATTTTTCTTCATATAATTACATGTAGGTTTCATGATGTTGTCCACCATATACCGCAATCATCAACGCTCCAAGTGGCTTGCAAAGTAAATCTGAAGGCCAGGATAGAATGACTACCATGCTCCCTGGTCAATGCACGTGTGGGCAATCCAAGAAAGTCAAAGAGGCTGGAAATAATTGGGCTTCAGAATTGACAATAACACATCCTAAATGGGCCAACACCCCCTGGGTTCTTCTTTTCTTTTCTTTTTTCTTTTATTTTTTCATTTAATTATTTTACCATTAATTATTATTATTATTTAACTCACAAATTAATTATTTTCATAATAAATTCAGAAAACTAAAATATTTTTTTTATTATTATTATTTATTAATTTCACCTTTAATTTATTATTTTTTGTAAATAAATACTAACAAATTAATTTAGTCTTTTTTTAATTAGTTTAATTTCAATATTTTTTGCAATAAATAAAATAAATTAGAATTAGGGTTTTTACTAGCTTTTGACTATTTTCTATTTATTCCCTCAAGACATTAAAAAACTCAAAAATATTTCTTTAAATTAATTAATTAGTTTTAGGGTTAATTTAATTAATTGCAAAATAATAACAAACTTCTTTCTTTCTCAAAAAGGGTCAAAACCCTAAGGACTTCTCCGATTCAATTTTCTCTCTCGTACGATTATTCTTGATTAATTTTTGATCCATATTTATGTAATTGCTCCGAGGATGTAATAACTTTAATTAGGACTTTTATCGCTTTCTTTAATTTCCCGCAATTTACTTTTTTCCAAGGGTTTGTTTTTGGCGATGTAAATACCCGACGCCTTGTAATAGCGTAGATTTACTTTCCCCACTATTAACTGTTAGATGTATGTTAATTAGGCTATGCATGACAAGACTTGTTCTCAAAATAAAATCAAAACGTAGCTCGCCATAACATGTGCAAAGATAATATAAACTGAAACTTGACACACGTGCACATGCCACTCTTAGGGTACGCCTCACTTGGTTGCCTCGACGTGGTCATTGAGTATAGGGTGTTTTAGAGGTCGCCCTCCTGTCTAAAGATCAAAAGTTACCTCGGAATGGTTACCTCGGAAAAAACGATCTAAGACATTAGGGTTACCGCTAAGGCGTCCTACTATTGCTTTGGTGACCACATGTCCCTATAATCGAATTGACCCGAATAACTCCAACGACGGTGCTACCTACTTCTCAATAGTGGGATAGTACTGTCTAAAGGACATTTACACAACTTAATTTCTTTGAGTAGGTAGAGGTTCTTAGATACTTGCTCTTTCAAAAACAAAAAAAACAAATTTTTCGCACTTACACTTTCAAACAAAAGTTTTCAAACAAACACTTCATACACTCTTGAGGACAGATACAAGAGTTAAATCGAAGTTTTTAAAACAAAACTTTTTCAAAACCCACAAACACAAGAAAAGCAAAACATTTTTGAAAACATAGTGAGCAAGTACCTAAGAGCCCGTGGATAACCACGGATAGAAAGGGTGCTAACACCTTCCCTTTCTATAATCTACCTCCCGAACCGAGAAATATCTTGAAAAGGAATTTTGCTGTGCTTTTGTCCTTTCCTTGTTGGAGAAAATAAAAGACGGTGGCGACTCTTGCTTACCGCGACATTTCGCGAACCAGTATTTCAAAACAATCAATTCTATTTCCACCGATCACAGAACTAGCGACTCTGTTGGGGAAATAATAAGTGAGGTGTACCTTAGGATTAGATCATTCTATGTTTTCAATTGTATGCCTTGTATGCTTTAATTTTGTGGGCTTGCATCGGAGTTTTATAGATCCTAACCCGGATCTGGGGAATACCCTTTAGGTAAATAGCAATAAACTGTGAGGGACATGTCCGGCGTAGACCGACATGGGTGAAGCAGTAGCTACGTTGGTGTGGCACCTTGGTCTGTACCGATATCCCTTGTGTTAGAACGAGGAGAATATGGGTCTTCTGAGGAGTCGTTAAGCACCAACTGACCTTAGAACCTTAAATTGACCAACTTGGCCATAAAACAGTAGCAGTATGCTACACTCATTCAGGCTAAACTCTCGTGATGGTTCCGGCTGCAAGAAAAGGTTGCCAAACTGGAATTATGACTGATCGAGGGTAGTCAGTGATATTGAGATCCTCTAGAACCCGGTTACTATTTCTAGGACAGGTCTTAACCAACTGAAATTGAAAGAGGATAGTACCTAAACTTCATGCTGGCCTGAAATCTAAGGGCTCTTTTGTGTGACTTGTGTGCCTTTACCATGTTTGCCTTTTATGAATACTTGTGGTGTGCCTTTATCATGACATCATAACATCATACCATTGCATGCATCCTGCATAAGGACTAACCCATTTCAAAGACAAGAGGGTTTCATCTTTGCTCTATTTTGTAGGACATCATGATGCCCATGCGAAGGAATACTATCCGGCTCAACTTTGTTCAACCACCTACTTTGCTTACAAAATTGGTTGATAGGATTCCAAACACTACTTCCTTCATCAAGAGGCATGGTTCTCTTCTCGGTTTAGTCACTTCAAAGTGGGACCAACAACTGATGAGCGTCCTGGTCCAGTTTTATGATCCACTATACCATTGCTTCACCTTTCAAGACTTCCAACTGGTCCCTACCCTGGAAGAATTCTATGATTTGCTTGGTATCCCTGTTTTGGAACAGACTCCATTCACTGGTTGGGAAAAGACTCTTAGGCCTGAAGAGATTGCTGCAGCCCTTCCCTTGACCAAAGAAGAGGTAATGGCTAACTGGGAGACTAGAAGTGGAGTTAAGGGCTTTTTGGCTAAGTTTCTGGTTGGCAAAGCTAATGGTTTCTGGAATGACTTAGACTTCAGGGCGTACGAAGACATTCTGGATCTCTTAATCTATGGTCTGGTATTGTTTCCAAATCCTGATACCTTTATTAATGTCAACGCGATAAGGATCTTCATCTCTCGGAACCCTGTACCCACTCTCTTGGGTGATATCCTGCAACAGCTCTATGCTCGTACTGCCCGAAGACGGGGAACTTTGTGGTGTTGTGCTCCTTTATTGGTGAGGTGGTTTATTTCGCACCTCCCTAAGTTCGTACTAAAGAACAAAGAAGGAAGGGGCTGGGCTCATAGGATAATGTCTCTCACTGATAATGACATCATTTGGACTCTCAGAGGTTTAGATGAGGTGGCCGTTATTGATCGTTGCAGAGAGTATCCTAATGTTCCATTGATCGGCACCCGGGGAGGAATCTCTTATAACCCATGTTTAGCTCTCCGTCAGTTTGGAAGAGCCAGAAGAGAAGGGCCTCATGAGATGGTGATACCTCACATCAGTTTTGAGTTTCAGGTAGATAGTGACGAGCTGCGTCGTAGATTCATCCGGGCTTGGGATAGAGTTCATAAAGCTGACCCACATGAGTTGGGACCAAAAACTTCTCTGCCTATGGAATCCTACTTCAGATGGGTCCGCATCCGTGCTCAGAAGTTAGGTATGCCATACGAAGCTGTCAGGCCTATTACTCTTGAAGTTGCTGATAAAGACGGGGTTCCTCCAACTGTTCTCCATCCTCAGATACCCACTGATATTGGTACACTAAAAAGGTCTTGGGCGCAACTGCAGGAAGAACGGGATTCTTATCGGGAAAGGTTCAACGAGCAGGAGCAAAAGATCCAGAAGCTGACTAAGCAACTGGAGAACGAGCGGATCCCGAATGACTATATCCGTACCGAGAAGAAGAGGCCATGGGAGCATTGATGGGCCTTGGATGTTTCTTTTACAACTTTTATTTACTTTTCAGTATTTCCATTCTTGTAACGCCTAAGGGCAATTTGTTGAACAATTTGAATTCTAAAGTTGAATCTAATAAAGTGTGTTTCCTTTTTGTCTACAAAGTTGAATCCCGATTGTCTTTGAAAACATAAATCATACGCATTCCATTTCATCATATGCATAACATGTACCCCTTTTACAGGTCACTTATCTTCTTCGCTGTTTATTTCAGCAATCATCATGTCTACTGAACCTTCCACTGAACAAGCCATCAAGGCCCTCCAAGCCCAGTTCCAAGAGTTGGTTATGAGCCTAGCCCAGGGTCAACAGGATTTGAAGACTCTGATTCTGAAAGAGAGGAAGAAGAAAAAGAAGAGGACCGTCCTGTTCAACACTGGACGCAGATTTGGAAATGGACTGCAGAATGAGGTTGAGCTGACTACCTCGTCTGTAGGGAAAGACAACCCACAAGAGAGAAGGGTTCCTAGTCCCGTGGTCTCCGACAACGAGACGGATTATGATGAAGAACAATATCCTCCTGCTGAGGATAGGTACAAACAGCTGGAGGACCACTTAAGTGCTATGGAGATACAGAATGTGCCAGGGCTGGACTTTGGAGACCTAGGCTTATCCTCTGGGGTGGTGATTCCCCATAAGTTCAAGGCACCTGCTTTTGCCAAATACGACGGAGCCTCCTGCCCAAAGCTGCACCTCCGGTCGTATGTAAGGAAGATCCAACCTTACACTGCTGACAAGAATTTGTGGATCCATTTCTTCCAGGATAGTCTTTCAGGGACTCAACTCGAATGGTTTTATCAGCTGGATGGAGCCAGTATTCGTAACTGGGAGGATTTGGCTACTGCGTTCTATAAGCAGTATCAGTATAATTCTGACCTTGCTCCTACGCGTACCCAACTCCAGGGTATGTCACTAGGGACGGGTGAAGGATTTAAAGAATATGCCCAAAAGTGGAGAGACCTGGCTGGAAGGGTGCAGCCACCTTTGACTGACCGTAAACTTGTGGATATGTTCATGGGGACCCTGTCTGGTCCGTTCTTCAACCATTTGATTGGAAATTCTTCTGCCGGGTTTACAGACCTTATCTTGACTGGTGAGAGAATTGAAGCTGGTATCAAGTCTGGGAAGATACAGAAAGGTGCCTCCTCGAGCACTGAAAAGAAGCCGTTCAAGAAGGAATCTAGTGCTGTCTACGGTTCAAGGAGACAAAATAGACCGGAACGCCGCCAAGCTGTCAACGCGGTGGTTATTTCAAAACCTGCTG
This sequence comes from Vicia faba, assembly GCA_948472305.1. NCBI lineage: Eukaryota > Viridiplantae > Streptophyta > Magnoliopsida > Fabales > Fabaceae > Vicia > Vicia faba. The sequence goes on along the minus strand of OX451741.1, from coordinate 889,757,229 downwards.
CTGCTCCTCAACATCATAACCAACAAAGGGGTGAGAGACCTAGAAGGCAGTTCACTCGCTTCAGCATGACCTTGTCCCAGATATTGCCGCAACTACTGACAACCAATCTGGTGACTACAAAAGAAGCTCCGAAGGTTGTAAACACAACATCCCCAAAGTACAATCCTAACGCCCGCTGCGCTTATCACTCTGACATCCCGGGGCATACTACGGATGATTGTTGGGCTCTGAAGAATAAGGTTCAACACCTAATTGATGCTAAAGAGATAGAGTTCGAGGCACCCGAAAGGCCCAATGTTGTGACTGCTCCCATGCCCAAGCATGGAGTGAATGCTGTAGAGGAAGACCTGTTTGTAGCCTCTGTGGATGACATTGTTACTCCGCTGTTAACTGTCAAGAGGAACCTGTTGCTAGCCATTTTATTTCCGGGATGTAGTGAAGGTTGCCATCTATGTTCCGTTTCACCTACTGGTTGCCCATCTTTGAAGTCAGGTATCCAAAACCTGATGGATAATAAAGAAATCCTGTTTGAAAAGATTGCTGTTCCTGCTACCCCTACTGAAGAAGTGTCCGTTGTTACTATTTTCAACAATTATCCCAAGGCTCCCTCGAGGAAGCCTGTCAAAATTATGCCTGTTCAGAAGATTGCACCCATAATCATCACTGTTCTGGGGCCAATCCCCTATACATCCGACAAAGCTGTCCCTTGGCACTATGGGGCAGATGTTTATGTGCTTGGAGTAAAACAAGAGTTTGATACTAGTACCGGCGTCAGCAACATCACCGGGCTTGCCAAAGTCACCCGCAGTGGTAGACCTTCTCACCAGATATTGCGCCACCAACTATCCAGAGACCTATTGTCAGTTCACCTGCAAATGTACCTATTTCCCTTCCTGATCAAGTTCTTAGTTCTACCCCTGCTGATGAGTCATCTGACGCTCGGGGAAAAGGGATCGCTACTGATATGCCTGCCCAGACGAAGGCACCAAAGATAACCACTGTTGAAGCCTCCAAACAGGAGATGGAAGAGATTCTTAAGATTATCAAGAAGAGTGATTTTAACGTAGTTGAGCAGCTGGGGCACACCCCATCTAAAATTTCTATGCTATCACTATTGTTGTGTTCAGAGGCCCATGCCAAGGCTCTGATTACCTTCCTGAAGACGGCCCACGTGCCACAAGAGACGTCAGCTGACCAATTTACCGATTGTGTGGCCAACTTAACTGCTGATAATGGTTTGGGTTTCTCCGACGCTGATCTGACCGCTAAAGGGAAGAACCATAACGATGCCCTGCATGTCTCCATTGAATGCAGGGGCACTACTCTTGCACATGTGTTGGTTGACACTGGTTCCTCATTGAACGTCTTGCCCAAGAAAGCTCTAGACAGGTTGGATTGCGAAGGGTTGGAGCTAAAGCCAAGTAACATTGTTGTCCGGGCCTTTGACGGGTCTAAAAGAATGGTGCATGGTGAGGTCGACATTCCAATCAGGGTTGGTTCTCAGGTATTCGATTCTACATTCTACGTGATGGACATCCGACCATCCTATTCTTGTTTGCTGGGTCGTCCATGGATCCACAAGGCTGGAGCTGTGACCTCCAGACTACATCAAAAGCTGAAGTACCCGGTTAGAGGGAAGATTGTGACAGTGCAGGGGGAGGAAGAATACATGGTCAGCCACCTCAACTCGTTCCGGTACATCGAAATGGATGGGGAATTCATTGAGACCCCCTTTCAACACTTTGAAGAAGTTCCTCAGACACTGGCATTAGCGAAGACTGTGATTGAAGATCCTCCTTTGAAGATGGCTTCCTTAAAGGATGCCCGGGCTGTTATTAAGAAGGGTGAGTGTGCAAACTGGGGCCGACTTCCTGATTTCACTCAGAAGACTGACAAGTTTGGTTTGGGTTTCACTGCAGAAGCTCAGAGGGCTGTGCGTAGTGCAAGGATTGGAAGACCTCCGGTGTTCATCAGCAACCCGGGAGTAAATGCCATTGAAGATGACGTGGAGGAATCTGAATTCGACAGTTGGATCTACCCTATGACCAACGATGGACCTAATAACTGGATAGCGAAAAACTTCGTCCCTATTACTTTTGTCACTCAGTAATGAACTCCTTTGTTTTGAATTTGTAACAAACAATAATTTGAAACTTTTTGGCCCGGTGTCTTACACGGGGCACCGTGGCTTCATTTGTGAGGGCTTTTGTGTGTCATTTTCATATATCATTAATAAAAGCATTGGACATTTTTTGCATTTCAAATCTTGTGCTCCTTGTCTTTCTTTATTATATATTGCAAAACAACTATATTTACACACACTCACATATACAGGTCCCAATCCACTCTGGATCTCACTGGTAACAACTCTGCTACTGCCAGTTATGACTTCGAAAATCCGATCAACTTAGCCGAAGACGAAGGCGAAGAGGATTGCGAGGTGCCTGGTGAACTTGCTAGACTGTTACTTCAGGAAGAGAGGGCCATTCAGCCACATGAGGAGCTAGTGGAAACAGTCAATCTGGGTATTGAAACAGACAAAAAGGAAGTCAAGATCGGTGCAAATTTGGAGCCTAGTGTGAAACAACGGTTGATTCAGATGCTGCATGACTACGTGGAAATCTTTGCCTGGTCCTACGAAGACATGCCTGGGTTGGATACCGACATTGTGGTTCATCACCTGCCTACCAAGGAAGAATGCCCTCCGGTAAAACAGAAGGTCCACCGTATGCGCCCAGGGATGTCCGAGAAAATCAAAGCTGAGGTTATGAAACAATTTGACGCCGGTTTTCTAGCAGTGACTTCTTACCCTCAGTGGGTTGGCAGCGTGGTTCCAGTGCCGACGAAAGATGGTAAGGTCAGAATGTGTGTTGAGTACAGGGATTTGAACAGGGCGAGCCCTAAGGATGACTTCCCTCTGCCTCACATTGACGTTCTGGTTGACAACACTGCTCAGCATAAGGTATTCTCCTTCATGGACGATTTCTCCGGTTATAATCAAATCAAGATGGCTCCTGAAGACATGGAGAAGACCACCTTTGTCACTCAGTGGGGCACCTTCTGCTACAAGGTCATGCCTTTTGGGTTGAAAAATGCTGGGGCAACCTACCAACGTTCCATGGTTGCTTTGTTTCACGACATGATCCATCATGAGATTGAAGTCTACGTCGACGATATGATTGCGAGGTCCCTAACGGAGGAGGAACATCTTGACCATCTACAGAAGCTGTTTGACCGTCTGAAGTTGTACAAGCTGAGGTTGAACCCAAACAAGTGCACCTTTGGGGTGAGATCTGGAAAACTGCTAGGCTTCGTCATGAGCGACAAAGGTATTCAAGTGGACCCTGCCAAAGTGAAAGCCATCCAAGAGATGCCAGTTCCCAAGACAGAGAAAGAGGTCAGAGGCTTTCTAGGACGTCTGAACTACATTGCCCGATTCATCTCGCACTTAACTGCTACCTGTGAACCAATCTTCAAGCTACTGAAGAAAAATCAAGTAGTACGTTGGAACGATGAATGTCAGGCTGCTTTCAAAAGAATCAAAGAGTATCTCCAAGAGCCACCCATTCTTATGCCACCGGTTGAAGGGAGACCTCTAATCTTATACTTGACAGTACTTGACAACTCAATGGGATGTGTGCTGGGGCAGCATGACGAGTCTGGCCGAAAAGAGCACGCTATTTATTACCTTAGCAAAAAGTTTACTGACTGTGAGACCCGATACTCACTGCTCGAGAAAACTTGCTGCGCTTTGGTATGGGCTGCTCGCCGGCTAAGACAGTATATGTTGACTCACACTACTCTGTTGATTTCAAAAATGGATCCAATCAAGTATATCTTCGAAAAGCCTGCCTTGTCCGGAAGAATAGCAAGATGGCAGATGATCTTGACTGAATATGACATCCATTACACGACTCAAAAAGCAATCAAGGGAAGTGTATTGGCAGATGTGATACGGTGGGAGAACTGACTATGGTTTTGCGTTTGTTTTCGCAAATGTTTCGGTTGAGCAAGAGTCGCCACCGACTTTTTATTTTATCCTAAGGAAAGGTTTAAAAAGCACAGCAAAAACCTTTGAGATTTTTGTTGGGTTCGGGGAGTAGATTATAGAAAGGGAAGGTATTAGCACCCTTTCTATCCATGGTTATCCATGGGCTCTTAGGTACTTGCTTAGATCAACTTGCCTTGGTTTTCAATTGTTTGAAATGGTGCTTTGTGCGTGGTTTTGAAAGTGTTTTGAAAAAGATGCCTTGTATAGGCTACCCTTGTAACAATTCTTTACTCGAATGTTTTACAAAAGGTGTTTGTCTTTTTGAAAAGATGTTTCAAGGGTTTTTTGAAAGTTTGTTTTGAAAGTGTTTATGAAGTGTGGTTTGAAAAATAGGCAAGTGTTTTGTTTTGCAAGTTGACAAGTACTTAAGAGCTATCTACCCTAAAGTTCTCAAAGATTTTTGTTATGTTTTAACCCTTTTAACAATTTTGTTCCACCATTGCATTTGGTGGACAATCTTGTGTTAGGAGGTGAAAGGGACGGGCGCGGGTCATTGTTTAGACCATAATTGCAATAGTGCTAAGCATCTTTGGGCAATTTTTCTTTGAAAGGGACTTGATCATTTTAGGCAACTTTTCGAAAGCGTCATCGAGGGACTATGATCAATTGATTTGTATTTGTTTTGCCCAAGAGACCTAACATGCAATATGGCCCATTTATTGAAGGCAACAAGTGGAATACCCTAAGGGTGCAAGTGTGATATGTGTTGTCCATTTTTCATGCTTTGATTATCTTGAAATTAGGTCAAACTAATTTGTTCTTTTTATTTGCATACAAACCCTAATTCTAACATGGTATATTTAGAAAGCATTAAAGTGCGAAAAATAAAGTTCTAAACTATTACAACACAATATGGGAAGGGGGGTACAAATGTTCAAATGGGGGATATTTAGACAAAGAATTTAAACCTAGCTATTACATCAATTTTGGAATATTTACAAGATAATTAATTTGCACAAATTAAATAGAAATAAAATAAATATGCAAGATGCAAAAAGGGTTTTTTATATGTATATAAAAAAAAGTATTTTTTATGTCCAATAAACAAAATAAAAAAAAGTATTATTTTTGGAGCTTTTTAATGTTTAGGGCAAAACCCTAGCTTTCTTAGATAAAAAGTATTAATTATTTAATATATACTAATATTTATCAATTATATATGAAATAAAAATAAAAATGAAGTATATTTGTCAAAATGATATTTTACTATTAAATGTTAATAAAAAATAAAGTGTATATATTTTTGTATTTTTTTTACTAAATATTCTAATAAATATCTATATATATGTATTAATTTTTAAATATGTGTTATATATATAAAAATAAAAATATTTAATATTTATAAAAAAAGTATATTTTATACAAAATATTTTAAGAAGATAAAACAAAATAAAAATGAAAATAAAATATGCTTACATTATTTTCTAGTATTTTAAGTAAAAAGTGAGTTTATATAATTATTTATGTACAAATAACTAATCTAAACAAATAAATGCCTATAAATTCAAAAATGGTGTAAAAAATCATTTTTATATTTTTAATATCATGAGGAAAAATAAATAAACCAGAATGAAAAAAGAAAAGTCAAAAAATCAATAAAACAAACAAAATGGGCTCAGGGGGTGTAAAACCAAAAACATGGTGTGAAAAGAAATATCAAAGCAGGCCCAACCCATGTGGCTTCTTCTTCAACCTCTGGACAGAAAAATGTTCAAAAATGCGTGCCTGAACATCAATTCAAACATCTGGATTCCTTGATCTTTTGCACAAACTTACAACATAAGAAATGTTAAGCATTGAATCACGATTCTAAATATGTAAAGAACTCATCCTAACTCTCAGAAATGAGAGAATTTCATCATTCCCAAATCCTAACCTAAGTTTTTATCAACATTCAGGCCTTAAATTCTCATAGCTCAGGCAAAATAAATGAAAAGTAAAAGTATGTACAGATTCAGGGGCATGAGTAGAACACTTCTTATTCACAAACTTAGAGCTAATGATGCCTACACTAAGAGTTAGAAGTTCAAGAAGATACCTGTTCAGTTGAAGTTGTATATGGAAATGGAGGAGCTTTCAAGGCAAGATGATGATCTGTATAGCTTGCCTGAAGTGTAGTGATGCTATTCCAATGCTTACTTTGCTTTGAAACACCTTGAATCGAGCTATGGACCTTCAACTGCAAAACAAGAAAGTGAAAATGGTGGAACTGATTAGAGGAGTTACAGGTCGCGTTTGAGACTTTGGTTAGCTTCAAGTGATGCTAGGGAATGTGTTTGATGAGCTTTTAGCAAGAATGCATGAAAGGGATGAGAGTTGGCACTCAAACTGCAGTAAGGGCTCTGTTTGGGAAGTTTGAGGGTGGTTCTGCATTCTAGAGGGCAATGGAGGTCTTGGAGTCGTGTGCTAGCTCAGTTAGGATGTCTTGAATGTGTACAAAGTATTTGCTTAAGGGTTCTATTGCTGAGATGAAAGTTGTGTCTAGTTATGCCATATTTCTTACACTTTAAGCAACCAAAAGCCAAGTTGGTGTTTAGACAGGTAGAGGCCCCCATAACATGCTGCAAACCTTGGCATTGATCAGTGTGATTAGTCCCTAAACTTGTGCCAAGGGGATTTGATCTGTACTTCTTGGATTTTCATTTTGACATAAAGCGTACTTTTGCAAAAATGGTTAAAGTGCTTTATCTAAAAATGGATTAAACCACTATGCAATGCTTGAACACATATAACATGGTCTTGGCACAATGAGTTTGCATTAAATTTATGAGTGTTGAATGGTTTAGGGGCCTGTAATCAAGTTGCATGCTGATTTGAGAAATTTGCACAAGTTATGAACATGGAAATTGCCAATTCAAAAGTGAGTTTTTGCCATATTGTAAAATTCGATTCTCTCAAGTCATCAGGTTGTTTGATGAGTTCTTGGACATTTTGGAAAGCTTGGAATGTGTACTACAATCCATCTTTGAAGTGCAAATTGAAATTTCCAGTGGAAGTATATGGAAAATGGTCTTGAAGTTAGGTAAAAACCTTGCCTAAAATAGGTCAAATTTTCACTAAGTTAAGAATGGTTTAGTACCCTTATTCCAAAAATTGTAACTTGAGATACAAGATTCTTTTGGGAAAACTTTGTGAATCAAAGTTGTAGATTATGCAATAGGCTACAACTTTCATGTTTTGACTTTTGCTTGAATCCAAATGAATCTTGGTGAGAAAGTGGGGCAAAGTTGGGAAAAAATTAGGGTTTTTCATAACTTAGAAAAAATTCTAAGTTATGAAAAATTCTCATTTCAAACCCTAATTTGCAATTTTTGATTTCTTGGTGAACAAGTTTCATGATTTGGCATGTTTTGATGAAAAATGAATCTTGACTCTTGATTTTGACCAAAAAGTCAAAGTTTGACTTTTCAGTACACAGTCAAAATTGATCAATTGACTGGGAAATTCAACTGTCAATCTTGTGTACTTGGGATCTTTTGAACTTGTTGAGCATGTCAAGATAATTCCATGGGGTCCTTGAGTCCATATGTGAGCTTGGTTTGCCATTGGCTAGGTCAAACAGTCAAAAATTGCCTTTGTACAGTCAAAACCCTAAAAATAACCATTTTGCCCTTTTGGTGATCTGATCAAATTTCTTGTGGAATTGTGATCCAAACTTGATCAAATGGTCCATGTGAGTTCATGATGTTGATGTGGGTCAATTTTCATGAGGTTTAACTGTCAATTGGCCACAGTTGACTTTTTCCCCAATACAGCTGATTTCTAGGTCAACTGTCCAATTGACTGGGCAAAACTTGGAATCAAGACTTGAAACTTGGTATGGATAAACTTGGGAGTCCAATATGAAGCATGAAAGTCATCTTAGGTCATTTATGTCAAAACATCTTTGTGCAAACACAAACCCTAATTTGGGTCAACAGTGCAAGGAGAAGTCTTGAGCAGATGAAATCCTAACTGGATCTTGATCTCCAAGGGCTTTGTGATGAGAAATCAATGAGAAATGGGAGGGCAAATTTTGGGGTACAACAGCAGACCATTTGGCACATCAGGCAGTGGATGACTACCAGTCGATGAATTTTGAATTTCTAGACGAGAATATCATGGTAGTAACTGATTCTGAAATACCTGGACTGGATGAAGGACCTGAGGAAGGATCCCGATGGTCTATGCACTTTGACGGAGCCTCAAACGCTTTGGGTAACAGTATTGGCGCTGTGATCATATCTCCAAAAGGCTCTCATACTCCACTTACCGCCCGACTATGTTTCAACTGCACCAATAACATGGCGGAGTATGAAGCATGCATCATGGGTCTTCAAGCTGCAATTAACCTAAGGATCAAGTTTCTGAGTGTCTTCGGAGATTCCGCTCTCGTGATCAGTCAGATCAAAGGCGAGTGGGATACGAAACACCCAAATCTTATTCCTTACAAGGAGTATGTATTGACGTTAATTCCCCATTTCGAGGAGATAACTTTTGAACACTTCCCAAGAGAGGAGAATCGGTTGGAGGACGCGCTAGCTACGATGTCTTCTATGTTCAAAGTCAAATGGGACAACGAGGCTCCCCGGATCATTATCTGGAAATTGGATGAACCTGCACATTGTTGTGATCTTGAGACCGAAGAGGTAACAGAAAAACCTTGGTATCATGAAGTGAAGAGGTACCTCGAAGCTCAAGAATACCCCGAGGGTGCATCCGTTAATGACAAGAAGTTTCTGAGAAGGCTCGCGGCAAAGTTCTTCCTCAGCAATGACATTCTCTATAAATGAAACCATGATTCAACTTTACTGCGTTGTGTGGATAAGACTGAAGCAGAAAGGATCATGGCAGAGCTGCATGAAGGTACCTTCGAAACGCATTCCAGTGGACATACCATGGCAAAGAAAATCCTCTGGGAAGGATATTACTGGTCCACAATGGAAGCCGACTGTTATCAGCATTCTCGGACATGTCACAAGTGCCAGATCTATGCTGATAAGGTGCACATTCCTCCAGTTCCTTTGAACGTCTTGACGGAACCTTGGCCTTTTGCAATGTGGGGCATTGATATGATCGGCGATATCAGACCTACGGCATCCAACGGGAATCGCTTAATCCTAGTAGCAATCAATTACTTTACGAAGTGGGTTGGAGCAACTTCCTTTGCCACTGTAACCAAGAACGTAGTGGCACGATTCATTCGGCATAACCTGATCTGTCGATACGGTGTACCAGAGAGGATCATTATGGACAATGGTACCAATCTTAACAACAAGATGATCACTGAGCTCTGCGAGCAATTCAAGATACAGCACCACAACTCTTCTCCCTACCGGTCGAAGATGAATGGGGCCGTAGAAGCAGCTAATAAAAACATCAAGAAGATTGTGCAGAAGATGACAGTGACCTACAAAGATTGGCACGAGATGTTACCATTTTCTCTTCATAGGTACCGTACCTCAGCACAAACGTCAACAGGGGCAACACCCTATTCCTTGGTATATGGCATGGAGGCAGTCTTACCCATCGAAGTTCAGATACCCTCTCTCCGGATAATGAAGGATGCAGGTTTGAGCGAAGATGACTGGATCCAGACTCGGCTTGATCAATTAAACCTAATCAACGAGAAGAGACTTACTGCTATTTGTCATGGTCAGACGTACCAAAAACGAATGATCAAGGCATTTAACAAGAAAGTCAGACGACAAGAGTATCAAGTCGGAGACCTGGTAATCAAGCGCATCATTCTACCTCAAGGTGATCCCAGGGGCAAATGGACCCCTACGTATGAAGGGCCATTTGTGGTTAAGAATATCTTCTCAGGAGGAGCAATGATTGTAACCACCATGGATGGTGACGACCTTCCTCACCCCGCCAATGCAGACATAGTAAAAAGATACTACGCATGATTAAAGACCCGCTAGGGCGACTGGCCTAGGCAAAAATAAGGGCTTCCCAGCGAACCAAAAGGGTTCGGGCAAAAATAAGGGATGAAAATAATAAAAAAAAATCTGTACACCCGGCAAGTCGAAAACCTGAAAAGGCGGCTTGGGAAAAAATGGGTATCCCGGTGGACTGAAAACCCGAAAGGGCGGTCCAGGCAAAAGTTAGGGATAAGCGTAATACTATGTCTCATTGGATCACCTCGCATCCAGACTTCGGTATCGACTATCAGGCTCAGACGGCACCAATCAATCAGATTCATCTTCAACTAAGCAGCAAAGTGATGAGACGCTTGAAGACATAAAGGCGATAACAGAGTTGGAACCCTGTGGGATTTTTCACATAACTGTTTTGTTTTCTTTTTACAAATTGTATAAACTCCATTTTGTTCGGCGGTGTTCTCTTACTAGGACGTCAGCCTCTTGTATACAAAACTCCTATTTACAGGCAAATTTCAAAATCAATACAAGCTCATTTTTCAGACAAATTGCAAATTATTTTTCCTTTATCTGTTTTGTTTTGCAAAGAACGTCCAATGTTCATTTTTGATATATGCATTTGATATTAATTGCTACTCATAAATATTTGCATGCGAAACAAAGGACTAATTACGGGTGACATCGGAAGAAGGGGCAATAAACCTTGTCTAAAGCGATCTAGTTGCTCTGTCCACCGAGGTACCAAGGTAAGTTCAGCTGAAGAATACGACCGAGATACCTTCACTCCCTGCAGAGTAAGCCAAGATTCAGCAATACTCTCCCCAAGCAGAGTTGGCCTCCCATCAGCCCTAAAAAGGCACAGTATCCCCAGCAAAGTTAGCAATACTCTCCCCCAAGCAGAGTTGGCCTACCATCAGTCCTGAAAAAGTTGGGTATCCCCAACAAGTCTTAATATTCCCCATCGGAGTATACAAATATTCCTCAGCAAGCATCCCCGACAGTCTTAATATTCCTCGACAGAAATATAAGATTGTTCCCCGGTGGAATACATAATACCCCCAGTGGAGCCATTTCCCCAGCGCAGTCTAAAAGGCTTCCCCACCAGAGTTGAATAATCTCCCCAGTAGATTCTGGAAGCTTGTCCCCTGCAGAGTACAAGTATCTCTCCCTAGCCATATTCAGAGATTATCCCCACCAGAGTCTAACTGGGTTATCCTCAGCAAGTTGCAACGGAAAGATCATCCCCAGCGAAGTTCTTTCTATCCTCCAGCGGAGTTCATCATCAAAATCCCCAACAGAGCTTATCAACGGAATCCCCAGCAGAGTCGCCAGTTCTATGATCGGTGGAAATAGAACTGACTGTTTTGAAATGCTGGTTCGCGAAATGTCGCGGTAAGCAAGAGTCGCCACCGTCTTTTATTTTATCCAACAAGGAAAGGACAAAAGCACAAAAAAATTCCTTTTTGAGATGTTTCTCGAGTTCAGGAGGTAGATTATAGAAAGGGAAGGTGTTAGCACCCTTTCTATCCATGGTTATCCACGGGCTCTTAGGTACTTGCTCACTATGTTTTCAAAAACCCACAAACACAAGAAAAGCAAAACATTTTTGAATACATAGTGAGCAAGTACCTAAGAGCCCGTGGATAACCACAGATAGAAAGGGTGCTAACACCTCCCCTTTCTATAATCTACCTCCCGAACTCGAGAAACATCTCAAAAAGGAATTTTTCTGTGCTTTTGTCCTTTCCTTGTTGGATAAAATAAAAGACGGTGGTGACTCTTGCTTACCGCGACATTTCGCGAACCAGCATTTCAAAACAGTCAGTTCTATTTCCACCGATCACACCTAGGGTTGTGATTTTCTGTGAAAAATGGGAGGGAAAATTTTGGGGTACAACACTATTGTTTATTTTTCTCTTCAACTATTTGTAAAAAGAATTGAACTCAGAGTTGTTAGATGTCGAACGACCAAACAAGCCAAAGAGTCGGTCAGAAACTTCACCATGCCGCAGCAGAAGCCCCCGACTTGATTCCTCTCTGTCGCGCTCTCCAGGCCGAAGTGATAAAGATGACCCATGCGGTCCCTTCTCTCGGGAGATTATGGAGACCCCACTCCCTGTCGAGATGGAGAAGTCGCCACCTTTGGCAATCTACGACGACGAGACAGACCCCATAGATCACATCGAGAGATTCGATGCGATGCTCAACTACCACAACATCGGGGGTGCTATCAAGTGCAAATTGTTCCCCATGATACTGAGGAAAGGTTTCATGGCATGGTACAAGAGCCTTGCCATAGAGTCGGTCACCTCTTGGAGGGATCCGAAGACCCAGTTTACCAGGCGCTTCACCGCCGATCAACGACATCTGAAGACTGAGGCGTTGCTCGAGGCGATCATCCATGGGAACGATGAACCCCTCCAAACATACATCGAGCAGTTCAATCGAGAGGCCATCCAAGTCCCCAAAATTGACCGTATGAAGAGGTACCTGCTCGAGAAAGGGTCGCATCCAGGCGATTTCAGAAAGGAAGTCGGCATCGAGACTCCCAAGTCGTTGGACAAAATCCTCCGCAAGGCCTAGTCCTACATCATATACAAGGAGAAAGAGGGCGCCAACAGCCCTCGAGACTCGAGAAACTGTGAAGAGACCAGGGCCTGGAAGTATGACGATAGTTTGCCTCATTAACATGGCGGAGACAAGAAAAGAGATGAGAGGCCCCGCGACTCCCGCGAGCACAGAGGTCCAACGAGCTGCTTTACTACATGCACTCTGCTGACCGCTCCCCGCGAGTGCATCCTTATCGAGTGTATCAACTCTAAATTCAAATGTCCCTCTAAGGAAAACACCCTATAAGGCCTACACCCTCTAAGGAAAACACCCTCTAAGGAAAACATTGACAAGATTACTATCGTTTCCATAGGATCCACGATAATGTCACTAAATATTTCATCCAACTCAAGGATGCAATTGAAGCCCTAATCAAGGAAGGCCGTATGAGGCAGTACACCCAAAGGAGCGAGGCTCCCCGACAAAACATTCACGAGGCGAAGAGGGTCGAAGAGGAAACACCACCCTCGAACGACGCCCTAAACCTGCAAATAGCCACGTGCATCTCCCGGACGGAGGATTTCTTTATCCCAGATGAGGAAAATGACATGCCCCTATCCACTCGCAGCACCTGGGAAGGATTCCCCTCCGCCATGGTCATATCCGACAGATGATTCAGCAAGATCACTATCGGGCCAGTCAAGAGAAACTTCAAAGAGCTGATGAACGCGAGCTCAATTCAGAACATTACTCTCGACAGGTTCCGGGGAAAGTCTGAACCCATCACATTTTGAAAAACTTCCTAGAGAAGCATCAAACGCTAGCATCCTTCAGCTTTCAAGAGCAAAAATGGAAAACTTCGACATCTGTCACATCCTGGTCGATGAAGGCAGCTACGTCGTCATTATGTACACACACCTATTCACCAGTCTCCAGCTTGACCACACTCACTTGACACCATACACGAGCTCTGGACTACAGGGTTTTAATGGCCCAACCACCAAACGTTGGGCTTACATCGAACTGATCGTCACATTCATGGAAGAAGAAACAACCAAATAAGTCACAATCCACTTCCTGGTTATTGAGTGCATGTCCCTGTACAACTGCATCTTGGGAAGGCCAACTCTGGCCGAGCTGACCTCCATGCCTTCCCTGATCTATTTAAAGATGAAGTATTATACACAGAGAGGTCGCGTCGTCACTATGCACGGAGATATCTAAGCTGCCAAAAGATGCTTCAAAACATCTGCAAAAGGACATAATTCGATCAATACAACACCTAAGACCGCCAACAAACAAGGTCGACTTGTCGATGACAAGCCAGCTCGAGAAACAGAACAAAAGTCATCACCTTACATCAGTTCAGTGGACCTCGACACCCGCTTCACCAGGGATGAGCTGAAGGAGGATAAGAGGGAGGAAGGAGATGCCTGACCCGCTGATAACATAGAGCCTCTCCATCCCACGCGCATCATCTTAGATAGAGATTTTAAAGTCATCCTCCTCGGCAATGATCCGAGAAAATGTGTGAAGATCAAAACGGGGCTTCCAAACATGGCGAGGAAGCAACTCAATCCTGCCTAAGGGAGAACGTTAATCTGTTCACGTGGAGCATTGATGAGATGCCCAGACTCGACCCTGAGGTCTCCTTCCATCATCTGACCATAGATCCACCTGTTAGGGCAGTAGTTCAACATAGGCGTAGGCAGTCTCCTGAGAAAGCGGAGGCTGCTGGAAAAGATGTAAAAGACCTCCTAGAGGAAAATTTTATTTCTGAGGCTCAGTACATAACCCGACTGTCTAACATTGTATTGGTTAAAAAGTCTAATGGAAAATGGAGAATGTGCATTGACTATACTGATCTCAATAGGGCTTTCCCCAAAGATTCATATCAACTGCCTAACATTGATAGACTAGTATATAGTTATGCAGGTTATAAAATTTTATCATTCATGGACGCGTATTCATGTTACAATGAGGTCCCCATGTCGAGGAGCGACAAATAGTGCACTGTATTCATGACCCAGTCGGGCAACTATTACTACAACGTAATGCCCTTCGGCCTGAAGAACATCAAAGCTCCTTATTAATGAATGATGAACAAAGTTTTCCAAGGAGAGATCAGGGATATGCTCGAATTCTACATGGACGACATGATCGTGAAGTCTTGAGAAGAGACTGACCATACTGCCTATCTTAAGAAGGTCTTCAACCAGGCGAGGGAATGTAGGACGAGGCTTGTTCTGGACTAGCCCAACAGCTAGAGCGGGCCCAATATATACTCCACCTTCAGCACAACCCGTATGACCATGGCCCAAAGTCCCCCGCCCTCTGTCGGACGCCACCGGTCAATTTCCCTCCTAGACTAGTGAGACTGGCAGCTGTTGCACCTCAAAATTTGCCCTCATAATTTCTTTTATTTGGCTTAAACCTTCGCATTCATTCACATAAATTTCATTAGGTCACTAACATAGCATGCATTGCATTCAATAAAGCGCTTGAGGTTAAAAGTTCAATGGTTGTGCGATAGTAGGGTTTCGCAGTGGTTAAGGCATTCGTATCCAATAATGGATGATTTCTTATTCAGGCAGCGAGCAGTGGATTTAGGGTTGTGACTTGGGTCGTTGAGAATTTCTTTCTTCATCAAGCCGCGAGGCTATCAGGGTTTATTTTCCTATATACGATTAAAGCCAGGTTTTCGGGAATTATGTTCCAATTGGGTTTTCATCGAAGATCATGAGATTAGTTTGTTTTTTATCAAGGGACTTTCTCAAAAGGCCTTATATTGTGCGTCAGGAATTATCATCTTCAAGGGAATTTCTTAAGGATTTTAGCCTTACGTTTTCAAGTAGACATGTTTGTGACTTGAATTACAAAAGTTGAAGCACAATACAAGATATGATGCGGGAGAGCGCTAATTGAGTTACACGAATATGAATAAAGGCTTTGATTTTGGGCAAATTCAATATGGAGAGGTTGTTTTCTTGACTGAGTTCATGCATGAATATTATTGATTCGATTGAATGTTATGTCATATCTTGAGTTCATGACTGGATCATTGAATATGCAAGTTGGTTGGAATTCGTTCCCTGAGTCATAAAGTGAAGTGCTTAGAGGATAATCAAATGGTATTAAAGAAATCTAAGCATTGGTTCATTTTCAAGAATTTGATTAAGCTAGTTTGGAGACCTTAATCATAAGGGTTTCTTGGAATGCAAAAGATAAGATACAAATGGCAAGACATAGTCATTCATTATAATTCCATTCAAGTGATTATTTTGGTTCAAGTTATCACTCTCAGTATCATTCAAATACCATTCAAAATCCATCCAAATCTCATCCAAAACCTCCTCATTCAAAGTTCAAGTGTTAGAATACACCATGTTCATTACAAATTAAAGTCACTACACTAAAAGTTACAAAAAGACATCTCATTCATCAAAATTCCAAGCTTCAAGTACAAACCATCATCATTTTTTACAAATATCTGTCATCATTCAAGGTTAAAGTTCAAGAGTCCATTCAAGTCCATTCAAGGTTCTAATGCATTACATCATATCAAAAATACACAAATTTTTTCTAAGATTTAAACATATATTCTTCTTTGCTCCTAAACCTATTCCTAATTTTTATTCTTCAACCGATGTCCATGATCTCCTTAAAGCTCTGAGGGTCAACTAATAGATGGACCTGCCTGTAAGCCATAAGCATCTCGTGCGCCATGTTCAGACCTGCATAACACAAAGGAATTAATACGCATCGCTTCCCTGTCATGTTCCCGTAAGGTCGTTAAGCTCAGGTTATGACAAAATTCAAAAATAAAGCTAAAGATATGCTACCAAGAAATGCCATCAATGTCGTGAACTTGCAACGGCTTCTTGTATTAACCAACCGTTAATTATGCACCAGACCTGCAATATCACCTTCATCATGACATGACAACCTGTACATGAAAATCCAAATACCCAAGCCAAGACAATACAAAAAGGAAATTCATAAAACTAACTACAATCACCATAAAATCATACCTACACGCTAATGTCTAGTCACAGCAGGAGAAAATATCCGCTTCAAAATCTGAAACCAAAGCCATCCTGCAGAAATCCAGATAATTAAACCAGGTTCAAATAACCTGTATGAAAACAGGAGGGAAATTAAATAAAAAATGAAGTAGAAGTTATTAGAAGCATGACAGACAAGGTTCATCTCACAGCTCATAGTAGAGTTCCAGATTTCAATTGAATTCAAAGACATATAACTAACCCCTAAGTGTTTCTAACCAACTTCCCAACAGATTATAACAACTCCATAACAAACTTCTAACTAATTCTCTAACTCTTCATCCACACCATTCAGTTCCATAAACAAAAATTAACAGAATTTCAAAAATGAATTTCTAACAACTTTCCCTAACCATATTCTCCTAACAGACAATAACAGAAAAAACCAACAGAATTCTAGAACCCTATAACTAACAGCTCTAACTAACTTTCAACAGACTAAAAAAAATAGAATATAAAAGAAGAGTCACCTTTTTTTCAATGGCATTTTTCACTACTGCAAGAAGAATCACAGGAAATTCTCTCTTTCTTCATTTCATTCTTCAACTACAGAATAAACCAAAAAATCTATGAAAATTCTCTCCAAGCTCTCTCATCTTCACTCTCCATCACCAAGCTCCCTCATCTTCATTCTTCAACCACAGCAAACTCACCAGAAAAATCAGATAACTCTTGGCACTCTCTTTCCATAACTATCACCCTTTTTTCTCTACAACTTCTTCAACCTTTTCCGTCATCTTCAAGAATCGAACCTTCATACTGCATTGAGTTTCTCTCTCTGCTCCATCAATCTTAATTTTCATCAAGCATCTGCTTCACAAAAAACACCATAACTCCAATCTTTAGCACTTCCACAACTCCGCAATCACCTTCCATCTCCATCTCCATGGTTGCATCTTCTGTTGCACATCAAAGTATCATCAAGCTGCAACAAATGCAGAACAAACAGATCAACAACTTCGGCAATAGAACGCAATAGAACACAAAAAAGTTCACAAAAAACTCACCAGAAAATTCTCAGCAACTTCTCATCTATCTTCAACCTCTATGCAACTTTAACCTTCAATTCTATCATCTCTCTGTAAGAATTGAAGCTCTTCATACTTTATCTTTATCAATACCGCACCAACCTTGCTTCTCTGCAACACCTCTTCAATCTTCTGATTCATCATCAACACTCAACAAAAGAACATCACACGACACTCTGAATAAGAACAGATCGCTCGTATCAGAATCATGCATCAACGCGATGAAAGCTCAGAAATTGCAAAAGCAAAATTAAAGAAGAAGAAGAAGAAGTGAAAGGAAACAAAGTGATACCTGAAGTCGGTCTGTTCCGAGAAGATCATCGCTGCCCCCGCCGTCGATTTAGGATGCACGGTTCAAATTGATATAAGTCGAAGACGGGCACAAGAAGAGGTGAGTGCATCAATCAACAACAAAACAAGATGAAGAGATCGGGGTGCCTCGTTTTCACTGCTGCCTTGGTTGTGTTGCGAGTTTGAGGAAGCACATTGAAGAGGTGACGAAGATCGACGATGAGCTGAAGCAATCAAAAACGTGCGAGGGTTGGATCGATGAAGTTGTTGTGTAACGATATGGAAATGCCAAGAGAAGAATGCATCGATCGGACGATGGACTAAGTAGATTGGAAAGGTCATCTTGGCGACGACTCCATTCGAGAGATGAAGAAATCCTTGTTTCGTGTGAATTCAAACAACCACACTTCTTAACCCTATTATTTTTCTCTATTATTTTTTACTCTATTATTCTTTACTCTATTATTTTTCTTATCTGATTTTTTTTTATAAAAGTAATATTGGTGAAAAAAATTCTGATGGTGATTTTTGTTGGTAGGATGGGCTAACTCAATCACTCTCCTGGCCTGCTACAATTCCTTTTTTAAACCAATTACCTTGAATAAAAAAACCATGGACCATCTTTGGGTTGGGCCTTAGTGCAATTTTTGAATATAACCCCTATATAGATTCCATACTCCATCTGTTTTTTATTTGAATTTTCTTTTCATATTTTTTGTTGACAAAATAACTTAAAAAATAGTCAGAATATTGTAGGAAATATTTTTAGGTTCTCTTTAGAATTTTATTAGAAGTTTCTATTATTTTTATGCTTGGTAATCGTTCTTGTTGCCATTTTTAGCCAAGATTTTATGATAGAATGTCGATGCAACTTTCGCAATATGGAATGCTTGGAGACTAATTCTTTGTTCACTCGTGCGGAGCAGCTTCTGTAGAGTTTTCTTATTGCTTGTGTGGTTTTGAAGAGGCAGCGGACCTTCTCCGTTCGGTATCATCGCAATCTCATTTTATTCCTCATTTTTGCACTTTATTGCTTTCTAGATATCATGAGAAGTAGGAAATAAAGAGCGTGCACTCGAAGTCGCTGTTTAAAGACCTGTAGCAGGCATTCCGCACTTCATTTGCTATATGTGTTGTGCTTGTGTTTATTTACTTTCTTGTTGATCGACGATTCACTCAATTTAGAAATTGAGATCACGACTTCGCTCTCATTGCATGTTCCCTATAGGATAGTTTTGTTAGGCTTTCTTAGGTAATGGTAGTCTAGATAGGATCTCTCTAAATGTGCTGTTTTGAGCTCTTTGGCTTACCTGTTTAATTTCATCTTTGTGTGCATGTTTTGAGATAACATACCCTTAGCATGTTCCCTTAGGAGCTCTCAATTCAACTATAGATGATGATTCGAGATAGACATAGTTTTAGGTGATAGACCCTTGCTATGCTCCTTTAGGACTTCTTGATTCATCTATAGATGATGATTTGAGATGGACATTAGGATTGTTATCCAAGCATGTCAACTTAGGATAGAGATTTACCTTCAAGACTCAACCGTGGGACCAACATTATATGATAACATTAGGTTTAGAAATAGGCTAGTCTCCCCTTGACTTTTCTTTCTCTTTTTGCATATGCATTTAAAACAAAAACTTCTTTTTCCTTTTCAAACTTCAAAACACTTTAGAACTACTGATGAGAATCATGCCTTTGCTTAGTATGGGAAAGGATGAGCGGGTCTCTTCTCGATCATTGTTCTTCATCTCAAGCCTAGGCGTGGTTCAAGTCTCAAAGAATTATTTCATAAATAAGTAGAGAAATAGTTAATATCTCTCTCTTGAGATTAATTAGCTGTTATCCACAAGAAAAAACACCAACAAACACAAACTCTTTTTGCCTTTGGGCTTTTCTATAAAACTTTTTTTATAAAGAGCACGTTAATTCACTTCTGTGCTGATGCGTAAGTCTCCAAAGGTCGAGTTGCGGCAGAAGGCGAAATTAATATTGTTCATTAATAAAAAACACAAACCAATTCAAACCTTTTTGTACGCCCAAGCACCTTTTCTCCAAAAAAATTTCAAAAGAGCATGTTAATTTACTTTTGTGCTGACGCGTAAGTCTCCAAAGGTCGAGTTGCAGCAGAAGGCAAAATTAATATTGCTCATTAAAAAATACAAACCAATAAAAACATGTGAGCCGAACTACGACTTCTCTGATTCCTTAAAAGGGATACGTAGGCATTGGAGTAGGGCCCGAACGAGCACACATTTTATTTTCCCTACATTATTTTTCTCCTTTATTTTGCATGCATTCCTTGTACAGCTTAGATATAGATTCTTACACACCCATAAGATAGACAACAAGAGTGGATACCGTAGAGTACTACGGGAGCGTGGGGTGCTAATACCTTCCCCTCGCGTGAAAGACTCCCTTACCTTTATCTCTTAGTCGTTCGACCTTGATTTCAACCTTCTCAGGTTTACTCGATGTTTACCTTTCCCTTCTTGTGGGATAAAAAACGTTCGATGGCGACTTCATTGATTTTATTATCAGTTGATTATTCAGTCGATTGTTTCAGCTGACGACTTCACTAGGGAGAATTTGACCTATTGCTGGTCCATCCCGGAGGCGATCCTAGCTCTTGTTTTCTTTTCTTTTGGTGTTTATTTTTATGCTTTCAGTTTACTCATTTGTACATGTTTATCTGAGCATAAGTTTGCATTGCATTTTATTGCTTTCCATATTGATTATCTATTATGCTGGATTCTGGTTTTCCATGTTGGGTAGGTGTTACTATTGAGGTAAAAGGCCCAGTACCCAGCCAGAGTGCACTAGGACACTAGGAATAGAGTAGGGGCATGACGGCTGTTGTACCCCAAAATTTGCCCTCTCATTTATCAAGACTTTTCTCACAAGATCTCTTTGACTCAAGACTAGATTAGGGTTTGGTCAGCTCAAAATATCTCTTCTCACACTGATGACCCAAAATTAGGGTTTGAGTTTGCCCAAGGATTTTTGGGCTATCAATTCTTCATATTACTTTCAAACATAATTATGGACCCTTAAGATTACTCATGACAAGTTTCAAGCTTTGAACCATATTTTTGATCAGTCAATTGGACAATTGACCTAAAAATCAACTGTATTGGGAAAAAAGTCAACCATGGCCAATTTATAGTCAAACTTCATATTTTTTGATCCACGTCAACATTTTAGACTCATATGTATCATTTGATCAAGTTTGGATTACAATTCCTCAAGAAATTTGATCAAATCATCAAAAGGGCAAAATGGTCAAAATTAGGGTTTTGACTAAGGAAGGGCAATTTCTGATTTTTGGCATAGAAAATGACCAATTGATTTGAAGCATGATTTCAAGGTTTCATTTGTATCATCTTGACCTAATAGCATGGTTCAAAACATTGCAATTTCATTGGGTTGACAGATGAAATTTGTAGTCAACTGATCAAAAGTCAACTGTATACTGAAAAGTCAAACTTTGACATTTTGGTCAAAATCAAGTGCCAAGGATCATAATTCATTAAAACATGTCAAAATGTGAAACTTGTTCATCAAGGAATCAAAGATTGAAGATTTGGTTTTAAAATTTGAAATTTTCTTAACTTAGAAATTTTTCTAAGTATAGAAAATTTCTTATTTTTTCTCAACTTTAAGCCATTTTTTCACCATGATACAAGATGATTCAAAGGAATTTCCCAACATGAAAGTTGTATATCTCCATGAAATCTACAACTTTGCTTCACACATTTTTCTTTAAAGATGCTTGGATCTCAAGATATAATTTTGTGAACACATGCCCATGAACTAAAATAACTTGGTGAAATTTTGCCCTAATTTAGGCAGGTTTTTGACCCAACTTCATGGCAATTTTTCACCTAGTTCCAAGGGGAATATTGAAATGCATTTCAAATATGAGTTATATAGAACATTTAAAGCTTTACAAAATGCCCAAGAACTCCTTAAGACCATTTTTGAGTAGGGAGAATCGAAGAGATGAAGTTGGCAATTTCTCACTTTGAATTCAAGCCATTTCATGAAGAACAAAATTCAAATCTGAACCTATGCTGCCTAATTCTTGATTTACAGGTCTCAAACTTGTTTCTCACTTCATAATTTAATGCTTAATCAATTGACAAAGCCTTAATCCAAGCCCAATGGTCTTTGTCCAAGCTTTAATTCCATAAATGGCACAAAGTTGCCATTGCCATTTTGGAAAAGCTTAACTTTTGCAACTTTTCAATTCTTGAGCATTGGACCTGTCTTCTCTGCACACACAAGTCCTAAAAACCTAAAGCAATTATTATAGAGCTTGTACCAACTCAAAGCAGGCCAGTACAAGGATGAGGAGACTTGTCTCTTCACTTTACTTTCAAAAGCAAGAAAGTGTGCAAAAAGCCTACAACTCAAAAATCTGTTGAAGAGCTGACTGAAAACCTTTTCCATACTAATACACAAACATATTACAGTTGAGAACACGATTGAAAAAGGCCTAAAACACTCCAGAACACCCTCTCACCAAAAACCTGTCACAAACTTGCAGTTTGAGCATAAGCATAGCAATCCACAAATTGGCTCATGCGTTTCAAGTTTTAATCATCCAAACACTTTACCTACTTCATATCTAAGTGATCCTGACCATCATCCCTGCACTGTAACTCCTCCTTCTTCATCTTACTTTTTTGTTTTCCAAGCTTGCAGGTTGACTTGGATAGAGAGTTCCAGGCACTTCCAAAGCAAGGCAAGGATTGGAACACACTCAGGGAGGTTCAAGCAAGCTAAAGGAACCTTCAGGCCTTTCATAAATCTCACTCAAACTCCATTCACGATCTCAACTGAAAGAGGTAAAAACTCCAACTTTTATCTCTTCATACAAGCATCCATTAGCCACGATTTGTGAAAGGAAAATGTAGACATTATAGTGCTGAAGCCAACCATGTGCATCGATTCCATTTCTGTTCATTATGTGTAGAGAATTTTGGAGTTCAAATTTCTGTAAAAATTAGGTTAAGAATTAGGACCATTAAAATTCTCTTTAATCTTGGACTTATAGTTTTAGTTATGCACATGATTAGAATCGTGGGACAAAATGCTATAACATTCATGTTATCAATTTCCATTTTTGTTGAGAGATGAAAGAGTTACAGGAGGTCCGACTAGCTAGAGGAAGAAGACGAAGTACAAGGCCAAGGAAGCGTTTTATGTTATGTTTTTCTTGTTTCACATAATCTAAGAATGTACAGCCACCCCAGTGGCAAGGTAGCGCGCTGGCAATGCCCATGTCATGGGTTTGAACCTTGGCGCTACCTGTTACATTTTTTCTCATTTTTTCAGCTTCAGCTTTGGTATTTTTTTGGCAGTATGGGCTTGATTCTTGGGCTTTCTATTTTTTTCTCACACACTACCCCCTGTTTGCTTGCAGCACCCCTGACCCAATTTTTTTATTATTTATTTTATTTTCATATTTGTTTTATTAAAATATTTTATTTAACACATAAAAATCATAAAAAATATAAAACATGATGATTTTGTATTTTTGTTTATTTTATTTTATTTTCAAATGAAAAAAATATTTTTATTAAACTATATATTAATTATTTCTTTCTTAAATAAACTTGCAAATATAATAGATTTAGTTTAACTATTTTATTCCTTTTTTTATTCATACTTGTAAATATTTATTTTGACATATAAAAACTAAATTTTTTCATAAAATATTATTTATTATTTTTAATACAAAAAATACATAAAAATAATACCTAAAGAACTTTATTTTATTCTAAATTAGAAATTAGAGTTAACTTTGGTTCTCAAGAATTAATTTCTTTTCCTTAAGTTTATTAGATTTAATTCAAAACTCTTTTGCACATGAAAAATAAAACAAAATCTTTTTCTTGCATATACGTACCATTGCACATTTAATTTATATTGTATCTTATTTATTCAAATATTTGTACAAACTCGATTTGGTTGTAATAGCTTAATTAGATTTACATTATTGCAAATCCCCATTCATAATTAGTATTCCCCCCTCCCATAAAAATGTTGTAATAGCGTAGTAATTTTTAAATTATGCAATTTACTGCTTTTTATATACCATGCTAGTAATTAGGGTTTGTATGGCAAGATAAAAACAAATCAAATAGAAAACCCTAAATCCAAGACAAAATCAAAGCATGAAAATACCACACTTGCACACAAGCACCCTTAGGGTTTCACCACTTGTTTGCCTTATACAAAAATGGCCATATTATGCATGCGAAGTATCTTGGCAAAACAAACAAGTATAAGATCATAGTCCCTCGATGATGCTATTCAAAGTTGCCTTATAAAATGATCTTGGTCCCTCAAAAATTCTAAGATACTTTGCAATATTGCTAATCATGGTTATACGATGACCCACGCCCGTCCCGTTCACATCCAAAAATAGGGTTGCTTACCAAATCAATGGTAAGACAACAATGTCAAAGGAATAGAAAATGAACAAGAAAGACATTTGAGTAGGTAGATTACTTCTAGTTACTTGCTCTATTTCCAAACAACTATCCTTGCTATTTTCAAAACAAACACACACATTTCTAAACATCTTACAAACATTGAAAACATTTTCAAAAAGACAAACATCTTTGTATACATTCTTACGAACGAGAATCATTACAAAGATTGCCTAAACAAATGGCCTCTTTTACAAAATACTTTCAAAACCACACCAAACACAATTTCAAACAACAAAAGCAAGTGATCTAGCAAGTAACTAAGAGCCCATGGAAAACCATGGATGAAAAGGGTGCTAATACCTCCCCTTTTCATAATCTACCCCCTGAACTCAAGAAACAATCTCAAAGGTCTTTCTCGTGCTTTTTCACCTTTCCTTTTGGATAAAAGAAAAGTCGGCGGCGACTCTTGCCAACTGCAACATTTGTGATAAAACACAAAACCTTTAAGTCAGTTCTCCCACCGTATCACAGAACTGGCGACTCTGCTGGGGAATATTTATAAAGTGGGGTTACCTTAGGGCTAGATCACATTTATTTGCTTACATTGTTTGACTTGTTTGCTTTACATTATGGTTCTTTATTTGGGTTTGAATCTTCCACCCATATTTGGGATACATTATAGGTAAATAGCAATATGTTGTGGAAACTGTATGGGGTATACCGATATGGTCTAAGCAATAGCTATGTTAGTGCGACATATTTGTGGGTACCGGTAGCCTTTGAGTCAATCAAAGAGAATACGGGGCCGCTGAGTGATGTCATGAAGCACTAATGAACTTCTAGAACCCTTTACTTGACCAACTTGGCCTTTAGGATGTAGTGAGATGACCGGCTTTGGTGCAGTCCGAAGTTGGTAGATACTCGATACTACACTCATTGAGGGTTGTTTTCTTGGGATATTTTGGTCGCCATTAAAGAGGCTTGAGCTGAAACAATGACCAAGGAAACAATCTAGTGATATTGAGCTCCTTAGAACCCGGTTACTATTGCTAGGACAAGTTTAAGCCAACTAAACTTCAAGAGGGTACTTACCTATAAAACCCTATGCAAGCCTAAACTAAGAACTTTTTTGTTTTGCTTCTATATGCATACTTGTACATAACATCATGGACATCATGGACATCATATGTATTCACTAACCATTTCAAGGGTTTTGGAGATTCATCATTGTTATTGTTTTGTAGGATATGGATTCACTTCGCAGGAAAACTATCCAAGTCAACCTTGTAAGAATTCCTCCACAACTTAAGGAGCTAGCTTCAAGGATCCCTGAGAACTCTCCATTCACCGAGAGGCATGGTCGTCTACTCAACTTAGTCACCTCCAACACATATGAGGATATGATGAAGGTGCTCTTCCAGTTCTTTGATCCTTTGCACCATTGTTTCACATTTCTCGACTATCAGCTTGTGCCCACTTTGGAAGAATTCTCTCAACTCTTGATGATTCCTATTCTCAATCAACTATCTTTCAACGATATGGAAAGAGACCCAAAGCCATAAGAGATTGATCAAGCTCTGCACTTGCACTCATCTAATGTCACAACTCATTGGGAAACTAGAAGTGGTGTCAAAGGCTTCTTAGCAAAGTTTATGTCTGAGAAAGCCCAAAGCTGTTGGAATTCCTTAGACTTGCAAGCTTTTGAGGAAATTGTGGCTCTCCTAATCTATGGGATAGTTTTGTTTCCCAATCCTGACCAACTCATAGATGTGAGTGCCGTCAAAATTTTCATGTTACACAATTCGGTGCCTACATTGCTAGGGGATATCCTACACTCTTTTCACACTTGCATAATGAGGAAAAGAGGTGTACTTATGTGTTGCACTCCTCTCCTGGCAAGATGGTTTATTTCTCATCTTCCCCAATCAGTCTTAAATAATGAGCAAGGATTAAGGTGGTCACAAAGGTTAAGGATGCTCAAACATTCAGATATTCATTGGTGCTCCCGATCCAAAGAGAATGTTATCATTGTTGATCGTTATGGGGAATTACCTAATGTCCCTCTACTTGGTATTAGGGGAGGCATCACCTACAACCAATGCTTAGATATAAGACAGTTTGGTTATGCCCAAAGGGATGACCCACATGAGATGTTGATTCAAGGCTTGGTATTCGACTACGACCACGACGATAAAGGTCTTCGTCGGAGATTCATCCGAGCATGGAGGATGCTAAACAAGGTGGATAGCAAGACTTTGGGACACAAGAATTCCATCCCTCTTGAGCCTTACCTCAAGTGGGTACGAACACGCGCTCAAAGTCTTATGATGCCTTATCCTTCCATTCTCCCGGTGATCATTGAGCCTTTTAAGGAAGTAGAAGTTCCATACACTATCCTACATCCTGACATGCCCACATATCTTGAAGACCTACAAAGGGATTGGATACAGCTCAAAGGAGAGCAAGATACTTTCGAAGCCCAATTCTACGCAAGCGAGAAGAAGGTTTTGGAACTCACTAGGCTACTTCATGAGGAGTAGACTCTAAATGCCTACATTGCACCAAAGAGGATGCACACTACTTTTTTTATCTTAGAGTGTTGTATTATTTTGCCTAAGGGGCATTGATGTACTCAAAGTCTATCTTATTAATATAACGTGTGTTTTCTTTTTGTCTAAAACTAATTTGAACCTTTAAAAATCCTTGAAAACATTACATATGCACATATCATTCATCATAACATAAACAGGTCTTTTGCAACAAGTTTCCTCATATCTCTACTGTTTATTTCAGTGAGATGGATCTCGAACAGACAGTCAAAGATCTTCAAGTTTAAAACATGCAGTTTCAACAGTTACTCATGACCCTAGCCAAGGGGCAAGAAGAGTTGAAGACTCTGTTAGCTGAAGAGAGAAAGAAGAAAACAAAGAAGGTCACGGGGGTTTTGAACATGGGGAGAAGGTTTCAGGGACAGACTAGAAGAACCTTGAATTTTGCAACAACCTCCGGTGAAGGAGAAGGGAAAGGAAAGGAAACAACGATTCCGTCAGAATCTGAAGAGGAGGAAGAAGAGGAAGACTACTCCGAGGAACAGTATCCTCCAGCAGATGATAAGTACAAACATCTTGAAGAGTGTTTGAGCGCTATGGAAATACAAAAGGTTCCAGGTCTAGACTTTAAAGAATTGGGACTAGTGTCGGGAATTGTGATCCCACTGAAGTTCAAAGTGCCGTTATTTGCAAAATATGATGGGGTGTCAGGTCCTAAGATGCACCTTCGATCATATGTGAGAAAAATCCAGCCGCACTCCGCCGATAAAGACCTGTGGGTGCATTTTTTCCAAGATAGCCTATCTGGAACACAACTCGATTGGTTTTACCAATTGGAAAGGGCCAACGTCCACAACTGGGAAGATCTTGCCGCAACTTTCTATAAGCAATACCAATATAATGCAGATTTGGCGCCTACCCGTACTCAACTTCAGAGTATGACCATGGCTTCCAATGAGGGTTTAAAGGATTACGCGCAGAAGTGGAGAGATCTAGTTGGGAGAGTTCAACCCCCTCTGTCTGAAAGGGAGTTGGTGGATATGTTCTTAGGCACTCTATCAGGCCCTTTCTTCAACCATCTGGTTGGTAGCTCATCTGCAAGATTTACTGAGTTAATACTAACCGGAGAGAGGGTGGAAGCTGACATAAAAAGTGGAAAGATTCAGAGGGATTCATTTGCCTCTATAGTTGTGAGAAAGCCTTTCAATGGGAAGAAAGAAGTAGCTGCTGTGTATCCACAAAGGAACCAAGGGAGAGCCGAGCGTCGACCAATGGTGGGGGATGTCATGATCCCAAAGCCTACATTTGATCAACCAAGAAGTAATCAACCGAGGGTGGAGAGGCCAGTCCGGCAATTCACCAGAATCAATATGACTCTAGCCCAAGTTTTACCGCATCTTCTGAAATCCAATTTGGCAACTTTAAAAGAAACTCCAAAGAACTCCAACACAGCGTCCCCTCATTATCACCCAAATGCCAGATGCACATATCATTCCGAAAGTCCAGGTCATGACACTAACAACTGTTGGGCCTTGAAAAACAAAATTCAAGACCTTATAGACACAAAAGAGATTGAGTTTGATACACCCGAGAAGCCAAACGTCATTTCTGCTCCTATGCCTAGACATGGTCACCACACTAATGCTGTTGAAGAAGATTTGTTTGTTACCACAATCGATGAACTCTTGACTCCACTCCCAATCATTAAGATAAATTTGTTAAAATCTGGTGCATTCCTGGGTTGTAATGAAGACTTCCATCTCTGCTTATCCTCACCAACTCTTTTCCCTTTGTTGAAAACAAGCATTCAACGCTTGATAGACAACAAAGAGATTCTATTTGAAAGTACTCATGTTTCACCTGTTCTTGTTAAAGACGTTTCAATCATCACCATCTCCGCCAATTCTTCCAGGGTCCCCAAAAGACCCGTTAGGATTACATCGGTTCCAAAAACCACTCCTCTTATAATCACAATGCCTGGGCCAGTCCCGTATGAATCAGACAAAACTGTACCGTGGAATTACGATGGGGACATTTATTACCATGGCATCAAACAAGATGGGATGGCTGCCGAAGAAATAAACTCTGAAGAAGAAGACTCTGACATTAGCAATATTTTCGGAACCAGTAAGATTACCCGAAGCGGTAGAATCTTCTCTCTAGAAATTCCCCCCCAAAGGCAGTTTTTGGACCCGTGGCTGCTCCAAAGGTTACTTCCGTACCAATAATTATACCTGCAAGTACTCCTATTGACGAAGACGATACAACCCCTGCTGTTATCCCTACCAATACTCCTACTACTGAAACTCGAGGAAAAAGTATTCAAGAAGAGCCTGTCCGGATGAAGGCTCAACCACTGACTATCCCCGAAACCTCCAAGAACGAAATGGAGGAGATCCTGAGAATAATAAAGAAGAGCGACTACGACGTAGTTGAACAGTTGGGGCAAACTCCCTCCAAAATCTCCATGCTGGCATTGTTGCTGTGTTCCGAGACACATGCAAAAGCTCTGGTAAAGTTCCTAAAGACAGCCCATGTGCCTCAAGAGACATCGGCTGACCAATTTCAAGATTGCGTGGCCAGCTTGACGACGAATAATTGCCACTCTTGAAGAATTACACCACGCCTTTGGCCTGAGGGATTTTGTAGTTCTTGCGTATTTGCAACCTACCGAAAGTCCAATGTGTTTTGGCAATCCTTGTTAGAGTCTGCTTTGACTAGTCCCTTTCTCTTGTAGAGTTCACCTTCGATCGATACTCTTTAAAGGTCCTGCTTAGTCGGTTCCTTGTTTTGGTTTATCCGCGTTAGTCAGGCCCTCCTTTCGTTAGCTTAGCTAACCTTTTCTGTTAAGAGTCCTTCAGTGTCTCTTTAAAGTCCAGTTGTCTGGCGTCCTTGTTTAGGCGAATGCGTCCTTTCTTATTGGGGCTTTCTTCAGTTAGTCTCGTCCGCATGTTCACTATAAACTACAAACATTTGTTTCTCGATGCTCAATTTCTCTCTTGTGTGTATAACTCTGACCAGATATGCATATCTTTATCCTTTGTAAGTTCGCCTTTGATTGGCGTTCTTTTCTTAAAATCCACCTTCGACTGGTACCTTTTGTTAAGAGTCACCTTCGGCTCGTCTCTTTTCCTTGATGAAGATTCCCCTTCGGCTGGTTTCTTCACCCTTAAAATCCACCTTCGGCTGGTATCATTTGTTGAGAGTCACCTTCAGCTGGTCTCTATTCAGTTGTAAGCTCGCCTTTGATCGACGTTCTTTTCTTAGGAATCTACCTTCGACATAGTATTCCTTGATGAAGATTCCCCTTCAACTGGTTTCTTCACCCTTAAAATCCACCTTCGGCTAGTATCATTTGTTGAGAGTCACCTTCGGCTGGTCTCTTTTCAGTTGTAAGCTCGCCTTTTATCGGTGTTCTTTTCTTAGGAATCTACTTTTGACATAGTATTCCTTGATGAAGATTCCCCTTCGGCTGGTCTCTTTACCCTTAAAATCCACCTTCGGCTGGTATCATTTGTTGAGAGCCACATTCAGCTGGTCTCTTTTCAGTTGTAAGCTCGCCTTTGATCAGTGTTCTTTTCTTAGGAATCTACCTTCGGCATAGTATCCTTGATGAAGATTCCCCTTTGGCTGGTTTCTTCACCCTTAAAATCCACCTTCAGCTGGTATCATTTGTTGAGAGTCACCTTCGACTGGTCTCTTTTCAGTTGTAAGCTCGCCTTTGATCGACGTTCTTTTCTTAGGGAAATCTACCTTCGGCATAGTATTCCTTGATGAAGATTCCCCTTCGGCTGGTTTCTTCACCCTTAAAATCCACCTTCGGCTGGTATCATTTGTTGAGAGTCACCTTCAACTGGTCTCTTTTCAGTTGTAAGCTCGCCTTTGATCAGCGTTCTTTTCTTAGGAATCTACCTTCGGCATAGTATTCCTTGATGAAGATTCCCCTTCGACTGGTTTCTTCACCCTTAAAATCCACCTTCGGCTGGTATCATTTGTTGAGAGTCACCTTCAGCTGGTCTCTTTTCAGTTGTAAGCTCGCCTTTGATCGGCGTTCTTTTCTTAGGAATCTACCTTCGACATAGTATTCCTTGATGAAGATTCCCCTTCGGCTGGTTTCTTCACCCTTAAAATCCACCTTCGACTGGTATCATTTGTTGAGAGTCACCTTCGGCTGGTCTCTTTTTAGTTGTAAGCTCGCCTTTGATCGGCGTTCTTTTCTTAGGAATCTACCTTCGGCATAGTATTCCTTGATGAAGATTCCCCTTCGGCTGGTTTCTTCACCCTTAAAATCCACCTTCGGCTGGTATCATTTGTTGAGAGTCAGCTTCGGCTGGTCTCTTTTCAGTTGTAAGCTCGCCTTTGATCGATGTTCTTTTCTTAGGAATCTACCTTCGGCATAGTATCCTTAATGAAGATTCCCCTTTGGCTGGTTTCTTCACCCTTAAAATCCACCTTCGGTTGGTATCATTTGTTGAGAGTCACCTTCGGCTGGTCTCTTTTCAGTTGTAAGCCCGCATTTGATCAGCGTTCTTTTCTTAGGAATCTACCTTCGGTATAGTGTTCCTTGATGAAGATTCCGCTTCGGTTGGTTTCTTTACCCTGAAGTCCACCTTCGGCTGGCGCCCATAAAATCCACCTTCGGATGGTACCTTTTGGTAAAGATTCCCCTTCGGCTGGTTTCTTTACCCTTAAAATCCACCTACGGCTGGTATCACTTGGTAAGAGTTCTTTCCTCCGGCCTCTTTCCTTATTATGTGTCTGCTACTGACCCCAAACATATTTGGTTATACGCCCTTTCCTCCGGACGTATATTCCTAGTATTCTTGGTTAGAGTCCTTTCATCCGGTCTCCTTCCCGTTACGTATCCGCTACCGACTCCGGATATGTATCTTTGATATCTCTTTCATACGTATCCGCTACCGACCCCAGATATGTATCTTTGATATCTCTTTCGTACGTATTCGCTACTGACCCTGGATATGTATCTTTGATACCTTTTTCGTACGTATCCGCTACCGACCCCGGATATGTATCTTTGATACCTTTTTCGTATGTCAGCTACCAACCTCGGACATGTGTTCTTGATATCTTTGTAAGAGCTTTCTTCGGTCTGTCTCTTTCATACGTATCCGCTACCGACCCCGGATATGTATCTTGGATGTCTCTTTCGTACGTGTCTGCTACCAACTCTGGATATGTATCTTTGATACCTTTTTCGTACGTATCCGTTACCGACCCCGAATATGTATTTTTTTGATACCTTTTTTTCGTATGTCTGCTACTGACTTCAGGCATATATCTTTTGATATCTTTCTTACAGGTGTTTGTTACTAATTCCCAATAGATGTTCCTTGATAACCAAGTTCTTCTTCTGTATGTCTAACCCTGGTTAAACATACATTTATCCCTGATAACCCCTTTAACCTAAAAAGCAAAAACAAGAAAATAGAAAATACAAAAAAACCAAAAATGTAATGATACCTGACTAGCTTTGGAGCGTAAATTTTCGGGTTCTTTTAGTACTTAATCTTCTTCCACCTTGAAAGTTCGAAAGGCTGACGCCAATCTCACCTTCAAGTTGAAGGCGATTAAATAGGGGCAGCTGTTGCACCCCAAAATTTTCCCTCCTAATTTCTTTTATTTAGCTTAAACCTTCACATTCATTCGCATATATTTCATTAGGTCATTAACATAGCATGCACTGCATTCAATAAAGCGCTTGAGGTTTAAAGTTCAATGGTTATGCGATATTAGGGTTTCGCAGTGGTTAAGGCGTTCGTGTCCAATAAAGGCTGATTTCTTATTCAGGCAGCGAGTAGTGGATTTAGGGTCGTGACTTGGGTCGTTGAGAATTTCTTTCTTCATGAAGCCGCGAGGCTATCAGGGTTTATTTTCCTATATGCGATTAAAGCAAAGTTTTTGATAATTGTGTTCCAATCGGGTTTTTCATCGAAGAACATGAGATTGGTTTGTTTTTTATCAAGGGACTTTCTTAGAAGGCCTTATATTGTGCGTCAAGAATTATCATCTTCAAGGGAATTTCTTAAGGATTTTAGCCTTACGTTTTCAAGTAGACATGTTTGTGACTTGAATTACAAAAGTTGAAGCACAATACAAGATATGATGCAGGAGAGCGCTAATTGAGTTAGACGAATATGAATAAAGGCTTTGATTTTGGGAAAATTCAATATGGAGAGGTTGTTTTCTTGACTGAGTTCATGCATGAATATTATTGATTCGATTGAATGTTATGTCATATCTTGAGTTCAGGACTGGATCATTGAATATGCAAGTTGGTTGGAATTCGTTCACTGAGTCATGAAGTGAAGTGCTTAGAGGATAATCAAATGGTATTAAAGAAATCTAAGCATTGGTTTATTTTCAAGAATTTGATTCAAGCGAGTTTGGAGACATTAATCATAAGGGTTTCTTGGAATGCAAAAGATAAGATACAAATGGCAAGACATAGTCATTCATTATAATTCCATTCAAGTGATTATTTTGGTTCAAGTTATCACTTTCAGTATCATTCAAATACCATTCAAAATCCATCCAAATCTCATCAAAAACCTCCTCATTCAAATTTCAAGTGTTAGAATACACCATGTTCATTACAAATTAAAGTCACTACACTAAAAGTTACAAAAAGACATCTCAGTCATCAAAATTCCAAGCTTCAAGTACAAATAATCATCATTTTTTACAAATATCTGTCATCATTCAAGGTTAAAGTTCAAGAGTCCATTCAAGTCCATTCAAGGTTCTAATGCATTACATCATATAAAAAATACATAAATTTTTTCAAATATTTAAACATATATTCTTCTTTGCTCCTAAACCTATTCCTAACTATTATTCTTCAACCGATGTCTATGATCTCCTTAAAGCTCTGAGGGTCAACTAACAGATGGACCTGCCTGTAATCCATAAGCATCTTGTGCGCCATGCTTAGACCTGCATAACACAAAGGAATTAATATGCATCGCTGCCCTTTCATGTTCCCGTAAGGTAGTTAAGCTCAGGTTATGACAAAATTCAAAAATAAAGCTAAAGATATGCTACCAAGAAATGCCAGCCATGTCGTGAACCTGCGACGACTTCTTGTATTAACCAACCGTTAATTATGCACCATGCCTGCAATATCACCTTTATCATGACATGACAACCTATACATGAAAAGCCATATACCCAAGCCAAGACAATACAAAAAGGCAATTCATAAAACTAACTGCAATTACCACAAAATCATACCTACACGCTAATGTCTAGTCACAGCAGGAGAAAATATCCGCTTCAAAATCTGAAACCAAAGCCATCCTGCAGAAGTCTAGATAATTAAACCAGGTTTAGATAACCTGATTGAAAATAGGAGGGAAATTAAATAAA
This sequence comes from Vicia faba, assembly GCA_948472305.1. Lineage (NCBI taxonomy): Eukaryota > Viridiplantae > Streptophyta > Magnoliopsida > Fabales > Fabaceae > Vicia > Vicia faba. The sequence goes on along the minus strand of OX451741.1, from coordinate 889,722,997 downwards.
AGATGAAGCAGAAGTTATTAGAAGCATGACAGGCAAGGTTCATCTCACAGCTCGCAGTAGAGTTCCAAATTTCAATTGAATTCAAAGACATATAACTAACCCCTAACTGTTTCTAACCAACTTCCCAACAGATTATAACAGCTCTATAACAAACTTCTAACTAATTCTATAACTCTTCATCCGCACAATTCAATTCCATAACCAAAAATTAACAGAATTTCCAAAACGAATTTCTAACAACTTTCCCTAACCATATTCTCCTAACAGACCATAACAGAAAAAACCAACAGAATTCTAGAACCCTATAACTAACAGCTCTAACTAACTTTCAACAGACTAAAAAAAATAGAATATACAAGCAGAGTCACCCTTTTTCAATGGCATTCTTCACTACTGCAAGAAGAATCATAGGAAATTCTCTCTTTCTTCATTTCATTCTTCAACTACAGAATAAACCAAAAAATATATGAAAATTCTCTCCAAGCTCTCTCATCTTCACTCTCCATCACCAAGCTCTTTCATCTTCATTATTCAACCACAACAAACTCACCAGAAAAATCAAAGAACTTTTGGCACTCTCTTTCCATAACTGTCACCCTTTCTTCTCTGCAACTTCTTCAACCTTTTCCGTCATCTTCAAGAATCGAACCTTCATACTGCATTGAGTTTTTCTCTCTGCTCCATCAATCTTCATTTTCATCAAGCATCTGCTTCACAAACAACACCATAACTCCAATCTTCAGCACTTCCACAACTCCGCAATCACCTTCCATCTCCATCTCCATGATTGCATCTTCTGTTGCACATCACAGTATCATCAACCTGCAACAAACACAAAACAAACAGATCAACAACTTCGGCAATAGAATGCAACAGAACATAGAGAAAAATTCACAAAAAACTCACCAAAAAATTCTCATCAACTTCTCATCTATCTTCAACCTCTACGCAACTTTAACCTTCAATTATCTCATCTCTTTGTAAGAATTGAAGCTCTTCATACTTTATCTTTATCAATACCGCACCAACCTTGCTTCTCTGCAATACCTCTTCAATCTTCTGCTTCATCATCAACACTCAACAACAGAACATCACACGACACTCTGAATAAGAACAAATCGCACGTATCAGAATCACGCATCAACGCGATGAAAGCTCAGAAATTGCAAAAGCAAAATTAAAGAAGAAGAAGAAGCAAAATGAAACAAAGTGATACCTGAAGTCGGTCTGTTCCGAGAAGATCATCGTTGCCCCCGCCGTCGATTTAGGATGCACGATTCGAATTGATAGAAGTCGAAGATGGGTACAAGAAGAGGTGAGTGCATCAATCAACAACGAAACAAGATGAAGAGATCGGGGTGCCTCGTTTTTGCTGCTTCCTTGGTTGTGTTGCGAGTTTGAGGAAGCACATTGAAGAGGTGACGAAGATCGAAGATGAGCTGAAGCAATCAAAAACGTGCGAGGGTTGGATCAATGAAGTTGTTGTGTAACGAGATGGAAATGCCGAGAGGAGAATGCATCGATCGGACGATGGACTAAGTAGATCAGAAAGGTCATCTTGGCAACGGTGTCGTTCGAGAGATGAAGAAATCCTTGTTTCGTGTGAATTCAAACAACCACACTTCTTAACCCTATCTGCATTCTTTACTCTATTATTTTTCTTATCTGGATCTTTTTTATAAAAGTAATATTGGTGAAAAAAATTCTGATGGTGATTTTTGTTGGTAGGATGGGCTGACTCAATCACTCTCCTGGCCTGCTACAATTCCTTTTTTTTAAACCAATTGCCTTGAATAGAAAAACCATGGATCATATTTTGGTTGGGCCTTAGTGCAATTTTTGAACATAACCCCTATATAGATTCCATACTCCATCTATTTTTGATTTGAATTTTCTTTTCATATTTTTTGTTGACAAAATAACTTAAAAAATAGTCAGAATATTGTAGGAAATATTTTTAGGTTCTCTTTAGAATTTTATTAGAAGTTTCTATCATTTTTATGCTTGGTAATCATTCTTGTTGCCATTTTTAGCCAAGATTTTATGATAGAATGTCGATGCAACTTTCTCAATATGGAATGCTTGGAAACTAATTCTTTGATCACTCGTGCAGAGAAGCTTCTGTAGAGTTTTCTTATTGCTTGTGTGGTTTTGAAGAAGTAGTGGGCCTTCTCCGTTCGGTATCATCGCAATCTCATTTTATTCCTCATTTTTGCACTTTATTGCTTTTTAGATATCATGAGAAGTAGGAAATAAAGAGCGTGTGCTCGAAGTCGCTGTTTAAAGACCTGTAGCAGGCATTCCACACTTCATTTGCTATATGTGTTGTGCTTGTGTTTGTTTACTTTCTTGTTGATCAATGATTCACTCAATTTAGAAATTAAGATCACGACTTCGCTCTCATTGCATGTTCCCTATAGGATAATTTTGTTAGGCTTTCTTAGGTAATGGTAGTCTAGATAGGATCTCTCTAGATGTGCTCTCTTGAGCTTTTTGGCTTACCTGTTTGATTTCATCTTTGTGTGCATGTTTTGAGATAACATACCCTCAGCATGTTCCCTTAGGAGCTCTCGATTCAACTATAGATGATGATTCGAGATAGACATAGTTTTAGGTGATAGACCCTTGCTATGCTCCTTTAGGACTTCTTGATTCATCTAAAGATGATGATTTGAAATGGACATTAGGATTGTTATCCAAGCATGTCAACTTAGGATAGAGATTTCCCTTCAAGACTCAACCGTGGGACCACCATTGTATGATAACATTAGGTTTAGAAATAGGCTAGTCTCCCCTTGACTTTTCTTTCTCTTTTTGCATATGCATTTAAAACAAAAACTTCTTTTTCCTTTTCAAACTTCCAAACACTTTAGAAATACTGATGAGAATCATGCCTTTGCTTAGTATGGGAAAGGATAAGCGGGTCTCTTCTCGATCTTATTGTTCTTCATCTCAAGTCTAGGTGTGGTTCAAGTCTCAAAGACTTATTTCATAAATAAGTAGAGAAATGGTTAATATCTCTCTCTTGAGATTAATTAGCTGTTATCCACAAGCAAAAACACCAACAAACACAAACTCTTTTTGCCTTTGGGATTTTCTCTAAAACTTTTTTCAGAAAGAGCACGTTAATTCACTTCTGTGCTGACGCGTAAGTCTCCAAAAGTCGAGTTGCGGCAGAAGGCGAAATTAATATTGTTCATTAAAAAAACACAAACCAATTTAAACCTTTTTGTGCGCCCAAGCACCTTTTCTCCAAAACTTTTTCAAAAGAGCATGTTAATTCACTTCTGTGCTGACGCGTAAGTCTCCAAAGGTTGAGTTATGGCAGAAGGTGAAATTAATATTGTTCATTAAAAAATACAAACCAACAAAAACATGTGATCTGAACTACGGCTGCTCTGATTCCTTAAAAGGGATACGTAGGCATTGGGGTAGGGCCTGAATGAGCACAACTTTTATTTTCCCTACATTCTTTTTCTCCTTTCTTTTGCATGCATTCCTTTTACAGCTTAGATATAGATTCTTACACACCCATAAGATAGACAACAAGAGTGGATACTGTAGAGTATTATGAAGGAGTGAAAAACACAAGAAGGGGGGTTGAATTGTTAAAAATTGAAATCAAATGAAGACAACACGTTATTTTTATATGGTTCATTTGATCTCATACTACTCCAGTCCACCCGTCAAGGTGATTTCGCCTCTCTCCAACGAGGACTTAATTCACTATATTCAATTGAATATTACAACTGCTTTAACAACTGCTAAAGCCTTCTTGAGTCTAAACCACAGACCGGTTTCTCAAGGAAATTCTTTCTTACAGATAAATGAACAATATGTGTGTTGAATGTTTTCTGGAAAAACTATATATCACAACTGTGATAATACACAAAATAAAGCTTAGATGATACTAGATTGCTAGAGCTATAGAATAATCAATTGAGAGCTTTTAGCAAAAGTGAGAGCGAGCTTGATGATGATTGCTTTTGGCGTGTATATGCGTGTAAGGTACTGTAGAGAATTAGCCATTTCACTTCTCACTAATTTGTTTAAATACTTCTTGGAATAGATACGTTGATGCCAATTATTCCATTTCAATGCTTATTACGTTCTTTCCATATTGATAAGATCTTGTCTTGGAATACAGCCGTTGGTAATTAATCTGCCTTGAATGCAGTACTGTTGACTCTTCAGAATGTTCTGCTTGATTAAGATCAGAGTGTGTTGGCTTTAGCTTATTCTGATTGCTTATGAGTGCTAATGACATTGTTAAGATCTTGATTAGAGTCAGAGTATGTTGAGCGTAAATTCTGTTCATCAGACTTCAGCGTAGCATATGTATTGATCTTCTGGTTGATATCTTCTGATGCTGATGTTGATATTCTGATGCTGATTCCATCAGAGTTTCCTGTAAATAAACAACATAATTTTAAGTAGCATCTATGTCAAATATAAAACTCATAATTCATTTAATCTTGTACTTTGTTATCATCAAAACTCTAACTGAGGGTTGTAGAATCAAACTATGTTCTAACAATCTCCCCCTTTTTGATGATGACAAAAACTAGATTTTTCAATTAAAATAAAATGATGAAAGTGTCAGAGTTTAAGGATAAAAAGGAAACAGTATCAGAGATAATCCATTAACGAGAAAAAATTATCAGAGCTAAGAGAGTAAGGAATAAAAAGTATCAGAGTAATGATGAGAAAAACTCCCCCTGAGTTTATTATTCCTTTTGATTCCTTGAGACCTTGAGCATCATAACTTTATTGAACCTTTCTTTGATTATCAGAATTTTGCTTTATCAGAGTTCTTCAGATTCTTGTACCTGTAAGCTTTTCAGAACATCAAATATTTATGAATGTTAGAGTGTTTGAGACTTTTGTCTCAGTAAACCGTTATTGAAAAATATCGTTCTTTCTCCCCCTGAGTTGATTATTCTTTTTGATTCCTTGATACCTTGAGCATCAGAACTTTATTGAACCTTTCTTTGATCATCAGAATTTTGCTTTATCAGAGTTCTTCAGATTCTTGTACCTGTAAGCTTTTCAGAACAACAAATATTTATGAATGTTAGAGTGTTTGAGACTTTTGTCTCAGTAAACCGTTATTGAAAAATATTGTTCTTTCTCCCCCTTTTTGTCAGCGATCAAAAAGCATATATAATAAGAGTTAAAAAAACATTAGAGCAAAACACGTTTGTATTAAAACAGAAGCAATGATAGTTTAGAACAAGTAGAAATATTACTTGAAAACGAAAGTAGGGGTAAACATTGTGATTGTGTGTTAATGGTGTTTAAATAGATTTTGAAAAAGTTTTTGAAAACATAAACGCTTAAGAGAGAGAAATAAATCATGATTAATAGCATTAATTGATTGCTGATTTTAGGGGATTTCAAAAAGATACTTAAACGGTTACCAGTGACATGTGTCTCAATGCAACCAATCAGCGCTTTGCCTTTTCAGAAGCGTGAACGTGTGTTCAGCCTCAGGAACCAGCTGATGACTGGATGACACTTGTTTGCTTTGAGTGAACATCACTTCTATCCTTGAACTGAAGAGCTCAGAGCTTCATGGATAGATATGATACAATCTGCATTTCTAAATACTCTGAAAGAAGATTGATCAGAAGTTCACAGAGAAATAAATATAATTATGAAGGTTAATATATAAAATTAAAACAGTTTTATTCTGGACAGAGCTTCATGCTGAGATGATTCAGAATGAAGTTGAACCTATCTTCAGAAAGTGGTTTTGTAAAGATATCAGCCCATTGATGGTCTGTATCAATAAATTTTAAGTTTAAAATTCCTTTCTGAATATAGTCCCTAATAAAATGATGTTTTATTTCTATATGCTTAGCCCTAGAATGCAAAATTGGATTTCTACTTAAGCAAATAGCAGAAGTATTATCGCAGAGTATAGGAATGTTACTCTCATAAATCTGGAAGTCCTCAAGTTGACTTTTCATCCAGAGCATTTGTGTGCTGCATCCAACTGCTGCTATGTATTCAGCTTCTGCTGTTGATAGAGCAATGGTGGATTGTCTTTTGCTGGACCACGAGATCAGATTTTCTCCCAGAAACTGGCAGCTTCCAGAAGTGCTTTTGCGTTCAACTCTGTCTCCAGCAAAGTCAGCATCACAGTAATCTACTAAGCTGTAATCACTAGATTTTCTATAAAACAAACCCAGATTAGTAGTACCTTTCATATACTTGAAAATTCGCTTAACGGCTGTTAAGTGAGATTCTCTAGGATCTGATTGGAATCTTGCACAAATGCATACACTGAATAAGATATCAGGCCTTGAGGCTGTCAGATAAAGAAGAGAACCAATCATACCTCTGTAGACTTTCTGTTCTACCTTTTTGCTTACCTCTTCTCTTTCCAGAATGCACGTGGGATGCATTGGAATCTTTGATGACTTACATTCTGAGAGATCAAATTTCTTCAGAAGTTCTCTGACATATTTGCTCTGATGAATGTATGTTCCTTCTGGGGTTTGATTGATCTGAATTCCCAGAAAGAATTTCAGTTCTCCCATTAGGCTTATCTCAAAATCTGCCTGCATACACTTAGCAAATTTTCTTCCCAGAGAAGGATTAGTAGATCCAAATATTATATCATCAACATAAATCTGGCAGACTAAGATGTCATTCTTAACTGTCTTACAGAATAAGGTTGTGTCCACCTTCCCTCTGGTGAATTCCTTTTCTAACAGGAAGTTACTTAGTCTTTCATACCAAGCTCTAGGAGCTTGTTTCAGACCATACAGTGACTTCTTTAGTTTGAAAACATATTCTGGATTTTTTGAACTTTCAAAGCCAGGGGGTTGGTGCACATATACCTCTTCTTCTATATAGCCATTTAAGAATGCACTCTTGACATCCATCTGATACAGAGTGATGCCTTTATTAACAGCAAAAGAAATTAAAAGTCTGATAGATTCTAACCCGGCGACTGGAGCAAAGGTTTCTGTATAGTCTATCCCCTCTTGCTGACTATAATCTTGTGCTACCAATCGTGCCTTGTTTCTGATGACTTCACCTTGTTCATTCAGCTTGTTTCTGAACACCCATTTTGTTCTAATGATGTTGAATCCTTTTGGTTTAGGAACCAAATCCCATACGTCATTCCTTGTGAATTGATTCAGCTCCTCTTGCATTGCTAGAATCCAGTCATTGTCCAAAACTGCTTCATCAATTGAGGATGGTTCAATTAGAGAGACAAGTCCCATGAGGGATTCTTCAGAGTTTCTGAAGCTGGCTCTTGTTCTGATTGAATCTTCCTTTATTCCTAAGATTGTTTCTTCTGGATGATCCATGCTGCTTCTGGATGGTCTTTTCTGAGGTTGATCAACAGAAGATGCTGGATTGCTTGCAGTGCCTCTTTCTGATGTTGAGGGAGTGTCTCTGTTAAGAGCTTCTGATGACTTGTCTTCGGTACCTGTGAATTCAACTTCCATACCTGCAAGTAACTCATTCTGCTTTGACTTTTGAGAGTCAAACTTATCATCAAAACGAACACTGATTGATTCTTCCACAATCTGTGTTTCTGTATTGTATACTCTGTACCCTCTTGAGCATTCAGAGTATCCTAACATAATACACTTCTGTGCTTTAGAGTCAAACTTGTTCAAATAATTTTTAGTATTCAAAATAAAGCAAGTACATCCAAATGGATGAAAATATGAAATGTTGGGCTTTCTGTTCTTCCACAATTCATACGGAGTCTTTTCCAGAATAGGTCTTATGGAGATTCTATTCTGAATGTAGCACGCTGCGTTTATCGCCTTTGCCTAGAAGATCTTAGCAACGTTAGTCTCGTTGATCATGGTTCTGGCCATTTCTTGCAATGTTCTGTTCTTTCGTTCTACAACTCCATTTTGCTGGGGAGTTCTAGGACAAGAGAAATCATGCAGAATGCCTTTGTCATTAAAAAATGATTCAAAATCTTTATTTTCAAACTCTCCACCATGATCACTTCTGACTTTGACGATTCTAAGATCCTTTTCATTTTGAACTTGGTTACAGAAGGTAACAAACACAGAGTGTGACTCGTCCTTGTGTCTTAAGAACTTTACCCATGTCCATCTGCTATAGTCATCTACGATTACTAACCCATACTTCTTGCCACTGACTGAAGCAGTTTTAACTGGTCCAAATAAGTCAATGTGCAGAAGTTCTAATGGCTTAGAGGTGGAAATAACGTTTTTAGATTTAAAAGCAGGTTTTGCAAACTTGCCTTTCTGACATGCTTCACATAGAGCATCTGAATTGAACTTCAGATTAGGAAGTCCTCTGACCAGATTGAGTTTGTTAATCTGAGATATTCTTCTCATACTAACATGCCCCAATCTTCTGTGCCAGATCCATTGCTCGTTGTTAACAGACAGAAGACACTTTACATTCTGACTTTTCAGTTCAGAAAGTTTGATTTTGTAAATGTTGTTTCTCCTCTTTCCATTAAACAGGATAGTCCCATCTTTCTGACTAACAGCTTTACATGAATTTTGATTGGAGATTATATCATAACCGTTATCACTTAATTGACTTATGGATAACAGGTTATGCATTAATCCATCTACTAATAAAACATTACTGATAGAGGGAAGATTTCCATTACCTACTGTTCCAGATCCAATGATCTTTCCCCTCTGATTGCCTCCAAAGCCTACATGGCCTCCAGGCTTAAGTTCCAGGTTTTGGAACATATGCCTTCTTCCCGTCATGTGTCGTGAGCAGCCAGAGTCCAGGTACCAGACTGGTGTTTCTGCTTTGCTGCTAAAGATATCTGCAACATGTATTATTTTATCCTTAGGTACCCATATTTTCTTGGGTCCTGATTTGTTAGTTTTACCAAAACTCTGGTTGAATTTTGGTTTGACAGAAAAATTACTACTGGTATATTTAATGTCGTGTGTGTGCCTATATACAAAGTGTGACTTAAGAGGAGTTCGTTTAATCACTAAATCCATGGCATTCTTAGGTGTAGGTACCTTACCTTGGTATCCTATTCCCTTTCTGCCATTTCTGCTAACTCCATAGATCATTGAAGCCATTTTGCTTCTATCTATGCTTTTATCAAGAAACTTCTGAAAGCTGTGATCATACTCCTTGATGATCTCATCAGCACTACTGGGAGTTTCAATAGTTGTTTCCTTCTGAGAGTTTTGTAAAAGATTTTCTAATTTTGAAACTTTATTTTTCAACTCAGAATTTTCCAACTTGAGACTCTCAGTTTTATCAGAGTCAGAAGCAAGATCCCTTTTCAGGTTTCTGAATTTGACTCTGATCTGCTGATATCGTTCCAGAATCTCATTGAGGCTTTCATCTAATTCAGCCTTAGTAAAATTAATAGCAAAGTCAGGAAATACCTCTTCTGTGTCTGATTCAGAAGCTCCACTGTCTTCTGATATGTTTGCCATGAGAGCTATTTTTTCTCTCTCATCATCTGATTCTGAGTCAGCTTCAGATGTGTCAGAGTCATCCCATGTGGCCATGAGACTTTTCTTCTTTTCTTTGCCAAACTTTCTTCTGGGCTTTTCCTTCTGAAGCTTTGGGCAGTCACTCTTGTAGTGTCCTTGCTCGTTGCATTCATAACAGATGATGTCCTTGTTGTTTGGATTTCTGCTTCCTGAAGAGCCTTCAGATCTTCTATATCCAGAGGTAGGTTCTGACCTTCTGTATCTGGAGGAGGATTCGTTCTGGTTCTCAGATCTTCTGGGAGTCCTGAAATTTCTTTGCCTCTGCTTCCACAGTTGGTTCACCCTTCTGGAGAGGAGGGACAATTCATCTTCTTCTGATGAGGACCCATCAGAGGTTTCTTCAACAACCTGCAAAACCTTAGAGTCAGATTTTTTGTTAGATTTTAGAGCTAAGGGCTTACCTTGCTTTTGAGGTTCATCAGCTTCTAGCTCTATCTCGTGACTTCTGAGGGAGCTGACAAGTTCCTCCAGAGAGATTGTATTGAGATCCTTAGCTAGCTTCAGCGCTGTGACCATTGGCCTCCACTGTTTTGGAAAGCTTCTGATGATCTTCTTGACATGATCAACAGTAGAATACCCTTTGTCCAGGACTTTGAGACCAGCAACCAGAATCTGAAATCTTGAGAACATTGTTTCAATGGATTCACTTTCTTCCATCTTGAATGCCTCATACTTCTGAATGAGCGCAAGAGCTTTAGTTTCTTTCACTTGAAGGTTGCCTTCATGCGTCATTCTGAGAGAATCAAACATGTTCTTAGCAGTGTCTCTATTTGATATTTTTTCATATTCAGAGTAGGAGATAGCACTGAGAAGAATAGTTCTGGCCTTGTGATGGTTTTTGAAATTACGCTTCTGTTGATCAGACATTGCTTTCCTGTCAATCTTCAGACCATTTGCATTTATTGGGTGCGTGTATCCATCTGTCACCATATCCCACAGATCAACATCATGGGCTAGAAAGAAGCTTTCAATTCTGTCTTTCCAGTAATCAAAGTTCTCTCCATCAAAGACTAGAGGTTTTCCACTGAATCTGTCTCTTTCTTCATTGTGATCATTGCTGATGTTTTGATGTTGTCCTGCCATAGTGTTTTTCAACGCTGGATCTTGTACTGACACGGTTAAGTGTTATGAACTCAGAACCAGGCGCTCTGATGCCAATTGAAGGAGTGAAAAACACAAGAAGGAGGGTTGAATTGTTAAAACTTGAAATCAAATGCAGACAACACGTTATTTTTATACTGGTTCGTTTGATATCAAACTACTCCAGTCCACCCATCAAGGTGATTTCGCCTCTCTCCAACGAGGACTTAATTCACTATATTCAACTAAATATTACAACTGCTTTAACAACTGCTAAAGCCTTCTTGAGTCTAAACCACAAACTGGTTTCTCAAGGAAATTCTTTCTCACAGATAAATGAACAATATGTGTGTTGAATGTTTTCTGGAAAAACTATATATCACAACTGTGATAATACACAAAATAAAGCTTAGATGATACTAGATTGCTAGAGCTATAGAATAATCAATTGAGAGCTTCTAGCAAAAGTGAGAGCGAGCTTGATGATGATTGCTTTTGGCGTGTGTATGTGTGTAAGGTACTGTAGAGCATTAGCCATTTCACTTCTCACTGATTTGTTTAAATACTTCTTGGAATAGATATGTTGATGCCAATTATTCCATTTCAATGCTTATTACGTTCTTTCCATATTGAGAAGATCTTGTCTTGGAATAAAGCCGTTGGTAATTAATCTGCCTTGAATGCAGTACCGTTGACTCTTCAGAATGTTCTGCTTGATTAAGATCAGAGTGTGTTGGCTTTAGCTTATTCTGATTTCTTCTGAGTGTTGATGACATTGTTAAGATCTTGATCAGAGTCAGAGTATGTTGAGCGCAGATTCTGTTCATCAGACTTCAGCGTAGCATATGTATTGATCTTCTGGTTGACATCTTCTGATGCTGATGTTGATATTCTGATGCTGATTCCATCAGAGTTTCCTGTAAATAAACAACATAATTTTAAGTAGCATCTATGTCAAATATAAAACTCATAATTCATTTAATCTTTTACTTTGTTATCATCAAAACTCTAACTGAGGGTTGTAGAATCAAACTATGTTCTAACATACTATGGGCGCGTGGGGTGTTAATACCTTCCCCTCGCGTAACAGACTCCCTTACCCTTATCTATTGGTCGTTTGACCTTGATTTCACCCTTCTCAGGTTTACTCGATGTTTACCTTTCCCTTCTTGTGGGATAAAAAACATTCGGTGGCGACTTCATTGATTTCATTATCAGTTGATTATTCAGCCGATTATTTGAACAACATCCGATGAACACTTCTTTGTCTGCCTGACATCAAGTCGGCCAGAAAACCAGGAACCGACTAGATTATTTCCTGTAATATACCTCCTCCTTGGGACCAACGGATAGTTGCAGACACTCTGCCTGGTTTGACCGAGTCTTGGCAGTTCCTATTTTCATGGACCCAGATATCTAGGCCTAAAAATAGGAACCAATGACTACACGCCAGGGGTATTATATAAACCCTCACACTTGTAAGGGCCAGATATTCACTACTCATCTTTGAAACCCTAATATTTTTCTTGTATCTCTTTGCTCCCACACTTACTTGATCGTCGGAGTGCCTTGCAGGTACAACCCCCTTTTCTTCTCAACTTTCCAGCCCGTCAAAGATCATCCTCTGGCCAACATACAGGTTATGATCAACCGGTAAGATCAGTGGCATCTTTTGTGGGAAACTATCTTCCCCTTTTTCTGTTCCCCTAAATGTGAAGACCAAAGATCCTCCTCATTCATCAATCATGGTCAACCATGATGATCACCAACTATCTGGAAAGACTGTGCTCTCCCCGGGATGCAAGATTGACGAAAGCCAAGAACATCCTCACCTCAAGTACAACTTTGGCGCCCGTGACAGACATACTGCATCCCCAAATTCCATTAATGTTGATCGCGACAACAATATATTCTCTAACAAACAGTTTCCCAAGAACCCTGTCGAAGACCAGCCCGAGATTCTACAACTGGTCTCTGTTCCACAGAACGTCAACCCAACCATAGTAGCACTGATCGTTTCCCTTAACCAAACCAACTCCCTTATCCTCCAGCAAAGCAAAAGGATGGGGGCTCTGAAGTGGAAATAGTCAAGGTCTCCCCCTTGGGGACATCGACGACATAACTCCTTCAGCATATCGCCTCCCCGAGGCAGGCATTCTCCAAGAAAAGAAAGGCTCAACGTTTCTTTCCGCAAGAAACATGGTCGAACATCTGCCAAGAAGGATAAAGACTCTCCACTTTCCAAGAAGACGAAGAGCATCTGCAAAGACGACCGCAGTGGGTCACTATCACCTAAATCGAGGCAACGAGGGCAGAGCCCCTCCCCTCAATGAGATAATGACACCTAGCAAGGAAGAAACCATCACTCCTCGCCATCATCGCTAAAAGAGCCTGATGACGACGAGCCCGCCGTCCGTTATCAAAAGAAATTATGGAGGCATGACTCTCGGTCGGGCTAGATAAGCCGCCCCGGTTGGGATCCTACGACGATACGGCGGACCCAGATGACCACATAGAAGACATCAACGTCCAACTTGATTAGCGAGGCATGAAAGGCGTGATCAAATGCAGGTTGCTTCCGACCACTCTAAGAAAAGGTGCCATGGCTTGGTACAAGAGTCTGCCTGCTGAATCTATCACTTCTTTAAAACAACTGGGAAAGATATTTTCGAGGCACTTCACCGCCTCCCGCCGACATCCGAAATCAGAGGCGTCTCTATAAGTAATTATCCGGGGAAGAGACGAGTCTCTGCAAGCATATATCGAGTGCTTCAATAAAGAAGTCGTGCAGGTCTCAACGACCGATGCCATGAAGAAGTACCTTCTTAAACGAGGGCTCCATCCCAGCAGCGACTTTGCAAAGGCGGTGGGCATCAAAACTTCAACTACACTCGACTCCCTCCCCCCAAGGCTCAAGCGTACATTCAGTACGAGGAGAAAGAAACGACCAACAATGCTAGGGATTCGAGGCACCGAGAGAGTGCCAAGTCCTTGAAAACGGATGAGCCCTCGATATCCCGTCGGGGGGATAGAAGAAGCGGGAAGACAGATCCCGAGACTCCAAAGATTACAAGGGGCTTTTTGGTCGGTTTCATGACTACACCCCTCTAACCACCTTGAGAGAGCGTATTTTGAGCAAATGCGCCAACTCAGAATTTAAATATGCTGGGGTGCACTTTCCTCTCCAGACTCCTGCCAAGCCCAGAACCGACAAGAGCAAGTATTATAGGTTCCACAAAATCCATAGTCACAACACTGAAGGTTGCATCCATCTCAAGGATGCGATCTAGATATTGATCTGAGACGGACACCTCAAGTAGTATAAGAAGAAGAAAGAGGGTGCCCATGAGGAGCCTCCATAAACCAAGAGCGTCGAAGAGGGGAAGGAGTCCCCCGATAACGACATCATACCAGTCGCCATGAGCATCACGCGACCAGAAGATTTCTACTTCCTAGACATGGATGATGTCCCTCTATACTTCTCCTCACATAGTCCCTGGGAGTCTTTCCCCGCTGCGATGGTCATCTCTGGTGGAGGATTTAATAAGCATACGATGGGGTCTGTAAAGAGAAGGTTCATTCAGCTTATCAAAGCCAACTCTAACATGGATGCTACCCTTTACAAGTTCATGGGAGGCTCTCATCCCCTTACATTCTATCGAGAGGAACTGCTAGGCGGAGCTCCCAACTCGACCATCCCACTGCTCACGCGGGCTCGCATGGAAAACTTTGATGTTTGGCCCATCCTGGTCGATCAAGGAAGCTCGATGGAAATCGTGTACACCTAGCTATTCACCACCCCCCAGTTGAACAAAACCCACCTGACCCCATACACGGGCTCAGACCTCTAAGGCTTCAACGGGGCCAACACCAAACCCTGGGGGTATGTCAAACTAATTGTCATCTTCGAGAGAGGGGTGACTTCCAGAGCCATCAAGACTTAGTTTCTAGTAGTGGACTACCCGTCTCTCTGTCAATGTATCTTCAGGAGGCCCACCATAGCCGAACTGATTGTAGTGCCCTCCACCGTGCACCTCAAGATGAAATACTACAATGACGAAGGCTTGGTCGCCACTCTCCACGGGGACGTCCAGGCAGCAAGGAGGTGTTTTGAAGCTTCAGACAAGGGCCTGAGTTCCATCAACACTCAGACCCGAATGACCACTAGATCCGACTTTCCCTCCAGCTCCGAGGAGCCCAAGCCACCGCCAAGGGTCGATGCCATCGACAACCGCTTCCCTAAGGAAGATTATGCAGAGCGAAGTAGAAATGGGAAGGAGCCCATAGTCGAAGGGGATAACTCATCCCCGACTACAGACAACGAGGATTCTTCAGACCCCATGCGGCCTACTCCAGACGGGGACTTCGAAACCATATCCCTCGGGAATGATCCTTCCAGAGGAGTTAAGATCAGAGTCGACCTCCCTGACCTGGTGAAGAGGCAACTTAAAGCTTGATTGAGAGAGAATGTTGATTTGTTAGCCTGGAGCACAACTGAAATGCTCGGATTGGACCCAAAGATTGCATGTCACCATCTGACCATAGATCCTACCTTTAAGGCGGTTGCTCAACGTAGGCGGAAGCAGTCTCCCGAAAAGACAGAGGCTGTTGAGCAGGCTGCCATAGACATCCCAAAGGCACATTTTATTTCCGAAACCTATTAACCTGGATCTCAAATGTAGTCCTCATGAAAAAATATAATGGAAAGTTGCGTATATGCATTGATTATACTGATCTCAACCGGGCTTGCCCAAAAGATGCTTACCCCTCCCCAATATAGACAAACTGCTCAACAACTCAGCCAATTTCAAATTATTATCTTTCATGGACGCATATTCTGGATACAACCAGATTCCCATGGTGAAAGCATACAAAAAATATACCGCTTTTATGACCGAATCAGGCAACTATTACTATAACATAATTCCCTTCGGCCTAAAAATGTGGGCACTACATATAAGCGCATGATGAACAAAGTTTTCCATAACGAGATAGGCGAAAAGCTCGAAGTCTACATGGACGACATGATCATCAAGTCGACGGAAGAGGATGACCACGCCCTCCACCTGAAGAAAGTCTTCGAACAGGCCAGGAAATGTCGGATGCGCTTTAACCCAGAAAATGCACCTTTGGCATACGGGCAGGCAAGTTCCTCGGGTTCTACCTCACAGAATGAGGAATCAGAGCTAACCCAGACAAATGCCGAGTATTTTTTGAGTTTCCAACACCCACTTCAAAAAAAATCCATTCAAATCCTGAACGACATGCTCACTTCACTCTCCCGCTTCATGGTGAAATCTGCCCAACACGCGCTCCGCCTCTGCAAACTTCTTTGCAAAGAAGATTCTTTTGAATGGACAAACGAATGCAGGCAAGCTCTCGCCCACCTGAAGCAAGCACTGCCACAACCGCCCGTTCTTTCTCGACCAGAGAAGGATGAGATCCTCTATCTCTATCTGGCCGTAACCTCCAAATCAATAATGCTGCACTAATTCGAGAAGCCCCAGTGGGGCAAATGCCTATCTACTTTACGAGCAAAACCCTACAGGGTCCCGAAGTAAGTTACCAGCAAATCGAAAAAGTGGCCCTGGCCCTCATCAATGCTGCAAGAAGGCTCAGACACTACTTCTTAGCACATACCATGGTCGTTCTGATAGAGCAACCAATAAAGTAACTGCTCGGTAGGCCTGGTATGGCGGGCAGAATGCTAAAATGGTCGCTAGAACTCTTCGAATTCGACATCTAGTATGAAGGCAGGAAATCCCTTAAATCTCAAGCGTTGGCTAACTTTATGGCCGAAATGACTTTGCCCGCACCCCTGGACGGGACGCGCCGGTGGATAATCTTCGTCGACGTTGCCTCCAGTTCAATGGGAAGCGGAACAGGCATCATCCTGGAGAACAAGGAGGGGATCCTAATAGAAGTCTCCCTTGCGCTATCCTTCCTAACTTCCAACAACCAGGCCGAATACGAGGCATTCTTAGCAGAGTTATTCTTGGCCGAAGATCTGAGAGTCGAGGAGGTGAAGATCTTCATTGACTCCCAACTCATTACATCCCAGGTCCGAGGGAAATATCAGGTGAAAAACGACCACCTTACTGAGTATTGATCCCTAGTCCAAGAAAGAAATAATAAATTCAAATCCGTGGACATACAACATGTTCCTTGTGAACATAACGCCCGAGCAGACATCCTGTCCAAACTAGCAAGCACAAAGAGGTAAGGGGGGAATAAGTCAGTGATACATGAAATTCTTCCTCGACCAAGCACCCAAAGACCCCCCCCCCCCTCAACTTTAGAACTATTCACCATAGGAGACAATGACTGCTGGATGACCCCTATACACAACAACCTCACAAAAGGGGAGCTACCCGCCGACTCAAAGGAGGCAGCTGTGGTGAGACGAAGAACCTGCTCCTACGTCCTAGTCGAAGGCAAATTTTACAAGAGAAGGTTTTCCATTCCTCTCCTCAAATTCATTGACCGGAGCAACGTGGATCACATCCTACTCGAAATCCATGAACGGATAAATGACCAACACCTAGGCAAAAGATCCCTCACCAGGAAAGCTCTACGAACGGGGTATTACTGGCCCATCATGTAGCATGATGCAAAAGAGCACGTAATGAAATGCGAAAAGTGCCAACGTCACGGGGACACGCACTTAGCTCCCCCAAATGAGCTCAGATCCATCTCTTCCCTCTGGCCCTTCGCCTGGTGGGGGTTAGATCTCCTCGGGCCGTTTGTGGTAGGTATAAATCAAAACAAATAGTTGATAGAGGTCATCGACTACTTCACCAAATGGATAGAGGCAGAAGCATTGGCAAAAATTACCGCCCAAAACATCTTGCGCTTCTACAAAAGAAACATCCTTGCTCGATTTGGCGTCCCGCAGGCGATCATCACTGACAATGGAACCCATTTCATAGATCAAGCCTTTTAGGAATTCGTCGCCAAGTTGGGCGCCACCCAACACTTCGCCTCTATCGAGCATCTCCAAATGAACGCCCAGGTCGAGTCTATGAACAAGGTGATTTTTGTACCCCAAAATTTGCCCTCCCATATTCTTCAAAGAAATTGCCAAGTCAAGCTTCAAAATCTCCCCAAGGGTTGCACAGTTCAAGGGCCTCCTAACAGTCAAAATTAGGGTTTTGGTTCTGACAAAGTAAATGAAGTTTCCAAGGGTCCAATCAAGTCTCACATGCCTATAAATATGGTCAAGCATCCTCATACCAAGTTTCAAGACTTACAGTACAAAATTGCACAGTCAAAAACCCTAATTGCACTACAGTCAACTGCAGGGGCAAAATGGTCATTTGACAGTCAAAAGTTCAAATTTTTGGTCAACATCTCATTTTGAAGCCTCAAACATCATTTGATCAATGCTTGATCATGATTCTCAAAGCTTGGCTCAAAAATCATCAAGATGCAAAAGTTTCCATATTTGGACAGTTGAAAAAGTCAACTGTAACTTGACCAGGGCATAACTTTCACATGGATTATCAACAAAATTCCATCCAAAGCTCATTTTGAAGAGAAAGACATTTCCTACAAGTCCTCTTCATACTTCAAGTCCAAGAAATGCTCTCACAAAAAGTTACCAATTTCAACATTATAGGTCATTTTCAAAAGTCAACAAAAAGGGACTTTAAGTCAAAGGCCATAACTTGAGATTGGTAAATCAAAATGACATGGGACCAAAGACATTGGTTAGAGGACTCCAAGACCTTTCCAAAATGTCCAAGAACATGAGCAAAGGTTAAAAATTGAGCAAGTTATGCCTTGTGGAAGTTGGGAAATTTTTGGATATTTTGAAAAGTCAACATTGATTCAAATGACCTAAAATTGCTAATGGGCCTCTTTTTCTTCCACAATTCATTATCCAAGGCATGTGCACGACCATTTGGCCCAAAGGGAAGTTTTTCTTCATTTTTTATTTATTTATTTGGATTTTTATTATTAATAATTCATTTAAATTAATTAAAATACATGAAAAATGTTAAACCTAATGTTTCAAATCTTTTTGTGCATAAAACATCTCAATATTTCGTGCAAATCAGATTAGGGAAGAATTGAAGGTGATTGGATATGATTGAGAGCAAATGTGCATGAAAAGATTGGAAAATATTTTGCCATAAAAATCAATATCCATACATCAGTTCCTTGATTCCTTGGACAAGAAACTTAACCTAAATCATTCACCTATACATACACAAGCAAACCCTCGTGCCCATGACCTGGAAGCTGCGCCATATCAAAAGAACAAAACTTGAAGTTTCTAAAAAAAAGTCAAACACTGAAAACTGTTTTCCAGGGCGATTCAAGCTGAGATAATCATCTCATCACCTTCCTGAGACCTTAAGCAACGTGCCTGAATAGGTTTCCATGTCCCTAACCCCTTGAATCGGTATCCAGAAGCCAAACTTTTTCACATAATATGCATAATCGTATTTTGATTTTCAAGCACATTCATTGCATTTTTCTTATGGATTCTGACTAATTGATGGATTCTGATGCTAACTGTGTAATTTAATTGTATTTTTATCACCCATATGCGATTTCACCATTGTTGGATATTAGGGTTTCCCAAGCTGTGAATTGGGGTTTTCCATTTAAGGAAAAATTAGCACTCAAGACCTGGACCATTGAAACAAGCGTGCTTGGACGATCTAGACCCAATCCTCGCGCTCAATTTATGAGCCTCCCTGAGCTAATCGCTATTTTGGAATATAGGGTATAAGGGGACAGTTCCAAAACCGTTGCCTATTTCCTTTTTATTTCAGGAAAAAAATCATGGAGGAAGAAGATGACTATGTGGCCAGCTATGGTTGGTCTGTTTGAAATTTCGCGCTAATTCTCTCACTAATCATGTTTTTCTCTTATATTAATTATTAGTCATTGTATATACAAAAAGATAAAGTGGAGCAGTTGGCAGGCGTACACGCTGGTGACCCCTGGGACCTGGGTTCGAATCCCAGGTCCCCCACCCCTTCAATATTGTTTTTCCATTAATATTTCTATGCAGCATCTCTCTTGAGGAACACCATACACTCAACATCCAGGCCCTCCACGTGCTGGCTGAGGTCAATCCAAGGGGCACAACTTGCAGCATATTATGGGCCTTAGTCAACCAGGTGCATGGGAATGTGAAAAAGTCAAATAAGGCCTTGAGAACTTTGGGCCAGCCATGCTAACAAGCCCTCCAATTTGGGGACAGAACCCCCCTAGGTTTGCAATCTTCAATATTTTTTCATTCTTTTTATTTCAATTATTATTCTTTTCAATTAATTCTTTTGATTTAATTTTTCATAAAAAAAAACATAAAAACAATATAAAAAGATCAGAAAATTACAAAATTAAAATATATTTATTTAATTGATATTTTTGTAAATAAAACCTTCATTAATTAACTTAGTTTTTAATTTAGGACTTAATCTTAATATTTTTTTCAATAAAATACCAAAAACAATTTCTTTTCATTTTAATTTTATTAATTTAATAATCGTTTAATTTAATTTAATTAAAAAGGGTCCAACGCCCTCGTTTCAACTTTAATTCAATTCGCACATTTATTTCTTTTTCTTTTTATATTTATGTATCTCTCCCAAAGCCGTGTAAACATTTTAATCTTTCGCACTTTTACTTTACTTCCTTATTTATTTTCTGTCAAATCGGGTTCTGGAAATTTTGGCGATGTGGACCCGCACCTTTTGTAATAGCTTAGAACTTTACTTTTCTCGCACTTTTAACTGTTAATCAAGGCATGCAAGAATGAATGACAAATAAAAACAAACGCGTAGATCACTATACCATGACAAGATAAAATAAATGAATCTGACACACGAATCACACACCACCCCTAGGGTACGCCTCACTTTTGCCTTGCCTCGAAAGGTGATCGTCGAGTAGAGGATGTCTTAGTAAGTCCTCATGATCCGGGAACCTGGCATGAGGGTAGCTTCTAAGGTGTCTTCCCATTGCTCCGGTGATCACCATGTCCCGAACCTCGAATTGACCCGAACACCTCCAACGGTGGTGCTACCTACCTCTCAATGGTGGGATGGCACTACTTTAAAGGACATCTACACAGACGAATTCCTTAGGGTAGGTAGACGACTCTAGATACTTGCTCTAATTTCAAAACAAATCAAAAATACTTTTCACACCAACACATTTTCAAAAAGCTTTCGAAAGCAACTTTTCAAACACTCTTGAGGACAGATACAAGAGTCGAACTGGAATTTTCAAAGAAACTTTTTCAAAACCCACATTGAAAAGCAAACAAAACATTTTGAAAACACAAATGAGCAAGTATCTAAGAGCCCATGGATAACCATGGATAGAAAGGGTGCTAACACCTTCCCTTTCTATAATCTACCTCCCGAACCGAGAGCAATCTCTATAAGGAATTTTTCTGTGCTTTTGTCTTTTCCATTTGGAGAAAATAAAAGACGGTGGCAACTCTTGCTTCCGCGACATTTCGCGAACCAGCGTTAAACAGTCAGTTCCAGATCCACCGATCACAGAACTGGCGACTCTGCTGGGGACTTAAACTTAAAGTGAGGTGTACCTTAGGGTTAGTTCATAACTGTGTTTTCAATTGCTTTCCTTGTTTGCTTTATTATTGTGGGACTGTCTTGGGAGTTCTATAGATCCTAACCCGGATCTGGGGATACCTTCTTAGAAAGTAGCAACAAGACTGTGAGGGAACTGTGCGGGGTATACCGACTTGGTTGAAACAGTCTGCTACGTTGATGTGGCACTTTGGTGTGTACCGGTAACCCTTGAGTTCAGTCAAGGAGAGTACGGGGCCTCCGCGTGGTGTCGTGAAGCATCAACAGACCTTAGGAACCTTAATTGAACTATCTTGGCCTCTTTAGGGTAGTGAGATAACTGACTTTGGTGCAGTCCGAGGTTGGTTGATACTCGATACTACACTCAATTGAGGGTTGCTTTCCTGGAATATTTCGGTCGCCAGTTCAGTGGCTAAATCGAAACGATGAACAATGAAAGCAATCCCGTGATATTGGGACCCTTAGAACCCGGTTACTTCTAATAGGACAGGTTGAGCCCACCAACTTCAAGAGGGTACTACCCAGACCCCATGCTGGCCTAAACTCTAAGGGCTTTCTCTTGTGTGACTTGTATGCCTTCGTACTTGACTACTTGCATGCTTTATCTGACACATGAACTATTTGCAGGTTTTGTTTTAGTCCTTAATTGGGACCCATGACAAGGCTTACTAAGTTTCTTGTAGGTTTTGTTTATAGTCCTTAACGGGGACTCATAACAGGGTTACTCACATTACCCCATGCATAGCATAACATCATACCATTGCATACATCCTACATAAAGGCTAATCCATTTCAAGGACCTCAAGGGCTTGTGATGCAGGTCAGGATGAATCAACTATCCAGCAAGGGGCAAAGGGGATTTATTTTCCTCTAGCCAAGGGTGTCAGGGGCTATGACCCACTCGATATGGTGAGCCTTTGACCCTTGAAGAAGGACTCTCAACAAATATGCAGTTCCTTCAATCAAGCTACCGGACCCAAACTCTAACAAATTTTCTTGTTTATCCCGCGAGGTCCTTGAAAACATTACATGCATGTCATACACATCATTGCATAACAGGTACCCTTGTTGCAGGTCAGTTACCTTTCTCCGCTGTTTATTTCAGCAATGGTTTCCCAACAAGATAACCAGGACTTTCTTGCTCAAGAGATTCAGTTTGGGGAAATTCTCCTGAATCTATCCAGGCGGCAGGAGGAGCTAAGGACACTTCTCATGGAGACTTTGGTCAAGAACAGCGCTGAGGACGAACGGCTGAAACATCTGCAAGCTGAGATGGATGCAATGAGAGCCCAGATGCTGGGGCAGGTGACTATCATCCAAGGCTTAGCTCAAAGACAAGATGAGCTCGGGGCTCTCGTCAACCAACTGCTTCGGGGTGACCAACTGGGGCAAACGTCTAAGGGTAAAGAGCCAGTCATCGTTCAACCACCTGTGAGACAAGGAGATAAGGGGAGAGCCCTTCAATTGGCTCCAGTGTCACAGATTCAGCATCAACCTCACCAACCTCAGCCAGGCAAGCCCAGGAGGCAATTCACCCAGCTCAACATGTCATTGTTTCAAGCTTTACAACGCCTTTTGAGACTGAATCTGATCACATTAAGGGCTCATCCCCGGAACCCCAATACAGCATCTCCTATCTATGATCCCAATAAAAGGTGTGCCTACCACTCTGCCAGCCCGGGACATGATACAAATGAGTGTTGGGCTCTGAAGAACAAGATCCAGGACCTGATTGATGAAGGGGCACTGGAGTTCACACAAGATGGTCAGGCTGAGTTTTTCTACCATCCCTCCAAGGCTCACCATTTGAAGTGACAAGCCCTGAGACTAGAAAACTTTTGTTCATTCGAATGTTCAAGTTGTAATTTTCTTTTGTTCAAACATTTACTCATGTTAAACGTTGTTATTTCATTAATGCATCGCATATGTCTGTCTTGAAGCAATATATTCGTATTCACTATATGCAAATTATTTTCATATTTTTTTTGATAATCAACGCTCGATTAATAATGCTAAGCCTCTTGAGGGAGGATGATGAAAACGATACCACGATCTTTACAGTATGCTTTTGAACAGACCCCGCTGATGAGGTACAGGCATTGTTTCAATCCCTAAACACTGGAGTTATAAGGAAGATAATCCCTCGTCAACCCCTTCGAGCCAAAGAAGTAGGAGTTTTTATTTTCGAAAATCAAAACCCTGAATCACAACCTGGGGCAGGGTAGTCTTCTCAGTTGATCCAAGTGCATAACGAATGGCACCAAAGAGGTCCTTACAAAACAAAAGACAGTGATGGTCCAGAACAATCACAAGGACAGGCAGTCATTATCAAAAGAAATCATAAATGAAAAGCCCAAGAAGTCAAAACCTATAAAAGGGACTTACGAAACTGGGGCATCCCGCTGACTGTAATCACAAAAAAGAACAGTTCAGGAAAAAAAATTATAGGGATAACAAAATCAAGAAAGAGAAAGAGGTCATACAAACCCTCAACACAAAAAAAAAATGACTGCCGATTCAAATAAACGTTCAACATTCGAACCATCATTGGAATATCAGGACAAAGACTCAAACAAGGTCTAACGTATGATCAACTGAGTTTAGGTTTGGAGAACATCACGAAGAGCGGGTGGGTACAAATAATTTGAGCCTTTATCCTTTGTTTCTTAAACCGTGAATCAGGCCACGCTACAACCCTTAAAAGTCCTAGCTGAAGCATGGGTTAGTTCGAAAGCATACTGTTACGAAAGGTATCCTGACTGCTTAAGGCTCGCAATAAAATAACGAGTTGACATCACGTTTTACAAACAATCATTTGTTTTATGAAAAAAAGAATGCATTTTCAAAATCTTCAAGACAGACATAAGCTTTGCATTTTAACATAACTTTGTTTGCATATGACTTTTTGTTTGAACAGCATAGAAATTCACACGATGAATGCCTAATGAACAAAAGCACTTCCAATCAAGGGGCATGGCATGACTATTGTCCATCATCTGGGGCAGTTAAGTCAAGATTCGGAGAATCTCTCAAAGGCTAAATAGCCTGGGGCAAATCTCCGCCTGAGTCACTTGGGGCATTCCAACAACGAATCTTGCCCGATCAAACACCTTCTGGTGGCGTGACAAAACACTTCTAACAGGGGCACCTCCCTACATTCTAAGAGCATGGACATAGTCGAAAAGAATACTACGCACAATCAAAGACCCTCTAGGTTGACATACCTAGGCAAAAATAAGGGCTTCCCGGCGAACCAAAAGGGTTCGGGCAAAATGAAGGGATGAAATGAAAAATCTATACACCCGGCAAGTCGAAAACCTGAAAAGGCGGCTTGGGCAAAAATGGGTATCCCGGTGGACTGAAAACCCAAAAGGGCGGTCCAGGCAAAAGTTAGGGATTAAAGCGTACGACTATGTCTCGTCATCTTGTCACTTGCCTATCAGAAGAAGAGTTTGTCCATCAACAACTATCAGCACCTCACAGGTCTTCCTCTCCCACCTCAGAAACAGGGGCAATAATGGGTTGTCCAAGCAATCCAATTGCTCTGTCCTCCAAGGTACCAAAGCAGGTTCAGTCGAAGAACATAACCAAATATCTTAATTCCCCCAGAGAATGAGTCAGTCAGTCAGTGCACTCTCCCTGAGCAATACAATCAACCTTAAGGAAGTTGGGTATCCTCCCGTAGAGCTCAACATTCCCCAGTAGCATATATGTATTCTTGACAAGCATCCCCGGCAGTCTTGGCCTAAAGATTGTTCCCCGGAGGTATATCAAACATTCGGTGGAGCCACTTCCCCAATACAGTTCAATACTTCCCCAAGAGAGTCCAATCCAGTTTCCCCAAGAAAGTTGGAATCCATCTCCCCAAGCAGTAAGCTTATCCCCAGTAGATTCTGGAAGCTTATCCTCGCAGAGCACGAACGCGTCTCCCGACTTTATTCAAAGAGTTATTTCCTTACCAGGATATAACTGGGTTATCCTCAGCCAAAAGCCACAGAAAGATCGTCCTCGACGAAGTCTTCTTATCCCCAACGAAGTCTATTAACACTTCCAACACAACAATGGTATCCCCAGCAAGTTATTATCAACAATTCAACAAAGTACCTCTCTCTCCACAGAGTATTGCTTCCCAGCGAGATCGCTAGAGTACTTTTTCTCCCCGCAGAGTAATCCATTCGCCAAGTTTATTCCCCAACAGAGTCATCTTCTCCTACCGGTATTCTTGCAATTATCATCCCCAGCGGAAGCAAAATCTATTCTCCAACATCAGCCCAGGAGTGACTTCCCGGCACCCGTCAAGGATTTACTTTCCTAGACGAAAAATACATTCATAAATATCGCACTTCCATACATCATTATAGCATGCATAGACGCATCATATCTTACAAATCTCATTTATGTTGAGAACATCATTGCTTGGTCCATATCATGCATTGCATATGACTGACCTTTACCTTTCAGGAAAGATTCAGTTAAATTCTCAATCATATTTCAAGACCTAGACCGGTTCAGTTAAATCGACTCCAAAGATTTCTTATCCAGTCAAAGGCCTTCTCTGGTCCAGTGAAATCGACCCCAAACAGATTTTTCTGATAAAGACCCAGTTGAAGACATTCCAAGACCTAGACCGGTTCAGTTAATCGACCCTAAGATTCTCTGTTTCTTATCCAGTCCAAGGCCTTCTCTAGTCCAGTTAAATCGACCCCAAACAGATTTTTCTGATGAAGACTCAGTAGAAGTTATCCAAGGTTTTCTCAATGTTTGCTATTGAGGTTGTAATCGCCTATGGTTCTCTCCCCGATACTGCGGAGATGATAATTCCACCCAAGGTTTTCTCAATGATTGCTATTGAGGTTGTAATCGCCTATGGTTCTCTCCCCGATCCTGCGGAGGTGGTAATCCCAGATTTCGCTCAATGATTGCTGTTGAAGTGAAGTTATCCAAGGTTCTCTCAATGTTTGCTGTTGAGGTGGTAATCGCCTATGGTTCTCTCCCCGATACGTCGGAGGTGGTAATCCCAGATTTCGCTCAATGATTGCTGTTGAAGTGAAGTTATCCAAGGTTCTCTCAATGTTTGCTGTTGAGGTGGTAATCGCCTATGGTTCTCTCCCCGATACTGCGGAGATGATAATTCCATCCAAGGTTCTCTCAATGTTTGCTGTTGAGGTGGTAATCGCCTATGGTTCTCTCCCCGATACTGCGGAGATGATAATTCCATCCAAGGTTTTCTCAATGATTGCTATTGAGGTTGTAATCGCCTATGGTTCTCTCCTCGATACTGCGGAGATGGTAATTCCCACCAAGATTCTCTCAATGATTGCTATTGAGGTTGTAGTCACCTATGGTTCTCTCCCCGATCCTGCGGAGGTGGTAATCCCAGGCTTCGCTCAACGATTGCTGTTGAAGTTGACGTTATCCAAGGTTCTCTCAATGTTTGCTGTTGATGTGGTAATCGCCTATGGTTCTCTCCCCGATACTGCGGAGGTGGTAATCCCAAGATTATCTCAATGATTGCTGTTGAGGTTAAAGTCATCCAAGGTTCTCTCACCGTTCCTGTTGAGGTAGTAACCATCCCTGGTTCATTCATCATCGTTTGAAGCTCCAGATTCAGCTCCTGTAACCAGTCAGGACACATCTATACAAAGCATCTGAAGACCAGCTCCTGCAACATGTCAGGTACTCATTTTTCTTTTTCAGGTACGCAGGTTCTCGCTAAGGGATCTGTTATGCGATCAACATCCAGATGGCATCTATAAGCCCATCATCCTATCCATCAATCTCCAAATGGCATCTATAAGCCCATTCCCATCATCACACTACTATGTGAGCGCAAATTTCTGGGCACTCTAGTGTTCAATCATCTTCCACCCTCGAATTACGAAAGGCACGTCAGCCAATCTGCATCCTCAGGTCTAAGAAGATTGAACAGGGGCAACTGTTGTACCCCAAAATTTTCCCTCCCATATTCTTCAAAGAAATTGCCAAGTCAAGCTTCAAAATCTCCCCAAGGGTTGCACAGTTCAAGGGCCTCCTAATAGTCAAAATTAGGGTTTTGGTTCTGACAAAGTAAATGAAGTTTCCAAGGGTCCAATCAAGTCTCACCTGCCTATAAATATGGTCAAGCATCCTCATACCAAGTTTCAAGACTTACAGTACAAAATTGCACAGTCAAAAACCCTAATTGCACTACAGTCAACTGCAGGGGCAAAATGGTCATTTGACAGTCAAAAGTTCAAATTTTTGGTCAACATCTCATTTTGAAGCCTAAAACATCATTTTATCAATGCTTGATCATGATTCTCAAAGCTTGGCTCAAAAATCATCAAGATGCAAAAGTTTCCATATTTGGACAGTTGAAAAAGTCAACTGTAACTTGACCAGGGCATAACTTTCACATGGATTATCAAAAAAATTCCATCCAAAGCTCATTTTGAAGAGAAAGACATTTCCTACAACTCCTCTTCATACTTCAAGTCCAAGAAATGCTCTCACAAAAAGTTATCAATTTCAACATTATAGGTCATTTTCAAAAGTCAACAAAAAGGGACTTTAAGTCAAAGGCCATAACTTAAGATTGGTAAATCAAAATGACATGGGACCAAATTCATTGGTTATAGGACTCAAAGACCTTTCCAAAATGTCCAAGAACATGAGCAAAGCTTAAAAATTGAGCAAGTTATGCCTTGTGGAAGTTGGGAAATTTTTGGATATTTTGAAAAGTCAACATTGATTCAAATGACCTAAAATTGCTAATGGGCCTCTTTTTCTTCCACAATTCATTATCCAAGGCATGTGCACGACCATTTGGCCCAAAGGGAAGTTTTTCTTCATTTTTTATTTATTTATTTGGATTTTTATTATTAATAATTCATTTAAATTAATTAAAATACATGAAAAATGTTAAACCTAATGTTTCAAATCTTTTTGTGCATAAAACATCTCAATATTTCGTGCAAATCAGATTAGGGAAGAATTGAAGGTGATTGGATATGATTGAGAGCAAATGTGCATGAAAAGATTGGAAAATATTTTGCCATAAAAATCAATATCCATACATCAGTTCCTTGATTCCTTGGACAAGAAACTTAACCTAAATCATTCACCTATACATACACAAGCAAACCCTCGTGCCCATGACCTGGAAGCTGCGCCATATCAAAAGAACAAAACTTGAAGTTTCTAAAAAAAAGTCAAACACTGAAAACTGTTTTCCAGGGCGATTCAAGCTGAGATAATCATCTCATCACCTTCCTGAGACCTTAAGCAACGTGCCTGAATAGGTTTCCATGTCCCTAACCCCTTGAATCGGTATCCAGAAGCCAAACTTTTTCACATAATATGCATAATCGTATTTTGATTTTCAAGCACATTCATTGCATTTTTCTTATGGATTCTAACTAATTGATGGATTCTGATGCTAACTGTGTAATTTAATTGTATTTTTATCACCCATATGCGATTTCACCATTGTTGGATATTAGGGTTTCCCAAGCTGTGAATTGGGGTTTTCCATTTAAGGAAAAATTAGCACTCAAGACCTGGACCATTGAAACAAGCGTGCTTGGACGATCTAGACCCAACCCTCGCACTCAATTTATGAGCCTCCCTGAGCTAATCGCTATTTTGGAATATAGGGTATAAGGGGACAGTTCCAAAACCGTTGCCTATTTCCTTTTTATTTCAGGAAAAAAATCATGGAGGAAGAAGATGACTATGTGGCCAGCTATGGTTGGTCTGTTTGAAATTTCGCGCTAATTCTCTCACTAATCATGTTTTTCTCTTATATTAATTATTAGTCATTGTATATACAAAAAGATAAAGTGGAGCAGTTGGCAGGCGTACACGCTGGTGACCCCTGGGACCTGGGTTCGAATCCCAGGTCCCCCACCCCTTCAATATTGTTTTTCCATTAATATTTCTATGCAGCATCTCTCTTGAGGAACACCATACACTCAACATCCAGGCCCTCCACGTGCTGGCTGAGGTCAATCCAAGGGGCACAACTTGCAGCGTATCATGGGCCTTAGTCAACCAGGTGCATGGGAATGTGAAAAAGTCAAATAAGGCCTTGAGAACTTTGGGCCAGCCAT
Source organism: Vicia faba (assembly GCA_948472305.1). NCBI lineage: Eukaryota > Viridiplantae > Streptophyta > Magnoliopsida > Fabales > Fabaceae > Vicia > Vicia faba. Next base: position 889,693,765 of record OX451741.1, on the reverse strand, counting down.
GCTAACAAGCCCTCCAATTTGGGGACAGAACCCCCCCTAGGTTTGCAATCTTCAATATTTTTTCATTCTTTTTATTTCAATTATTATTCTTTTCAATTAATTCTTTTGATTTAATTTTTCATAAAAAAAAACATAAAAACAATATAAAAAGATCAGAAAATTACAAAATTAAAATATATTTATTTAATTGATATTTTTGTAAATAAAACCTTCATTAATTAACTTAGTTTTTAATTTAGGACTTAATCTTAATATTTTTTTCAATAAAAACCTAAAATTTGTAGGATTAGGGTTTAATTAATTTTTTTATCCTTTTTTCTTTTCTTTCACAATAATTAATTATTAGAATATTATTTACTTTTATAAATCAAGATTTGCATGTAAATAATTAGGTTAATATTAGGTTAAAATTTAATACTTTCTTAATAAACTAAAACAATTAGAATTAGGGTTAATCTTTTAATTTCATTTAATTCTTTTTTCATTAAAATCATAAAATACAAAAATACCAAAAACAATTTCTTTTCATTTTAATTTTATTAATTTAATAATCGTTTAATTTAATTTAATTAAAAAGGGTCCAACGCCCTCGTTTCAACTTTAATTCAATTCGCACATTTATTTCTTTTTCTTTTTATATTTATGTATCTCTCCCAAAGCCGTGTAAACATTTTAATCTTTCGCACTTTTACTTTACTTCCTTATTTATTTTCTATCAAATCGGGTTCTGGAAATTTTGGCGATGTGGACCCGCACCTTTTGTAATAGCTTAGAACTTTACTTTTCTCGCACTTTTAACTGTTAATCAAGGCATGCAAGAATGAATGACAAATAAAAACAAACGCGTAGATCACTATACCATGACAAGATAAAATAAATGAATCTGACACACGAATCACACACCACCCCTAGGGTACGCCTCACTGTTGCCTTGCCTCGAAAGGTGATCGTCGAGTAGAGGATGTCTTAGTAAGTCCTCATGATCCGGGAACCTGGCATGAGGGTAGCTTCTAAGGTGTCTTCCCATTGCTCCGGTGATCACCATGTCCCGAACCTCGAATTGACCCGAACACCTCTAACGGTGGTGCTACCTACCTCTCAATGGTGGGATGGCACTACTTTAAAGGACATCTACACAGACGAATTCCTTAGGGTAGGTAGACGACTCTAGATACTTGCTCTAATTTCAAAACAAATCAAAAATACTTTTCACACCAACACATTTTCAAAAAGCTTTCGAAAGAAACTTTTCAAACACTCTTGAGGACAGATACAAGAGTCGAACTGGAATTTTCAAAGAAACTTTTTCAAAACCCACATTGAAAAGCAAACAAAACATTTTGAAAACACAAATGAGCAAGTATCTAAGAGCCCATGGATAACCATGGATAGAAAGGGTGCTAACACCTTCCCTTTCTATAATCTACCTCCCGAACCGAGAGCAATCTCTATAAGGAATTTTTCTGTGCTTTTGTCCTTTCCATTTGGAGAAAATAAAAGACGGTGGCGACTCTTGCTTCCGCGACATTTCGCGAACCAGCATTAAACAGTCAGTTCCAGATCCACCGATCACAGTGATACTCAGGGGTCTCAGAAGGATCTTAGACTAAACCAAGAAAAGATGGGTCGAGGAGCTACATAGTGTACTCTGGGGCTACCAAACAACATCATGATCATCCATCGGGGAGACTCCTTTCGGGCTAGCTTTTGGAACAGAGGCCGTCATCCCTATAGATATCGAGGAACCCTCCAGACAAATCGGAGCTCCCCTAGACGAGGAGATGAACAATGTTGCCCTACGGGAAGAACTAGATCTGGTCGAAGAAATCCAAATAGGAGCATACCTATGAGAGACCTCTCTCAAACAAAAAATAGCCATGCACTACGACACCAAAGTCATATGATGAGAGTTCGAGGTCGGCAACCTTGTCTTGAAGAGAAATCACAAGGAATCTCGTGAAGGCAAGCTCGCAGCGAAATGGGAAGGTTCCTATCGCATCTACGCAAAAACATGGACCAGGGCGTACTACGTAGAAAATCTACAAGGGGAAAACTTGCTTGACCATGGAATACTGAAAAGCTAAAACAATGTTACAATTAAAACAGTAAGCAGTCGACAAGCTCTATCGACGAGATGGTCTCATCCAGGCCCGACCATATGAGCATGCCTATGTACAAGCATGACACTCAAAAATTATTTGAAGGGGAGAGACTCCACTCTTTTGACGAGCAAACCCTCAGCCTGACATGGATAACTCGATCGAGCCCCATCATTATTGTACCACGACGACAGAACACCCAGCTCATGATAGGAATTTCATGTTGCCGAGCTCGGGTTCCCGAAATGAGACAAGAGTTCCGGCCCATGCCCAATAATTGTCTTGGCTGTTTATCCGGTTCCCCCACACCGACAAACTTAATAATCAACAAGAAAATCCCCGCTAAAAACTCTTAGCCAATAAAAAATGTCTCAAACAGACGAGCATACGATAAACATGCAAATGCAGTCAAGAATTAAAATAAGCGACCACCATGTCCAAAAATTTAAAGAACGACCACCAAGTCTGCAATTGTACAAATTTTACAAAAAGGGAGGCCCTTGGACCCTCATCCAACAGAATAATTTTGTGGCCACAAGGACCACAACTGTTCGAAAAATAACATAAACGGGAAAAGCCCAGAAAAAACAAATTACAACATGCGACACGCAGGCCAGAGCGAAATAGAAACAAAACTATCATTCTTCGGTCGAAGTCACTTCCTCAGGAACGGGCGACAACTGTGACGTCCCTCCCGCTGGCTGAGCAACAAAATCTCAAGGACCAAAACCTTTCTGGAAACCATATAGTAGTGGACCCCCATCCCTGAAATATTAAGCTCGGCACCGAGATTCAAGACTTGGATCTGTTTCACCGCATTTTCAAAGCTCGCCTCAGAAGTGGCCTAGACGTCATCCATCACAAGTTTGAGTAGACCGACCAGCTCATCCCGAGTCTTCAGAACCTTTGCCTCTTCGGGCTCATCTACTGTGGGCGCAGCTACAACAGTTAAGGTCGCTACCTTCTCCTCCAAGGCCTTTTTCTCGAGCAACCACGTTTTGTGCTCCTCGAACAATTTCTGAAGATTCTCCTCAGCTAGCTTGCAAGTGTTGTCCACTTTAGTGCGCCCCTTCTCAACCTCAGTCAGTTTGGTCCACAACTTTTTTAGCTCAACCTCTTGAGAAGAACCCCCCTCGGTGTAGGCTAAATCCATCTTTAAGATCTACATCAAGTCCCTGACATCTTGAGCCAATTCCACCCTCTTCTTCGGGAGACCCAATCCCTCAAGATGAAGTGGTTTAGCCAGGGTAAAATGCAAAGCAGCACCCTCAAAGAAGGCCCTTTCCAGCCAACAAGGAGGCAGGTCATACTTCCCATTCCCCTTCTCACCAATCAAATCACTACTGCCCTCTATACGTGGAGTTTTCTCCTTCGAGGACACTAGAGCGGGGGAGAGAGTACCGAAAACTAGGCCCGGTGATGAACTGCCCGAACTGGACACTGAAGCTATCTTCGTACCATCCTGGCCATCCTTCAACGCCTTTTTCGCCTTCGAGGCAAGATTCTTGGCCATGCGCTCCTGGGTAGGATTCATACTACCTACAAATGAACAAACAAATCAAAGTTAGAAAAAGAGGACATAAATGTCAAGCACATAAAATTATTCTAAACATAAAGCAAATACCCAAGTACAAAACAGGGTCCTTTCTTTCAAAAAGCTCCTTAACGCCTATCATGCCTGGCTCATAAACAATCTCCCCATTCTTGTCTCTGACTGTTTTCCCCCCTCGGCCCGCGCGCTTCACATAGGATCCGCATAACAAAAGCCGTCAAACAGTTAAAGCTTGTCTGATCCTCGTCACTGAGCTGCCCCTCCTTCCACACATAAGTATCAAGATTCATGTCAAAATGCTTCCTAGTCCACTGGAAAGGGATTTTGCACACCAACTTGTTCTGGTGCTCTCCCTGCTCGTTTAGGATGGGATCCCCTTCCTCATCGTACACCAGGGTGAGCCAGAAAACATTCAGCATGGCCCTCCCTAAGATAGGTTACACGAGCATGTACTTGTCCTTAAAAAATCTTATGGACTCCAGGTAAGCCTTAAACAAATTCCGATTCAGGCAGGCTGTTAACCTTGCTCCTTTGAAGATGGAATCAGTAGAAGAACAAAGGGATGATGGTCCCTATCTTCAAGTAGTCGCACACTATCTTGAATGCCTGCATGAAGGAAATCCTGTTCGGGTACAGTTGAGAGGGAGCCAATTGAAGGTCTCTGAAAAAGGCCATCTGAAAGTCCAAAAAGGGCAGATGAAGGCCCATCTCCCGAAACAGGATATCATACATTGGGATCCATAGCTTATCATATCGCGAGCAGTCCCGACTACTCTTTCCAGGAATCCATACCGACTAGTCCTCTTGGTCGTCGTTGCCATCCGCATACGAGTCCAGTGTAGTGAAAACACCGGCCAGATTCTTGACAAAATAGGACTCATGATACCATGGGTCCGCTGCGGCCCAAGCCCTTGGTTCATCATCGTCCTCACAAGAAAATACGTCTCCATGGTCAGCGGGGGCCATCTCAGTGTCCTCCTCCACAACATATTGGTCGAACTAATTGGATTCGAGCCCTGATGCCCTTGAGGAGCTCGAACCACGATGGGTCTCATCCGTGGAACTCTGAGAAGATCTGACGGGCTCACCCGGGAGGTCGCCTCTAATATTATTAGCCACAATACCTGAAAAGAAAAGGACAAAGGTGAGTTCGACATCAATGTCAAAACCACCCTTCCACCATTGATCAAGTGAAAGGGCGCTGATAAACAAAGACCCTATCCCTGACCAGAGCCCTCACTTAGGAATCTAAACAGACGATATTTTCCCCTGATAGAACGAGCTAAGGTTAACAAAACAATATAATTCATCGATGGAGATAATCTATAATACATCATGAACAATTCCATACTCACCTAGGAAGGATCTACAACAACTCCAATGATTCTAACCCACAGAACAACCGCCTGCCACTAATACTCCCAAAGAATTTCCTAACAAACAATACCCTAAACCTAACTGCATGCATTTCAAAGAAGAAATCTTCAAACTCTAGGCTGTAACAAAGGCTAAATTAGCTAAATATAAGAGAAATATGAAATCTTACCAGTTAAAAGAAGCAAGAAACTTTGTTGGTTGACAGACGAGCATCAACGAGAAGGAAGATTGAAGAAGAAAAAAATACAAAGTGCACTACTCCTCTCCTATTTATAGTTGAACCCATTCGCGCGTAAGAGGCACGCGCCTAGGGAGCCGTAGGGTCGTCATCATTTCACCCTAGTCCCTAGGCCTACCATTATTGTGCCACTATGACAACATGCTGTCCAAGACATACTACCTCTTCAACATTCAAAGTTGAACCACTTAACTGTTCATCTCCCCGCTAGAAGGACACCATATGCGTCACACATACTCCCCACAAGGAGAACCACCGCTTTCACGAGTAGGTGCTAAAGTCATCACTCCTTTTCCTGGAAGCAATGATTTCGTGGCTATTGTTTTAGACTGGCCCAACGACTAGAGCGGACCCAGTCTATGCTCTACTTTCAACACGGCCCGTACGGCCATGACCCGAAGTCCCCAGCCCTCCGTCGAATGCCACCAGTCAATTTCCCTCCTAGACTAGTGAGACCGGCAACATCCGACTGACACTTCTTTGTCTGCCCGACATCAAGTCGGCCAGACAACCAGGAACCAACCAGATCATTACCCATAACCTACCTCCTCTTTGGGACCAATAGATAGTTTCAAGCACTCTTCCCGGTTTGACCGAGTCCAGGCAGTTCCTATTTTCACGGACCTGAATATCTAGTCCCAAAAATAGGAACCAATGGCTACGCGCCAGGGGTATTATACAAACCCTCACACTTGTGAGGGCCAGGTATTCATTATTCATCTCTAAAACCCTAATACTTTGCTTGTATCTCTTTGCTCCCAAACTTACTTGATCGTCAGAGTACATTGTAGGTACAACCCCTTTTTCTCCATAACTTTGTAGCCCGTCAAAGATCATCCTCCAACCAACTTGCAGGTTCTGATCAACCGGTAAGATCAAGGTCCAATCTGGAGAAGTGCACTTTCAGTATACAGGCAGGCAAGTTCCTCGGTTTCTACTTAATTGAGTGAGGAATCTAGGCTAACTCCGACAAGTGTATGGCATTCTCCGAGTTCCCAACACCGAAATCGAAAAAATCTATCCAATCCCTGAACGAGATGCTTACCTTGCTGTCTCACTTCATGGCCAAATCCTCACAGCACACACTCCCATTTTTAAACTACTGCACAAGAAAGAGACATTCCTATACATAGAAGAGTGTCTCAAAGAAGCTCTCTCGCAACCACAAGTTCTTTCGTGACCGGAAGATGGAGAGACCTTGTACCTTTACTTGGCCGTCTTGGCCGAAGTCATCAGCGTGACACTCATCCGTGAAACCCCAGATAGACAGAGGCCAATATACTTCATGAGCAAGTCCCTGCAAGGCCCAGAAATAAGATACCAACAAATTGAGAAGGTCGCCTTGGCACTTATAAATGCAGTGAAGAGACTGAGACACTACTTCCTGGTGCATACGATCATTGTACAAATAGATCAGCCCGTGAAGCAGTTACTCAGTCGTTTGGACATGGTCGATAGAATGCTTAAGTGGTTGCTAGAACTGTCAGAGTTTGATATCAGATACAAGAGCAGAAAGGCCCTCAAAGCCTAAGTCCTGGCTGACTTCATGGATAGGGCATCTAGTTCAACAGGAAGAGGCGCATACATCTTTCTCGAGAACGAGGATGGAATCCTAATCGAGGTCTCCCTTTCTCTATCCTTCCCTAAGTCAAACAACCAAGCCGAATACGAATCTTTCCTCATGGGAGTACGCCTGGCCGAGAACTTAGGTGCATATGAAGTAAAAATATTCACGGATTCTCAGCTCGTTTCCTCCCAGATACGAGGAGATTATCAAGAAAAAATTGACAACCTAATCGAATACCTAACTCTAGTGAAGGAAAAAATGAAACATTTTCTTTCGTGGAAGTCATGCACGTTCCTCGCGAGCATAATACCTGAGCAAATATTTTATCAAAACTGGTGAGCACAAGGAAAAAAGGTAGAAACAAATCAGTCGTCCAAGAAATCCTCCCTCGTCACCCATTTGGCAGGGTAGAAGATGTCGACAAACTTGCAAATTTTTGCATATGACTCTTTATCCTCGTCATCCTACGACCCTCCAGGGTGAGGTAATAACTCAGGCCATGATCAAAGTGACTCTCACACTAGTGGAAAGGGAACTTCAAGACTAGCTTCGTCTTCATATTCCCATTTGCATCATAGATCCTGTCGCTGTCCTCGTCAACCACGATCACTTCCTTCAATGCTGAGTTGAAGGTCTCCTCTAAAACCGACTTAACAAGGAAATATCTATCCTTAAAGTCACGAACGGATTCCATGAACATCTTGAAAAGCTTCTCCTTCAACTGCTTCAGAGAAACCCATATATGTTTCCCGTCCACAGTTTGTCGCCGAAGTCAAAAACTGAGTAAGAAGAGAGGGATCGTAGCACCGAGCTGAAGGTATCGACGCACGATCTTGAACGCCAATATAAAAGTAATTGCGTTTGGATACAATTGAGAGGGCCCCAATGATAAATTCCCAAAAACCCTAACCTGGAAGTCACTAAAGAGAAGTCGAATCCCCAACTCTTTAAAAATAAATTCGTACACGAGGATGCGATTCCTCGAATAAAACAAGCATATCCTTTTGATTCCAATTGGTTTGAAAACTTTCTAATGCTTCTCGACATCTGGATCATCAACCTCGTTCTCGACATGCGTGAACGCGCCGTCTATAGTCTCAGCATAATATGAAGTTATGCTTTGAGGATTGAGGGCGACCCAATGCAGTAAGGGGTCAGTAAATAAGTCGACCATCTAAACATCCTCGACAGCTTCGACTATCTCACCTGAAAAGCAGAGGAAACAATGAATTCCACAGTCAAATCAAATCCATCCTTCCACCGCAAGTCAAGTGAAAGAGCGTATCACATGATGAGGACCCAGTCCCTAACCAAACCCTTGCTCGACGGTTCAAAAGAAATCAATACTAACCCTCCGGTGCTAAGGGATCGACCAAATCAACTAGCCAGACTAGGACACAGACTCCGCACGTCGACAAGCCCCCCTCCTAATAAAGGTCTTCATGAATCTTACAGGGAAACTCATGGATTTTATGGGGAAATCATGAATCTCATGGAGAAACACATGAATCTCCTGGGGAAAGTCATGAATCTATGAATTCAACGGAGAAGAACCTTCCCATAACATGAAGATCATCATGAATCTATGAGTTTCACGGGGAAGAACCTTCCCATAACATGAAGATCATCATGAATCTATGAATTTCCCAGGGAAAAACCTCTCCGGAACACGAAATTCATCTAAAACATGTGTATTGTGAGGACTAAAAACATGGTTAACTACAGAGAGATAAAAATGCTTACTTGATTAAGGGTTGTGCGGAGGTTGCAATGGCGGGCACGGCTGACGCGTCTGGGATTTTCATCGAAGTGTGAAATAGGCAAAAGATAGAAGAGTCGCCATCAATTTTATTTATCCCAAGAGAGAGAAAGGAAACACTGAGTAAACCTGAGGGAAGAAAAGAAGCATGGTCATCACGGCCAAGAGATAACAGTAAGGAAGTCGGTTACGCGAGGGGAAGGTATTAGCACCCCTCATGTCTGTGGTACTCCATAGGATCCACTTAAGTTTGTTCTAATCTAAGGGTGTATCTAATCTATGTCTAAAGCTTAATGCTAAAAGGGAAAATTAAAAGAGGGAATGCATGCAAAAAAACACGAGGAAAAGAAAGAAATATTTACAAAGTTTCGCTCGGCTGAGCCCCATGACCAGATGCCTACATATCCCTTTTAAGGAATCAGAGCATCGTAGTTCGGCTCAAAAGTTTTCATTTGTTGTGTGTTTTTTATGAACAATGCTGGAGATGCATGCCCTTTTTTAAAAGGTTTTAAAAGAAAAAGTCCAAAGACAAAAATATTTGCATTGGTTTGTATTTTTTACCTAGAAAAAAGGATTTGAGATTTTAATCACACCCAAGACTAAGAACGAAAGAACGATAAGATCGAGAAGAAACCCGCTTATCATTTCCCATACTTAGTAAAGAGTGTAATTCTCATCAATTGTTGTTAAGTATTTTGAGAGTTCGAAAAGAAAAAGAAGTTTTAGTCTTAATGAGATGCAAAAGAGAAAGAAAGAGACTAATGGAGACTAGAAAAATAGCCCTAAAGTTGTCATGCATTGTTGATCCTATAGTTCAGGATAAGAGGGAAACATCTACCTAATGTTGTCATGCATTAATAGAGATCCTAAGGTCTATTTAGATCAAACTTAGAGAAGAGTGAACTAAAGATAATATGGGGAGAATACAAGAGGAGAATATAATAAAAAAGGGAGAGGGATGGAAAAACATCACACACAAAGATGACAAAACATCAAGAAACATGTATTAATTATAGATGATAAAACATCTAACAAGGATGTCAAAACATCATGCAAAGATGAGATGATAAAACATCATACAAAGAATGAGATGACACAATATCATGTATGCATCAAAGTGGTAAGACATCAAGTAGCATGAGAAATATGATAAAACATAAATATGAGGGTGATAATACATTTGGCACACATAACATCTATGTGACAAAACAAATGCAAGAGATGAAACTCTAAAACATACCAAAAGAAGTGGAGAAGAGGAACTAGAAAGCAAAGATAAGAAATCAAGGGAGCATAAGAAGGTGACATGAGATGAAGGATCTGAAGTAACATACAAGCCAGAAGTGAACACTTAAAGAACTCATCAAAAACATACAATGATGTTTGAGAAATATCTACAATCAAATCACACAAGGAAAGTTGGTTGAAAAACCCTAAGTGGACATAGGTCCTCGTGCAATGCTAACAAGTAATCATGTGAGATAAAAGGAGTATTATGAAGAAAATAAAGTGAACGTAGACATATTATACATTCAACACATACCACATAACCAAAATGAAATTCAATTAGTCATGAAGATCATAGTTCAAACACTAAAGCATACAAGCTAGATCAAAAAGAAGTTGAGAAATGAAGTGTAGGAAAGTGTGTGATTAAACAATCATAATATAATGTGTGAAACACATAAGGTTAGTTTGCTAAAAAGGTTTCACACACCTCTTCAACAAACTAACTAAAGCATGCTCAAAAGCTAACACAAGACTAGGTCAATGAACACCCAAAATTAACCCTAAAGTAAATGAAGAAGGGACATGTTTAGAGTGGGTCTAAAGCATACACGTGATAAGCTTATAAGTTCTAACAACCACATTCAAGCAATACAAATCATGGTAGAAGCTTGTATACAAAAGAAGTGATACAAAGAAGCAAGTATTAGCATGTTTAAGTTGAAATAATAAAGATGAAGTAAAGAGATCATAATTTGAGATTTATGAAATGTGTGAATTATGTTAGTTAACTTAAGGTGAGATCCAAAAGTAACATAACATGGAGATGAAGCTTCATACACAAGAAAAGTCATAAGGTTCGATAATCAACATCACAAGAGATGGAAGCATTTTCCTTAAATAGAATTAAGTTGGTAAATATCAAATGAGATGAAAAATATTGATACTTATAGGTCATAGGGAAGGGGAGTGATCTCTCCTAAAGTATCTATCATGAACTTGAAGCCTTGAGCCATGCCATTGATGTGGCCTACTCAAGTGTCATGACAACTTGTAAAAGTTGTAGTATCTAATACATACAAGCATAGATGATCTAAAGAGATCAAAACTAAGGTTCTTAGATGTTACATGTTAAGAACAACATCAAGAGACCTCAATGAGACATAGAAAAAATATTATGAGGCAACCATTAGACAATGGTGCTCAAGGAAGACAAACAAAAAGTCAAATGTAGCTCTCATTATGTCACCATGTTAGTTGGAAAATGAGTTCCAACTAAAAGGATAATAAGAGCATGGGTAATTGAGATTAGAGGAGAATTCAAGTTTAAAACTTAAGCATTTAAACATTGGATTCAAAGTCCTTATCAATCATCAACACATATCATACATATACTTAGGTCAAAACAAAGAGTGAATGTGAGGTAGGAAGAAGTGTGTGAAGGATAGAACATGAATTATGTGTCAAGTAAGAGTGAATTCAGAAGCATTTACACATATTAACACACTTTAAATACTTTAAAGGAAGCATACTCAAGCATCACATACAATACAAGAGGACTTATGCACAAAACACAAGCAAAAGGCCATAAGACGCATGCAAAGTTTAATAAGAGAAAAAGGATGTTATATGTATGAGAAAAATAGGAGAAATAAATCACAAAGGCAACAAATAATTAAAATATTATATGCTAAAAATTAGTCCTAAACTATGCACACAAGTTCTCAAATACAAACATTTTGGTCAAGGCAAAATCCTATGCATGCTGCTAAATAAAAATTAGGTTAAAAATAGGAAAAGGATTTGTAAAATCATGCCAATTAAATACTAACTTTATAAATACCTTTAAAAGTCATAAACATCATTTTAAGTTCTTGGATTGACTTGAAAAGTGAAAAGGAATTGAAATCATCAAGACTAGCTAGCGAAATACCCAAACTAGAGAGGTTTAACAAAATTATTCCAAATAAAATGTAAAGTCAGGGATAAAAATTCAAAAAAATAATTTTTGTAACTTTAAATCATCCAAGAACATCAAACATATTTTTCTTTATTTTTAAAAGTAAAGGAAATTATAGGTTTATGTGTTTCTTTAGGCTTAAGCAAGAGAAGAACTCAAAAACAACAATTAAATTTTAAAATTAATACAAACAAGCAAACTATGTTTTAAATTCAATTAAAAATCATGACAAGGTAGATTAATATCTAAGGAATGCTATACATATTTTTATGCAATTTTATCTTGGAAGAAAAATTTAAAACAGAAAATATTTGCACAATGCAACAAAATTTAGAAAAATAGTAACATAGTTACCCAATTGATTTAATTAACCTATAAAAAATTTCTATAAAAATAAACCAAAAATACTTTCATGAAGTAGACTCAAAAGAAAACTCAGAACTATTTTTATACATTTTTTAGATTGAAGAAAATTAGAAAATAAAATTCTAAAACCTAAAAGATGATTAAAATCCTAATTAAAATGATTGAATTATTTAATCATGCAAAAATGATGAAAATATGAAATAAAATTAAGAATATAAAAATATACTGAAAATATAGTCTAAAATATTTTTGTGATAATTTTTTAGTCAAATAAAATATTAAAACAAAATTAAAGAAATCAATTAAAATTGGAAGAAATTCAAATAATAAAGAAATCTATTACATATAATCTATCAAAACGTGCCACCTCTTCGTCCTTGTCCTGTAGCCTAAAACCCTAACATTTTTATAGGTTTAACATGCAATGTTCAGGTTATGATTTCTCCCTCATTTCTCCCTGAAAACGCAAAGTATAAACATCAAACATCAAGATCTCAAAGAGTGGAACATGACAGGATCAAGAAATTCATCAAAAGATGCATGAATCATAGAGAAAAAGTAACGCAAAGATCACTGCATAAACACGATTTCATATAAGCATTCTATCAAACAAATTTTCAAATTCAATTTTCTCACTCGTTTCTTAACCAAACCGTTTGATCCAAATATCAAAACTCATTACAAAAATGCAAGGAATACACACATGCTCTTAGATTCACCAAATGATTCAAGATTTAAACAAAAACTGAGGACGAAAACAGTGGATCTGTTGTAACCCAAAGTTTTCCCTCCCATTTCTAAGACAAATTAATTTAAGACACTCCCTCAGGCTCATAGAAGTTTCAAATGCTCAAGACTTCTCAAGGATTGATCAAACAAGTCATCCTCCTAAGAAATTCACCTACAACTAGGGTTTTGTTTTTCTCATATGAAATTGAGCTTCTAATACCTCAAGTGGGTTTCATAGTTCCTCATATGCTTCAAAGAGTAGTCATGTCAGGTTTCAGGCCTTGCTTCACATGTTTGCTCAGTCAATTGCTCATATGAGTGAAAATCAATTGTATTGGGTAAAAAGTCAACATTGATCAATCTACAGTCAAACTTCAATATTTTTGGTCAAAGTCAATATTTTGAAGTCACATTTATCATTTTATGAAAGGGTTGATCATGATTCATCAAGAAAACTCAAGATTCATCAAAAGTCAAAAGTTACTAAATTAGGGTATTCTTAAGGAGAAGTCGACTGAACTTTGACCAAGCACAACTTTCACATACTTCATAAAACATTTCTCAACCAAATCCTATCTTGAAGGAAATTCAATTCTCTACAACTTTTTCTCTCTAAGCTCAATGCCAAAAATGCCTCATTTGAGATATATGAGCCAAAACTTTACAGGTCATTTTGAAAGTCAACAAAAAGAGACTTTTTGTGAAGGCAATTTACATCAAGTTAAAAACTTAAAATGAAGAAGTATTTAAAATTAAAGTAGAAGAAGACATCTTAAGGATTCCAAAAAGTCCAAGATCACCTTCATATGACAAAATTTGAGAAAGTTATGTGTCGTGTAATTTGAGCAATTTTGGAGAAAGTGCATGAAGTTCAATTTGAGCAAACTTGAATCTTTTAAGGCCTAAACATGTTCATGACACCTTAGAGGACCTATAAGTCCATTCATGCATCATTTTAATTTTAATTTTATTTATTTAGATTTTTATTTATTTAAATTCAAAACTAAATCAAATAAATGTTAAATAAATGTATAAGGCATAAAGGCTTGTGATCTAAATCTTTTGGAGGCCCAAAGTCATGCTACAAACCGTGAAGACTTATTTATGAATCAAATATTTGTTGGTTTTGGAAGATCTAAACTTATTTTCAAACAAAATCAAAGATATGATTTCATGAGGTATCCAAGCCCACCATTTGACCTAGTCTCCTCTTCTATATATACTGATTACATTCAGACCAAAAAGAGGACGGATAACAACTTGTAGATCCAACCCTAATTTTTAAAATTTGCAAAGAAACTAGGGAACAGGTAAACTCTTTCTCCAGCAAGTTTCAATCAACTTTTATCATTCTATCAACTTCCTAAGACCTCTAGGAGTCGTTCCCAATCACTACTCAAGCCTACAACATCTCAGAACTCTCCAACCAAACATCTTCAGTTTGTTCTTGTTTTGTGATTTCAAACTACTTATTCATGCAACATAAATGAATTCTATGCATACATTTATGCTTATATTGATGATTGGAATTATTTTGAACCATTATTTCCGAGTTTGATTGCAGGTATCGCAATTTACCATTGCTAGGGCTCGAAGCTCCCAAAGCTTCGAAACCCTAGCTACAAGCCTTCTTAGTCAAAACTAACACCACCATTGAATTTGTGTGGTCTCAATTAGTGGATATGGATGCTTTTCTTTTTCCTTTTGCTTCGATTTTTCAGGTTTGGCATTTGGTCTCACCGAAGAAGAAGGTGGCACCACTGTTGGTGGTGGCGGTGACCTGGGTCAAGGGCATGCATAGCTCCTTCCCTCTCTCTGATTGGTCTATTTAAAAACTTCTGATCCCACCACTAGCGCACATTTTTAATTCTTGTTGATTTCTGATTTTTAGAGTTTAACTTGTTTTATATATATTACATGTTATTGAATTGATACAAAACAACTATGTCCAGGTGGTAAGTGAGATGCTTGTTAAATGAGAGGGCGTGGGTTAGATCCCCCCTTTTGTCAAAATATTTTCTTTATTTTCCAGGTTAACACATGTTCATTATATGTTGATTGATACTCATTCTCAATCACAAACAAGCATATGGCCTGATGGATGAAGCTATCACCTTTGAGCCAAAGGGGGTGGGTTCGATCCCCACCCCATGCATCTTATTTTCTCAGTTTTTCTAACCCTTATTTTTCATTCCATTTAATTATCTATTTTTCTAATTCACCAATTAACCAAAAACCATAAAATACCTTTTCAAAACATGATTAGTTTTAAGTTTATTTCTTAACCAATTAATTTTCTTTAACTCATTAGACTTTAGGTTTTTATTAATTAAAATGAATTAGAAATTAGTTGTTTTTTTAAATTACTTTTAATACTTAAATTATTTTCTACAAAAACTCCAAAAATATATTTTATAACACATAGAATATTAAGGTTTTAAACATCTTTTTCTAACACTTTCATTCATCTTTTGCCAGTTATTCTCTTAGTCAAGTTTATAGGACACACTCTCTAATGTAATAGCGTAGATTTATTTTCCGCAACTTTTTTCTTATTATGTATCTACTTCGAGGATGTAATAACGTAGGACATTTATATTCTCGCACTTATTTTTATGCTATAATTAGTAATTAGGATTGTATGGAAAAACTAAAAATTAATATAGATAACCCTAATCTCAAGATAAATTAAACTAAAAACAAACACTCTTCACACTTACACCACTAGGGTAACCTCTCTTGTTGCCTTACAAATATTGGTCATGCCTCTTCAAAGTAGGGATACTTTAGCAAAATACCCTCGATACAATTATCATAGTCCCTATGATACAAAAGATCATAGTCCCTTGAGTTGCCTACGAAAAGATGATCTAGTCCCTCGATGACCCTACGAGCAAAATGATGATAGTCCCTTTGATACAACTTCTAAAGTATTCATACATGTTACCTTCTATGACCATAGAATGACCCTACGCCAGTCCCTTCACATCCAATATATAAGATTACCTACCAACTAATGGTATGGATAATACTATCTTCAAAGGAAAAGGAAAAGAGTAGGAAAGACAAAAACCTGGTGGGTAGGACTCTTGAATACTTGCTCAAAAACAAAACATTTTCTCACATCACACTTGCAAAACAATAAATATTTTATGAAACACTTTGTATAAATTCTTAAGGACTGATACAAGAATTATTACAAAGTCTGCCTTACATTGGCATTTCAAAATATTTTCAAACAGTTCACACACAAAAAGCAAGTGAGCTAAGAAATTAAGAGTCGGTAGATAACTACGGATGTAAAGGGTGCTAACACCTTCCATTTATATAATTTACCCCCCAACTCAAAATCTTCAAAGGTCTTTCCTGTTATTTTAACCTTTCCTAAGTATTGGATAAAAGAAACGTCGGCGATGACTCTTGCTAACCGCACATTTGTGGTAACACAAAAAAAGTCAGTTCTCCCACCGTATTACAAAACTGGCGACTCTGTTGGGGAAGTAAACTCAAAAAGAGGGGTTACCTTAGAATTTAGATCACTTTTACTTGCTTTAATTATTTGAATTGTTTGCTTTAAATTTAAGGGCTTATTTGGGTATTACTTATCTGAAAGATCCTACACCCAGATCTAATGATTCCTTAGGTAAGTAGCAATAAATCATAAAGACTGTATGGCGTATACCGATGTGGTTTACATGATAGATACAGTTAGTGTAACACTTTGGTTTGTACTTATGTTCCTTGAGTCAGTCAAGGATAACATTAGGCTTCCCCGTGGTGTCGTTAACACTAACTTGCTTTTAGAACCTTAACTGACCCATCTTGGCCATTAGAAAGTATTGAGATATCCGGTTTTGGTGTTGTCCAAAGTTGATTGATACTTGAGGCTACACTCATTGATATTCAACTTTCAGGATGTTTTGGTGGCAAGTCAGTTGGCGTGCTAAAATAAAGCCTTCGAGAAAGATCTGTGATATGAGATTCTTAGAACCCGGTTACTATTTTAGGACAGGTTGAGATAACTTAACTTCAGTGGGGAAGGATAATTACCTATGGACTTCATGAAAGCCTTTAAACCTAAGACTCTTGTATG
The DNA here is from genome assembly GCA_948472305.1 of Vicia faba. Taxonomy (NCBI): domain Eukaryota; kingdom Viridiplantae; phylum Streptophyta; class Magnoliopsida; order Fabales; family Fabaceae; genus Vicia; species Vicia faba. The sequence continues at coordinate 889,676,798 of OX451741.1, read as the reverse complement.
ACTTGTTTATGTTTGCTACTTATTTAGCATGAACATAACATCACAACATCATATCATCATAACATAACATTTTCACTAACCATTTCAAGGACCTAGGGATTTATATTTATTCTTTGTTGCAGGTTATGGAATTCGCTCGCAGAAATACTATCTGAATCCACTTTATAAAGGTACCTTCCAAGCTTAAGGATTTAGTCTCAAAGGTTCCCGAAAACTTCCAGTTCACCAAAAGGCATGGTTATCTACTTAGTTTGGTTACCTCGGGTTTTGAAGAAGACATGATGAGTGCTCTGTTCTAGTTCTTTGATCCTAAGCATCACTTTTTTACCTTCCCATATTATTAGTTGGAGCCCACAATGGAAGAGTTCTTTAAGCTACTTGGAGTACCTATTCTTGACCAGACACCCCTCATCGGTTTAGAGAAAGTTCCAAAACCTGAAGTTATTACAACAACCTTACATCTGAAGCGGTCAGACATTGTATCTAATTGGGAAATAAGAAATGGAGTTTAAGGTCTTCTTGCTAGATTTATGATAGAGAAAGCTCAGTTGTTTCTAGATGCTATGAGTTTTTATGCTTTTGAGGAGATCTTGGCTCTATTGATCTATGGTTTAGTACTATTCCCTAATCCTGACCAACTCATAGATGTGAACGCCATCAAAATATTTCTTACTCATAATCATGTGCCTACTTTGCTTAGAGATATTTTGCACTCTCTTGACACTCGTACTATGAGGGAGCGAGGGACTCTCATGTGTTGCATACCTTTACTATCGAGGTGGTTTATTTTGCACCTTCCACGATCAGTGATGAAGAATGAACAAGGTTTGAAGTGGTCTCAAAGGATTATGTCACTCTCTCATTCAGATATCTATTGGTGTTCTCGATCTCATGAGGACATCACTATTATTGACCGCTGTGTGGAATTTCCTAATGCGCCACTCCTTGGCATAATGGGAGGTTACTTACAACCCTTCTCTAGCTCTACGTCAATTTGGTTATGCTCAATGAGATGGACCTCATGATATGCTTATCTAGGGTATTGTATTCGATTATGAGAACGATCCTCAAGGTTACCGTCAAAGGTTTATACGTGCTTAGAGCATGGTGAACAAGATTGATAGCAAGAATTTGGGATAGAAGAACTCCATCCCTTTGGAGCCCTACCTCAGATGGGTGAGATCCCGTGCTCAAAATATTATAATGCCATATCCTACTGTCCTACCAGTAATTATGGAGCCTTTTATTGAGGAGATGTTCCTCATATCATTTTTCATCCATATATGCCTACTGACCTTAAAGAGCTACATAAGTCTTAGATTCAATTGAAATAAGAAATGGACACCTTTGAGAGTCAGTTCTATGCCAGCGAGAAGAAAGTGTTGGAGCTGACAAAATGAATTCACGAAGAGCAGAGCCTTAATGCATATGTCAACACAAAGAGGAAGCGTCCATGGGAGACTTGAGTCTTAGGTCTTAGGAGTTTATAATTTATTTCCTTGAAACCCTTTTGTTTTCATTGTAAGCCTAAGAGGCAATTATAATTTGAACTTACTTATAAGAGTCTTTATTTCTGTTTCTTTTTGATTAAAAAATTTAAATCCCACGAGGTCCTTGAAAACATTGCACATGCATCTACATGCCATACATATCATTGCAAAATAGGCTTCTAAGATAGGTTTCTCATCTTCTTGCTATTTATTTCAGCAAAAATGGCTCTCGAACAGACGATCAAAGATCTGTAGGCTTAGAATGCTCAGTTCTAAGAGATGTTCCTAAGCTTAGACAAGGGGCAAGAAGAACTGAAGGCGCTCATTGCCAAAGAGAAGAAGATGAAGAAAAAGAAACCAACTGACATCTTTAACATGGGGAAAAGGTTCAGAGGTCCAGTCAAGCGAGCTCAAGATCTTGATATCCCATTAGACGAAGATGATGAACAAGATGAAGATGTTAAAAGTGTTAAAACTGAGAAAAAAAGCAACCATGGTTTTGATAAATGTTCCGATGAAGAGGAAAAATATTATTTGGATGAACAATATCCCCCTGCTTATGAGAAGTATAAGTTGTTATAAGAGGGTCTAAAAGCTATGGAGATTCATAAGGTGTCTGGCTTGAACTTTGAGGAATCGGGTTTAGTCTCAAGAGTCGTCATTCCTCCTAAGTTCAAAAATCCTACCATTTCTGAGTATGATGGTGTTTCTTGCCCGAAGCTGCATTTGAGATCATATGTTCGGAAAATCCAACCACATACTGCTGACAAGAAATTATGGTTGCATTTCTTCCAAGAGAGTCCGTCTGGAACATAATTGGAATGGTACTATCAACTCGAAGGTACCAATATTCATACATGGGAAGATTTAGCTGCAACTTTCTATAGACAGTATCAATATAATTCTGATTTGGCACCAACCCGCATGCAACTACAGAGTATGTCCATGGGTTCTGATGAAGGCTTTAAAGAGTACGCACAAAAATGGATAGGTCTTGCAGGCAGAGTTCAACCTCCTTTAGCTGATAGGGAATTGGTTGACATGTTCACGAGTACACTAACACGTGCTTTCTATAATCACCTACTTGGAAGTTCTTCAGCCGGTTTCACTGAGCTGATATTGACAGGGGAACATGTTGAGAATGCAATCAGAAGTGGTAAAATTCAGGTGGCTACATCTTTGAATACTACAGAGAAGTCATACAATAGTAAGAAAGAATCCAATGTTGTGTACGTCTAAAAGGGTCGTAATAAGAGTGATTGTAACCAATCTGTGGGGGCAGTTCTGATCTCTAATCCTACGCCAGTGCAAAAACAACAGAATAATCAGCGTAGGCAAGTCGCACCTAGGAGATAGTTCACAAAAATCAACATGCCATTGTCTCAAGTATTGCAACACATGTTGAAGGCAGAGCTGATTCCATTGAAGGATCCTCCTCAGAATCCCAATACTTCTCCTAGTTATAATCCCAATTCAAGGTGTGCATATCACTCCAACACTACTGGACATGACACAAATGGTTGTTGGGCTCTGAAAAATAAGATTCAAGATATGATTGACTATAAGGAGATTGAATTTGACCCTCCTGAGACTCCTAATGTGATTACCTCTCCTATGCCTAATCATGACAAGATCGTTAATGATGTTGATGATGTTTCTTATGTTTCTCCTGTGAGTAACTTGACTACTCCTCTGATGATTGTTAAGAAGCTGTTGCGAGCCAGTTTATTTCTGGGTTGCATTGAAAATTGCTACCACTGTGTGTCCCAATTCAATGGGTGTGCTGCTGAAGGAAGGTATTCAGCGTTTGATGGATGACTGTGTAATTCTATTTGAGAAGAATCCTTCTGTGGAGAGCTTATATGAAAGTGTGTCTCAAGGCCTGAAGCTTAAAGATGTGTCTATGATTACAATTTCTAGTACTCTTGTAAAGATCACTTCTAAGGGTCCTATGAAGATTACTACCGAGCCTAGTGTTTCTCCTCTGATCATTATCGCACATGGGCCAATTCCATATTCCTCCGACAAGGCTATCCCTTGGAATTATGGATATGATGTCTACTACCATGGCGTAAAGAAAGAACCACTGGTTGTCAAAAGTGAAAATACTGAAGTTACTGATCCCAATGTTGGAAATATTGTTGGGACTAGTAAGGTTACCAAAAGTGGAAGGGTTTTCTCTCCAGAGATCTCTCTAAAGGCTATTACTACACCAGTTCGTATCACTGCTACTGAGTTAACTACTGAGACTCGAGGCAAAGAATAGATGACTGAGCCTGCCCAGACCGAGGCACCAAAAGAGGTTACTGCTGAAGATATCTCCAAGAAAGAGATGGAGGAAGTATGGAAAATTCCTCGAAAGAGTGACTATAAGATTGTTGAACAGTTGGGGCAGACACCCTCCAAAATATCTATGCTATCTCTATTGTTGTTCTCTGAAGCCCATGCTTAGGCTTTGGTGAAATTTTTGGAATTTGCTCATGTACCACAGGAAATCTCTGTTGATAAGTTCGAAAATTGTGTTGCTAGCCAAACAACTAATAATGGGCTAAGCTTTTCTGAAGTTGATCTGACTCCCACAAGAAGGAACCATAATAAGGCCCTGTACATCTCTATTGAGTGTAAGGGCACTACCTTATATCATGTGTTGGTGGACAGAGGTTCCTCATTGAATGTATTGCCAAAAGTTGTTCTAGACAAACTTGACTATGAAGGGGTTGTGCTAAAACCCAGTGATGTTGTGGTAAGAGCTTTTGATGGTTCAAAGAGAATGGTGCATGGAGAGGTTGATCTTCCAATCAAAGTTGGTTCCCAGGTCTTTGACTTTACTTTCTATGTGATGGGCATTCGTCCAACCTATTCCTGTTTTCTTGGACACCCTTAGATTCATAGGGCAGACGCTGTTACTTCTACTTTATACCAAAAGTTGAAGTATCCAGTGAAAGGAAAAATCATTATAGTTTGTGGCAAAGAAGAATACATGGTGAGACACATGAACTCCTTCAAGTATGTTGAGATAGATGGTGAATTCCTCGAGACTCCTTGCCAGACCTTTGAAGTTATTCCTCAGACAACTCATGTTGCTAAAGCTTCTCCTACTATTCCTAAGGTTACCATGATTCCACCAAGAATGTCTTCTCTGAAAGACACTAGGGCTGTGGTAGAAGAGGGTGATTTCACTATTTGGGGTCAGCTTCCCGACATTCCTTACAAGTCTGACAATTTGGGTTTGGGTTTCACCTCAGAGGCTCAAAGGGTTGTTCGTCGTGCTCGTTCTAATTCTGGGAGACCTCCATTCAAGAGTGGGTGTAAGAATTAAATTATGGTGAGATTGGCAAGTAAAAAGGCCTGCAACATAAGATTATGCAGCATAGTATAAGGGTTTTGTTATATGTTCTTCACTAAAATGTCTTGCAATTCAAGAATGGATGCCCAACTTCATGCCCTTGAATCTATTAGCTCAAGTATGAAAAATTCATGCTCTTTGATGTTTTGGAAAGCTTGAAACATCCTCTATAACTTTCATGTTGGACATTTTGACAAAATTATCTTACAACTATGTGAAAAAATTCCGAGAAGTTGGGATAAAATCCTGACCAAAATTTGTTGAAAATTTCTCTAAGTGTTTATTCAAAAATGCCATAACTTCATGAATTTATAACTTAAAATTCAATAATTTCTAGAAAAAGTTCTGCCCTACAATGTTTTAGATCTCATTGAGATCTATAACTTTCATGTTAGAAGTTTTCCTTGAATCATCTTGCATCATGATGAAAAGTTGGCATGAAGAAATGAAATTATCATGTAGAAAAAACACTTAGAAAAATTTCTAAGTCTTGAAAAGATTGACTTTTCACATTGACTTTTGAATTTTTTGATTTCTTGATTTCTTGATGATCAAGTTTGATATTCTTAAATGTCTTGATGAATTTTTATCTTTGAAACTTAATGTTGACCAAAAAGTCAAGATTTGACTTTTCATTATACGGTTGACTTTTTCGTCAGTTGACCAAATTTCATCTATCAATCCACTGATCTTGAGAAATGTTTTGAGATATGCAAATAGGTCAAATGATGTATTTGAATTCTTGAGATCATGTTTCAAACCAATAAGTCATGTATTAGGTCAAAAGTCAATGATCAGTCGTTTTCAGTCAAAACCCTAATTTATGGTCTCAGTGTTTCTAAGGTGATTTTGTCTAATCAATTCTTGAGAATCCTTGAGCATTGGAGACCCTTTGTGAAATGTATTGAGAAAAGAGAGGGAAAATTTTGGGGTACAACAGCTGCCCCTGTTCAATCTTCTTAAACCTGAAGAGTTAGACTGGCGGATCCGCTGTTCGTAACTTGAAGGTGGAAGATGATTGAACACTTAAGTACCCAGAAATTTGCACTTGCTTCTGTATGAGGTGAACTTTTTGTTAATTATCGGGAATGGGATTAGAGATGCCATTTGGAGAAGTGATGAATATTTTATTGGAGACGGGTTTACAGATGCCATCCATAGTGACAGAAGAGGTCTTTGATTTACCCGTCTTTAACTGGAAGAAATAAATCTAACCAGAAGAGGTCTTTGATTCACATGTCTTTAACTGGAAGAAATAAATCTAACCAAAAGAGGTCTTTGGTCCGCCTGTCTTTAACTGGAAGGAATAAATCTAACTAGAAGAGGTCTTTGATTCACCTGTCTTTAACTGGAAGAAATATATCTAACCAGAAGAGGTCTTTGTTTCATCTATCTTTAACTGGAAGAAATAAATAACCCGAAGAGGTCTTTGTTTCGCCTGTCTTTAACTGGAAGAAATAAATCTATCCGAAGAGGTCTTTGATTCTCCTGTCTGTAGCTAGAAGAAATAAATCTAACCAAAAGAGGTCTTTGTTTCGCCTGTCTTTAACTGGAAGAAATAAATCTAACCAGAAGAGGTTTTTACTTCGTCAGTCTTTAACTGGAAGAAATAAATCTAACCAGAAGAGGACTTTGTTTCGCCTGTCTTTAACTGGAAGAAATAAATCTAACCAGAAGAGGTCTTTGATTCGCCTGTCTTTAATTGGAAGAAATAAATATAACCAGAAGAGGTCTTTGTTTTGTCTATATTTAAGTGGAAGAAATAAATCTAACCATAAGAGGTCTTTGCTTCGCCTGTCTTTAACTGGAAGAAATAAATCTAACCAGAAGAGGTCTTTGTTTCGCATGTCTTTAAATGGAAGAAATAAATCTAACCAGAAGAGGTCTTTGATTCGCATGTCTTTAACTGGAAGAAATAAATCTAACCAGAAGAGGTCTTTGTTTTGCCTGTCTTTAACTGGAAGAAATAAATCTAACCAGAAGAGGTCTTTGATTCGATTGACTTTTCTTGCAAGGAAAAGGGTTAGTTGCATGCAGAAGTATGCACGATGTAATGATGTTCTCAAAATAAATGAGATTATGCTATATGTATTTTTCATGTATATGATATGATGCATGAATGCGATATGATTATTGAAGTATCTTTTTTTAGGAAAATAAATCCCTGACAAATGCTGGGAGAGTTTTGGGAAGTTAAATCCTGGAATGCTGCTGGAGATGAAGAGTATGCGTATCTTCGAACTTTGTTTAGGATGTTTTCGCTGGGGATTCCTGCTTTTCTTGTTTGAGGAGAACTCCGCTGGGGAATATTGACCTTGCATGAGAAAAAAATTCTGCGGGGAATGTTGATTTCTGCTTGTGGAATAGAGTTTTGGAGTTTTTGTTGTCCATTAATCTACTGGGGAATTAATTATCGACTGGGAGAATGAAGGTTAGCTGTTATCTGGTCGGGATCCAGGCTTCATAACAACTTGCTAAGGGAATAAATTAACTATTATCTAGTCAGATTCCAGGCTTCACAGTAACTCACTGGGGATAGTGGTAAACTCTACTGGGGAAGAGGAGTTTTGTTAGTGATGTGAAGAAGTTGAACTATTATCTGGCCGGGTCCAGGTTTAGTTGTAACTTTTGGGGATAGTAACGACTCCGCTAGGGATTGTAATGACTCTCTTGATGACTTCATTGAGGATTATGGGTTGCGGTCCCTTGATTTTTAATAGTCTGAAAGGAAAACTCAAGCTGGTAAATTTGTAGTTTGTTGGAGAAATATACCCTGTTTATTTGACGATCTGCTGAGGAGGTGTTTTCTTTTGACAGAAATCCTCAAGGCTTCTTCTTACGACCAACTCAATTTGGAAGGGGGTTAATGAGATAACTCTGTGGGGATATCTCAGCTGCATTAAAGAGATGCTTGTTACTATTTACAAGCACACACTTGCTAAATGGTTTAATCATGTTCATAAGCATATGTTCATTCAGTTTTATTCATTGGACGTTTTTTGCACTCAAAACAAAAAAAATAAAAAAGTTTTACACTTCAAAGTATATTTTATATTGATGTTTTTCCCATGAATAATCATTTTTGTACAAAGAGACGGAGACCCTAGTAAGAGGAAATCGTCGAAAGGAGTACAAAGTGGAAACAGAAATAAATAGCCATGTGGAAATGATCTCATTTTGCTCCAATTCTGCTATTTCCACTATGTCTTCAAACATCATCCCTTGCCGTTGAATAGGAGTTGATTGGATTGATCTTGGACCATTTGAACTTGGACCTTGGTAATAAAGCTGGCTGTAAAGATCCCACGGGACATAGTCATACGCTTTAATCCTTAACTTTTTCCTGGGCCGCCCTTTCGGGTTTTCAGCCCACTAGGATATCCATTTTTGCCCAAGTCATCCTTTCGGGTTTTCGACTTTCCGGGTGTACAATTGTTTTTAGCATATATCCCTAACTTTTGCCCGAACCTCTTTGATTCACCGGATGCCCTTATTTTTTCCTAGGTGTGTCAACCTAGCAGTTCATTTTATGCGTAGTATTTTTTAACTATGCCAGTGTTCACAGGATGTGGGAAGTCTTCGCCATCCATAATAGTCAGCATTATGGCACCACCAGAGAAAACTTTCTTTAGAACAAATGGTCCTTCGTAAGTGGGAGTCCATTTGCCTCTAGGGTCTCCTTGTGGAAGAATGATGCGCTTTATTACCAATTCGCCAGTCTAATGTACTTGAGGCTTGATCTTTTTGTTGAAAGCATTGATCATACATTTTTGGTAAATTTGACCATGGCAAACATCTTCCAGTCGCTTCTCGTCAATCAAGTTCAACTTATCCAACCTAGTATGAATCCATTCGTCTTCACCTAAATATGCTTCCTCCATTATCCTTAGAGAGGGAATCTGAACTTCGACAGGTAGGACATCTTCCATGCCATAGACCAAGGAGAACGGGGTTTCCCCATTTGATGTTCGAACTGAAGTACGGTAGCCATGAAGAGCAAACGGTAATATCTCACGCCGGTCTTTATACGTTACCACCATCTTTTGCACAATCTTCTTGATATTTTTATTGGCAGCTTCCACTGTGCCATTCATCTTGGATCTGTACGGAGAAGAATTGTGATGCTTGATTTTGAACTGCATGCAGAGTTCAGTAATCATAGCATTGTTAAGATTGGTCCCATTATCGATGATAATCCTTTCGGGGATACTGTAACGGCAGATAAGGTTATGCTTGATAAACATGGGTACAATGTTCTTGGTAACTGAGGCATATGAGGCAACTTTGACCCATTTGGTGAAGTAATCAATGCCACGAGGATGAAATAGTGTCCATTGGAAGAAGTAGGTTTAATCTCTCCAATCATATCAATTCCCCACATTACAAACAACCACGGAGAAGTCATGAGATTTATAGGAATAAGAGGTACATGGACCTTGTCAGCATAGATTTGACACTTGTGGCAAGTCCTTGAGTGATGATGACAATCAGTTCCCATTGTAGACCAATTGTAACTGGCCCTCAAGATTTTCTTGTCCATGTTGTATCTACTAGAGGGGGTCCCAAAGAGGCCATCATGCATGTCTTCCATAATTTTCTCTGCCTCTTTCTTGTCCAGGCTTCATAGTGTATTGCTGACATTGTAGCTAGTTGTTATCTGGTCGAACTCCAGGCTTCATAATGACTTGCTTGAATAGACGAAGTCGAACTAATATCTTGTCGGATCCAGGCTTTACATATTTTTAGGGGGATGAAATTAAATGTTATCTGGTCAGGTCCAGGCTTTACCATAAACTTGTCTGAAGAAGATAGGGTTGAAGTGATATCTGGTCGGGTCCAGGATTTACAGTAACTTGTGTGGCAACCTAGTTGTTATCTGGTCGGATTCTAGGTTTCACAACAAACTTCTGAGGGGAATTGCTATATGGTCGGATCTAGGCTTCACAATAACTTGTTGGGGTAGAGGAAAACTCTACTGGGGAAAGAAGTTAAACCTTGGTCTGGTTGAGTCCAGGTTCTTCTATATCTTTGAAGAGTTAAACTATTATCTGGTCGGGTCCAGGTTTCATAGTAGCTGAAAAAGTTATACTATTATCTGGTCGGGTCCATGCTTCATAGTAGCTTGAAAATCATACTATCATCTGGTCGTGTCCAAGCTTTATAGTATCTTTTGGAGATATTAAAGGTTTTATTGACGAATTTACTGGGGATTAGGGGTTGTGGCCCTATGATTTATAATAGTCTGAAAGGAAAACTCAAGCTGGAGAGTGTAGACTCAGTCGGGGAGGACATACTCAACTTGGGGAAGATACACTCAGCTGGGGATAACAGGCTCAGTAGGGAAAGATAAACTATGTCGGGGGAATACAGACTCGGTTGGGGAGTTATACTACTCATTGTTTGTTGGGGAAATAAACCCTGTTGGGGAAATAAACTCTGTTGATGAATACTTGACGAACTGCTGACGAGGCGAGTTCTTTGAGGAAGAGATCCACAAGGCTTCTACTTGTAGGATCAACTTAGCTGGGGAGAGAGCTACCAAGAGATTGAGACTCTTGTTGGGGATCAACCTGTGCAAAGAGACTTTGTGGGTAACTTTGTTGAAGATTGGTTTATCGTAGCCGTTCTTGTGGGGATAATGCTAATGAAATAACTCTGGGGATATTCCATATACATTAAAGAGATGCTTGTTACTGTTTAGCAGGACACATGTGCCAAATAGTTATAATTATGTTCATATGCATATGTTCGTTCAAGTTTAGTCATCGGATAAATTTGCATTCAAAACAAAGACAAAAAGTTTGCACTTCAAAGAATATTTGTATTGATATTTTGCCCATGAATAGGCGTTTTTTATACAAAGAGACGAAGATCCTAGTAAGAGGAAATCGTCTAAAGGAAAAGCAAAGATTGAAAACAAAAAACAAATAGCCATGTGGAAATGATCTCATTGCATTCCAACTCTACTATTGCTCCAATGTCTTAGAATGCCCCTTGCCGTTGACAGAAGTTGATTGGATTGATCTTTGACCGTTTGAACTCGGACCTTGGTGATGAAGTTGATTGTGGTGATTCCATGAGACATAATCATACACTTTTAATCCTTAAATTTTTCCTGGACCACCCTTTCGGGTTTTCAACTTGCCGGATGTACAATCTTTTGCATATATCCCAAACTTTTTACCAAACCTTTTGGTTTGCCGGAATGCCCTTATTTTAACTAGGTGTGTCAACCTAGCGGGTCTCTTATGTGTAGTATATTTTAACTATGTCCGCATTTATAGGATGTGGGAAGTATTCACCATCCATGGTAGTCATCATCATGGCACCGTCAGAGAAAACTCTCTTGACAAAAAATGGCCCTTCATAGGTGGAAGTCCATTTGCCTCTGGGGTCTCCTTGTGGCAGAATGATATGCTTTATCACCAAGTCGCCAGCTTGATATACTCGAGGCTTGAGCTTTTTGTCGAAAGCCTTGATCATCCGTTTTTGGTACGTCTGACCATGACAAACAGCAACCAATCTCTTTTCATCGATCAAGTTCAACTGATCCAATCTTGTCTAAATCCACTCGTCTTTGCTTAAGCCTGCTTCATTCATAATCCTTAGTGAGGGAATCTGAACTTCCACTGGCAAAACAACTTCCATTCCATAGACTAGAGAAAAGGGAGTTTCCCCAGTTGATGTCCTAGCTGAAGTACGGTAGCCATAGAGAGAAAACAGTAACATCTCATGCCAGTCCTTATAGGTCACTACCATCTTCTGCACAATCTTCTTAATGTTTTTGTTGGCCGCTTCGACTTCACCATTAATTTTAGGTCTATATGGAGAAGAATTGTGATGCTTGATCTTGAACTGAGTGCAAAGCTCGGTAATCATAGCATTGTAGAGGTTAGTCCCATTGTCGGTGATGATCCTTTCGGGGATACCATAGCGGCAGATGAGATTATGTTTGATGAATTTGGCTACCACATTCTTGGTGATTGAGGCATACGAGGCGGCTTCGACCCATTTGGTGAAATAGTCGATAGCGACAAGAATGAAGCGATGTCCATTGGAAGCAGTGGGCTTGATCTCTTCAATCATGTCAATGCCCTACATTGCAAATGGTCACGGAGCGGTCATGACATTCAAAGAGATAGGAGGCACATGGACATTGTCAGCATAGATTTGACATTTGTGACAAGTCCTAGAGTGTTGATTGCAATCAGTCTCCATTGTTGACCAATAGTATCTAGCCCTTAAGGTTTTCTTGGCCATCGTATGTCCGCTTGAATGAGTTCCAAAGAGACCATCGTGCATGTCTTGCATAATTTCCTCTACCTCCTTCTTGTCCATATATTGGAGTAGAGTAGAATCATGGTTGCGCTTATACAATATTCTGTTGCTTAGGAAGAATTTGGCTGAAAATCTTCATAAGAACTTTCTGTCATTGATGGATGCCCCCTCAGGGTACTCTTGTGTTTCAAGGTATCTCATCACTGCATAATACCATGGCTTTTCTGTATCAGCGTCGAGCTCACAACAATGCGCAGGTTCGTCGAATATCTCAATTGTGATGATAGGGGTTTCGTTGTCCCATCTGACCTTGAACATTGAAGACATGGTTGCCAAGGTGTCAGCTAGCTGATTTTCTTCCCTAGGGAAGTGCTCAAAGGTGATCTCTTCGAAGTAAGGAATCAGGGATAGCACAAGTTCCTTGTAAGGGGTTAGATTAGGGTGCTTAGTGTCCCAATCTCCTTTTACTTGGATAATCACCAGAGCAGAATCCCCAAACATGTTCAAATGCTTGATCCTTAAATCAATGGCATCCCTCAGACCCAAGATGCATGCTTCGTACTCAGCCATATTGTTCGTGCAATCGAAGCAAAATCTGGCAGTGAAAGGAGTGTGGCAACCTTCGGGGGAGATGATCACAGCACCAAGTCTGTTACCCAAGGCGTTGGAAGCCCCATCGAAGACCATAGTCCATCGGGATCCTTGTTCAGGTCCGTCATACGGTCCAAGTTTTGTGCAATCAGTTACCAGCATGTTGTTCTCACTCGAGAAGTCAAAGTTCATGGACTGATAATCATCAACAGCTTGATGGGCCAAATGATCTACTAGTACGCTTCCTTTGATGGCCTTTTGCATGGTGTATTGAATGTCGTACTCAGTCAAGATCATTTTCCACCTAGCTATCCATCCGGAGAGAGCAGGTTTCTCGAAGATGTACTTAATTGGGTCCATCTTAGAAATCAACAAAGTGGTATGAGTCAACATATACTGTCTTAGCCGGCGAGTAACCCATGCCAGAGCGCAACAAGTTTTCTCAAGCAGTGAATATCTGGTTTCACAGTCGGTAAACTTTTTGCTCAGGTAATAAATAGCATGCTCTTTTAGGCCAGACTCGTCATGTTGGCCCAAAACACACCCCATAGAGTTCTCTAGTAATGTCAAGTACATGATCAAGGGTCTTCCTTCAACTGGAGGCATGAAAATAAGAGGTTCTTGCAGATATTCTTTGATTTTGTCGAAGGCAGCTTGGCATTCATCATTCCATCTAACTACCTGATCTTTCTTCAAGAGTTTGAAGATTGGCTCAGAAGTAGCAGTCAAGTGAGATATGAAGCGGGTGATGTAATTAAGACGACCCAAGAATCCTCTAACTTCCTTTTCAGATTGGGGGACTGGACCTTCTTGGATGGCCTTTACCTTGGCTAGATCAACTTCAATTCCTTTATTGCTGACAACAAAACCTAGAAGCTTTCCCGATCATACTCCAAATATGCACTTGTTAGGGTTCAACCTCAACTTGTACTTTTCAGCCTTTCGAATAGTTTGTACAGGTGATCGAGATGTTCCTCTTCAGCTTGTGATCTGGAAATCATATGATCCACATATACATCTATTTCATGATGAATCATGTCATGAAACAAAGCTACCATAGCCCTTTGATATGTTACCCCGGCATTCTTCAATCTGAACGACATGACCTTGTAGTAAAAGGTGCCCCATTGCGTAACTAAAGTTGTCTTCTCCATATCTTCGGGAGCCATCCTTATTTGATTATAGCCGTAGAAACCATCCATGAAAGAGAAGACTTTATGCGGAGCAGTGTTATCGATCAAGACGCCAATGTGAGGTAGAGGGAAGTCATCCTCAGGGCTTGCCCTATTCAGATCCATATAGTTTACGCACATGCGAACTTTTCCGTCTTTCTTCGGCACTGGCACCACATTGGCAACCCATTGGGAATAAGATGTCACAACTATAAATCCTGCATCAAATTGTTTCATCACTTCAACTTTAATCTTTTCAGACATGCCAGGCTTCATGCGACGAACCTTTTATTTAACAGGAGGACAATCTTCTTTTGTAGGCAAACGATGAACTACGATATCGGTATCCAACCCTGGAATATCTTCATAAGACCAGGCAAATATTTCCACATATTCATGCAACATCTGAACCAACCTGCTCTTGACACTGCTTTCTAGGTTAGCGTTGATATTGACTTCTTTCTTCTCTGTCTCGGTACCCAGATTGATGACTTCTACTGACTCTTTGTGTGGCTGAATAGCTTTTTCCTCTTGTAATAGAAGTCTGGCAAGTTCTCCCGGTATTTCACAATCTTCCTCGCCTTCATCTTAGGCTTAGTTGATTGGACATACAAAGTCATAGTCGGCAATAATAGAGTCATTGGCAATAAGATCCAGAGTGGGTGAGGACCTGCAAGAGTGTGTGTGTGTGCATGTAAGATACATGGCTATTTTGAAAAATGTATTTGAAAGAAAGACAATGAACACAAAGATTTGAATGCAAAAGAGTCCGATGATTTGTATTGAATGATCATATGATTAATGAACATAAATAAAACCCTTTACAAATGGACCATGGTTCCCCGAGCTAGGCACTTGGCTTAAAAGTCATTGTTAAATATTACAGACAAAATGTTCTTGAATTCATTAAAAATCATTAAACAAGTAGATTACTCGTCAATGAAGGAGATGGGCACGAAGTCCTTTGCATGCCAATTCTGGAGCTCCGTTGTAGTTGGATACACCCAATCTTCAAATGAACCTTCTTCATCAGAATCACCCACAACATTGACTTCATTGACACCCTTGTCATGTTTCGGTATAGGTGCGATGATTACATTCAGAGTTAGAGGAGGATCAAATTCAACAGTCTTGTTATTGATCAAATCTTGAATCTTATTCTTCAAGACCCAGCATTGGTCAGTCTCATGCCCGAGGCTACTTGAGTGGTAAGCACATTTAGCGTTCGGATTATACTTTGGTGAAGAGGTATCTGGGTTGGAAGGAGGATCGCGTAATGTCACCAAATTAGCCTTTAGAAAATGTTGTAAGGCTTGGGATAGTGACATTCCTATCCTCGTAATTGTCTTCTCGGAGTTTTAAAATGTTGGTGATTAGTAGATGGTCTTTGAGTAGGAGTTAGAGATTCGGACAAGATTAATAGACAGATGATCATTCTTCTTGGTACGGGACCTTGCCCCGTACATAACATTAGTTTCCTTCTTTGCAACAAAAGGTTTCTGACAGGATTGGAAATGGAGGCAGATGCCATGGAAATCTTCCCACTTTTGATGTCGCTTTCAACTCTTTCACTGGTTAAGATTAATTCGGTGAAGCCAGAAGAAGAACATCCAACCAATAGATTAAAGAAAGGACCAGATAAAGTGCCCATAAACATGTCGATGTGCTCCCTATTGGTCAAAGGTGGTTAGACCCTACTGGCAAGGTCTCTCCATTTTTGTGCATATTCTTTAAATCCTTCATTCTTCCCCATGGTCATATCTTGCAACTGAACTCTCCTTGGTGCCAAGTCAACATTATATTGATACTGATGATAGAAGGCGGTATCTAAGTCCTCCCAGGTATTGATACGGGAACTATCTAACTGATAAAACCATTGTAGTTGTGTTCCGGTCAAGCTCTCTTGAAAAAGTGAACCCAGAGTTTCTTATCAGCAGTGTGCGGCTGTATCTTGTGCACATAAGATTTCAGGGGAAGTTTTGGACACGAAACTCCATCGTACTTTGCAAAGACTCGACGACCTTCAATTTGTCTTCTAACTTCTTATACTTGACATCGACGGGTGGATACTGCTCCTTAAAATAATCATCATCAGATGCTTGATCATTAACACAGTCAGCCTGGGTACTCTTAACCTTGCCAATCTAATTCTCATCTTCTTTAGATGAGTCTTCTACTACCGGGATCTGACGAACCAACTCTTTGAACCTTCTTCCCATGTTGAGCAGAGCTTTCTTCTTGGGTTTCTTCTTAACTTCCAGTAGTGCCATCATATCTTGTTTCCCCTTGGATAGGGCCACTAGAGTCTCTTGGAATTGAGAGTTCTGTGCCTGAAGATCCTTCACAGTTTTCTCTAGATCCATCTTGCTGAAATAAACAGCAGAAAGATAAGGAAACCTGTTGTGTGAAAACCTGTCATGTTATGATGCATGGAAGATGTATATGCAAATGATTTCAAGGATTTATGAAATTTAAATTTGTCTAGACAAAAGAATGAACAAAAGTCAATTTCATCAATTAGTTTGAAAAAGATTACAATATGCCTCTTGGGCTTACAAAATAACTCTCTAAGATAAAAATAGGGAACATATCCTCTTCGGTGCAACGTAGGTATTCACACTTTGCTCTTCTTGTAGCTATTTCGTAAGCTCCAAGAACCTCTTCTCACTATCATAAAATTGAGCTTCGAAAGTATCTCGTTCTTCCTTCAGTTGAATCCAACCCTTTTGCAAGTCTTCAAGAGAAGTTGGCATGTCTAGATGAAGGATAGTGTACGGGACATCACCTTCAACCACAGGTTCTATGATGACTGGTAAGATGGAGGGATAAGGCATCACAAGTTTCTGAGCACGAGCCCTTACCCAATTAAGGTAAGGCTCGAGGGGAATGGAATTATTGTGTGCTAGCATCTTGCTATCAACCTTGCTTACCATCCCCCAGGCTCGTATAAACCTCTGACGGTAACTCTGATCGTTGCTCTAGTAGTCGAATACCACTCCTTGGATGAGCATCTCATGTGGACCATCTCTTCGGGCGTAACCAAACTGTCGTAAGGCTAAGCAAGGATTGTAAGTGATACCTCCTATAATGCCAAGTAAAGGGACATTAGGGAATTCCCCACAATGGTCGACGATAATAACGTTCTCCAAGGATCGAGAACCCCAATGAACATCTGAATGCCTAAGCGTCATCAACCTATGGGACCACCTCAAACCTTGATCGTTCTTCAACACAGATCGGAGAAGAAACGAAATAAACCATCTTGCCAAGAGAGGAGTGCAAAACATGAGGATCCCTTTCTTCCTCATAGTGCGAGAATGAAAAGAATGTATAATGTCTCCTAACAAAGTAGGCACTGAATTGCGAGATATGAAGATTTTGACAACATTTACATCTATGAGTTGGTCAGGGTTTGGAAAAAAATCATCCCATAGATGAGAAGGGCCACAATTTCTTCAAAATCTTGTAAGTACAAGGAGTTCCAACAATTTTGAGCTTTCTCAAAAAAGAACTTGGCTAAGAAACCTTTGACACCACTCCTTGTTTCTCAATTAGTTGTGACATCAAATTGTTGCAAGTGTAGTGCTTGGGCAATCTCTTCAGGTTTTGGATCTCTTTCCGTACTGTTGAAGGGTAGTTGATTGAGAATGGGAATCCTCAAGAGTTGTGAGAATTCTTCCAGAGTAGGCACAAGTTGATAATAGGGAAAAGTGAAGCAATGGTGTAGAGTATCAAAGAATTGGAAAAGCACCTTCATCATATCTTCATCAGTGTTGGAGGTAACCAAGTTTAGGAGGAGACCATGTCTTTCGGTGAATGGAGAATTATCAGGAACCCTTGATGCTAACTCTTTGAGTTGAGGAGGAATTCTTACGAGATTGACTTGGATAGTATTCCTGCGGATAGAAGCCATATCCTACAAAATAGAACAAAGATAAATCCCAAAAATCCTTTAAATGGTTAGTGAGAATGAGTATGATGTCATGATGTTTATGATGTTATATACAAGTAAGTATATACAAACAAGGAAAACAAGTCTTTAGGTTTAGGCTTGCATGGAGTATCATAGGTAAGTACCCTCTTGAAGTTTAGTTGGCTCAAACCTATCCTAGAAATAGTAACCGGGTTCTAAGGGATCTCAATATCACTGATCTATCTTCTCGGGCATTGTTTCAACGCAAGCCTCTTTCACGGCGATCGAAATATCCCTAAAAGTCAAACTTCAATGAGTGTAGTATCGAGTATCAACCAACTTCAGACTCCACCAAAGCCGGTATTCCCATCTATCGAGTATCAACCAATTTGGGATACCTTATAGGTAAGTAGCAATACATTGTGGAAACTGTGTGGGGTATACACAACACAGCGGCCCCGTATTCTCCTTGGCTACTCAAGGGCTACCGGTACCCACAAATGTATCACACTAACGTAGCTATTGCTTAGACCATGTCGGTATACCCCACACAGTTTCCACAATGTATTGCTACTTACCTATAAGGTATCCCAAATCCGGATAGAGGATTTAAACAAGCCCAAACAAGGAACAAAAATGTAAAGCATACAAGTCAAACAATGAAAGAAAATAAAGGTGATCTTGCCCTAAGGTAACCCCACTTTTAATTAATATCCCCAACAGAGTCGCCAGTTCTGTGATACGGTGGGAGAACTGACTTGGGTATTTTGCATTTGATTGCAAATATTGCGGTTAGCAAGAGTCGCCACCGACTTTTCTTTTATCTAAAATGAAAGGCTAAAAAGAACAGGAAATACCTTTGAATTATTTCTTGATTTCTGGGGGTAGATTAAGAAAAGGGAAGGTGTTAGCACCCTTTTCATCCATATTTATCTAGGCGCTCTTAGTTGCTTGCTAGATCACTTGCTTTTTGTTTGAAAATGTGCTTTGTATGGTTTTGAAAGTATTTTGAAAAGGCGCCTTCGTTTAGGCCTACTTTGTAATAGTTCTCGTTCGTAAGAACATATAAAAAGTGTTGAGCTTTTGAAAATATTTCATGTTTGGAAAAGGTTTTTGTTTTGAAAGTGTTGGTGTTTGTTTTGAAAAATGAGCAAGGATGCTTGATTTGAAAATGAGCAAGAAACTAGGAACAATCTACCTACTCAAAAAGTCTTAGTTCATTTCTTCCTTTCCTTTGATATTGTTATATTACCATTAATTTGGTAAGAAGCTTTATCTTTGGATGTAAAGGGACGGGCACAGGTCATCATATAGCCATGATAGCAATGTTGTGAGATATCTTAGCATTTCTCTTTGAGGGACTAAGATCATTTTGAAAGGCAACATTTTGTAGCGTCATCGAGGGACTATGATCTTGTATTTTTGATTGCTTTTTGCTAAGATATCCCACATGCATAACATGACCATTTTTGTATGGCAACAAAGTGGAATTATCCTAAGGGTGAAAGTGTGCAAGTGTGGTTGATTTACATGCTTGTTTATCTTGAATTAGGGTTTGCTATTTATTGGTTTTCTCTTTCCATACAAACCCTAATTTACTAGAATTTATATAAAGCGATAAATTGCGGAAAGTAAAATTACTAAGCTATTATATCATTAGGGGAGGGGGTATACAAATTTACAAATGGGGATTTTGCAAGAAAATTAAACCTAATTATCTATTACAACCATATTGAATATTGTACAAGAATTGAAAATATAATGCATGAATATAAATGCAAATGGAAATTATTTTTTGTTTAGTTTTTAATGAAAAGGTTTTAACCTAATTAAAGAAAATTATTAATTAAAATTAAGAAAAGTTAAACTTAAACTAATTAA
This sequence comes from Vicia faba, assembly GCA_948472305.1. NCBI lineage: Eukaryota > Viridiplantae > Streptophyta > Magnoliopsida > Fabales > Fabaceae > Vicia > Vicia faba. The sequence goes on along the minus strand of OX451741.1, from coordinate 889,657,127 downwards.
GAAAGAAATTAAATTAAAAAGTATTTTTAGGGTTTTTTTATGAAAAGGTTTTAACTTAATAAAAATAATATGAAAATTAATTAATTAAAATAAACATAAGTTCTAAATTAATTTTAAATAAAAAGAAAATAAAATAATAATTAAGCCTAAGTCTAAATATTAGTTATTTAAAAAAAGAAATTAATTTGTTTAAGAAAAATGTTTTTGTTCTTTTGTTTTATAAGGAAATAAAATATATAAGTGTAAATAATAAATAAAATATTTTTAGATTTTTTACTAATAAAAATAATAATAATAATAATAATAATAATAATAATAAAAATAATAAATAAATATGAATGAAAATGAAATAAAAAGAAAAAGAAAAATGAAATAATAAAGAAAATAATGGGCCACGGGCGCAAAAGTAAGGCAGGGGTTAGAAGAATAAAAAAAATGGAAGGCCCAACAATAAGGACCCAGGTGTTGCAGCTGAAACAAAAAAGAATGAATAAATGTTGAAAAATTGTCCAAAAGGTAGCGCTGGGTGTTCAACCCATGACCTCTAACACAAACGCGCGCTACCTTTGCCACTGGGGTGGCTGTACATCCGTTAACTTAACTGAAATAATAAATATATAATACAAAACAAGTTTCGGAAATGAACTTCATCTTCAACCTCCAGCCATAGATCCTGTAACTTCACCATTTCTCAACAAAAATGAAATATTCAAACATGAAAGTTACTCCATTTTTCCATACGAATCCAACCATGTAAATATCATAAGCTATAAATCAAAGATGAATGAGAGTTTCTAAAAGTACCAAATTCTGACCTAATTATTTCAGGAAGTTCAAACTCAAAATTCTCACTACTCAAGCAATATAAATGAAATCTATGGACATATATAGTTTCAGGGCAATGATGTCTATATTTTATCTTCACAAATGTAAGTCTCACAATGCCTAAATGAGAAGATATAAGTTATAAAAATGTACCTCAAAGCTGGAAATCGTGAAATGAGTTTAAGCTGCTTTCAAGGAGTTGTGATGGTCAGGTTAGCTTCCTCAAGTTCCCAGGAAGCTAATGCAATGATAAGCTTGAGCAATGGATGGCTGGAATGGCTTGGAGAACTCAACCTGCAATGCTCTGTTTTTGGTTATGAAGGATGATGGAAATGGAGTTACAGTCATATAACCGGTACATGGGTAGGTTATATTTGATATATAGGAACTTTAGGAACCAAAAGGTTAATAAACGCACGAGGGAAATATGAGTTTGGAGTTCAAGGTCAGAAACTGTGCAACAATGGAGTTTTTGGGTAATTTCTGGTTTAAGGGAGTTTGGGAGTGGTTCAGGGTGTTAATTCTCGTGTGTTAGCTTACAAATAGTGACTTTATTTATAAGCAACAAGTTTGGAAACTTGTTGTTGATCAGAATTCAAAAACAAATGTTTAAACTCAACATGTGATTTTTGAGAAATCCAAGTTTCAATGCCTTGTGTACTTGCTAATATAAAGTGGTTATGCTTTAAACAAGTTTTCTTCTGACTTTGTAGATGGAGTGTGATCAGGGGGAACAAGTTAGAGGCTCAAAAATTGACTTTGTGCATAAAGCTTGCTTTTCAAGAATGACATTCTTCACTTTCTTCCCAAATTGGCAATATGAATTGGATAAAGCTTAAACCACTTGGATTATAGATCTAAAGTTTATGTAATCCATTAATGATGGATAGATACACAAGTTATAAGGCTTTCAAAGCAAGATTATGAAGCCTAGCAATAAAATTGAGTTATGTGTTCATCAAGAAATGACTTGTAATTCAAGAATGAAACCAAAACTTCTTGCCTTCGATTCTCCTTGCTCAAACATGATCTCAATGAGTTCTTGGACACTTTGGAAAGCTTGTAACATCCTCTAAAACCTCTATTTTGGACATTTTTGAAGATTCATCTGGGAACTATGTGAAAAATTTCCATGAAGTTAGGTCAAAATCCTGCCTAAACTAGGGCAAAATTTCACTAAGTTTCCAAGTTTCATGAACATGTCTTCTTAAAATCATAAATTGAAATAAATGCATTTATAGAAAAATTTGTGTTCTACAATATTTTAGATCTCATTGAGATCTACGACTTTCATGTTGGAAGTTTCCTTTAAATCATCTTGCATCACGGTGAAAATTTGGCTCAAAGTTGTGAAAAAATATGAATTTTCCAACACTTAGAAAAATTTCTAAGTTTAGAAATTTTGACTTTTCAAAATGAAATCTTGACTTTTTGATTTCTTGATGAACAATTTTCATATTTTGACATTTCTTTATGAATTGTGATCTTTGATACTTGATTTTTACCAAAAAGTCAAAGTTTGACTTTTCAGTGTATAGTTGATTTTTTATCAGTTGAATGAAATTCAACTGTCAAACAATTGAAATTGAGGAATGTTTTGAGCCATGCCATTAGGTAAAAATGATGCATTTGAACCCTTGAGATCATAACTTAAACTAATCAATCATTTGCTAGGTCAACAATCAGAAATTGCACCTTCTCAGTCAAAACCCTAATTTTGACCATTTTCCCCTTTTGATGATCTGATCAAATTTCTTGAGGAATTATGATCCAAACTTGATAAATTGACATATATGAGTTCATAATGTTGATATGGACAAATAATTATGAATTTTGACTGTAAATTGACCATAATTGACTTTTTCCTCAATACAACTGATTTTAGGTCAATTGATCAATTGATTGGGCAAAAATTTGATCCAAGACTTAAAACTTGACATGAGAAAACTTGAGAGCTAAAAATTATCCATGAAAGTAATATGAAGCATTAAAAGTCCATTTATCCTTGTGCAAACTTAAACCCTAATTTTTAGTTATCAGGGCTTGAGGAGGTGTCTTGAGCTGATCAACCCTTGTGCAGTCTTGAACTAAAGGAGATCTTGTGAGAGATTATTTGATAAATGAGAGGGAAAATTTTTGGGTACGACACACTTGCATAGGATTCCGTTTCTTAGAAAGAATTTGGCTGAAAACCTTCACAAAAATTTCCTACCATTGACGGAAGGTCCTTCAGGATATTCTTGTGCTTCAAGATATCTCCTCACCTCATGGTACCACAGTTTCTCTTTGTTAGTGTCAAGCTCATAGCAGTGCCCAAGTTCGTGAAATCTTTCGATTGTAATCATGGGTGCTTCGTTGTCCTATTTGACCTTAAACATGGAAGACATTTTTGCCAAGGCGTCAGCCAACTGATTTTCTTCTCTAGGGATATGTTCAAAGGTGATCTCCTCGAAGTATGGTATTAGGTTAACACATGCTCCTTGTAAGGAATACGGTTCAGATGCTTAGTGTCCCATTCTCCTTTGACTTGACTGATCACTAGAGCAGAGTCTCCGAATACATCCAAATGCTTGATCCTTAAGTCAATGGCAGCCCTTTAAAACCAATATACACGCCTCGTACTCAACCATATTATTCATACAATTGAAGCACAATCTAGCAGTGAAAGGAGTATGGAAACCCCCAGGAGAAATAATTACAGCACCAATTCCATTGCCCAAAGCGTTGGAAGCCCCATCGAAAACCATACTCCATCGGGATCCTTGTTCAGGTCCGTCACACTATCCGAGTTTTGCACAGTCAGTCACTAACATGATATTCTCATCCCGAAAGTCAAAGTTCATAGATTGATAATCATCAATAGCCTGATGGGCCAAATTATCTACTAGTACACTTCCTTTAATTTCTTTATGTATGGTATATTGTATGTCATATTCGGTTAGAATCATTTGCCATCTAGTATATTGCATGCTCTTTTCGGCCAGACTCGTTATGTTGGCCCAACACACACCACATAGAATTCTCTAGCACAGTCAAGTACATGATCAATGGTCTTTCTTCTACTAGAGGAATAAGGATATGAGGTTCTTGCAAATATTCCTTGATTTTGTCGAAGTCAGCTTGGCAATCGTCATTCCATTTGACTGCTTGATCTTTTTTCAGGAGTTTGAAGATTGGCTCACAAGTAATAGTTAGATGAGATATGAAACAGGCAATGTAATTAAGACGACCCAAGAATCCTCTAACCTCCTTTTCAGAACGGGGAACTAGCATTTCTTGAATGGCTTTTACCTTTACATGACCAACTTCGATGCCTTTACCACTGACGACAAAATCTAGAAGCTTTCCAGACCTTACTCCGAATGTGCATTTATTAGGGTTCAACCTCAACTTGTACTTCTTCAGCCTCTCAAATAGCTTGTGTAGGGGATCAAGATGCTCTTTTTTAGTTTGCGACCTTGCAATTATATCATCCATATATACTTCTATTTTATGATGGATCCTATCATGAAATAAAGCTACCATAGCTCTTTGATATGTTGCCCCTGCATTCTTTAATCCGAATGGCATGACCTTGTAACAAAAGGTGCCCCATTGTGTAACAAAGGTAGTCTTTTCCATGTATTCAAGAGCCATCATGATTTGGTTGTAGCCAGAAAATCCATCCATGAAGGAGAAGACTTTATGTTGAGCGGTGTTGTCAACCAAGACGTAAATATGAGGTATAGGGAAATCATCTTTTGGGCTTGCCCTATTTAAATCCCTATAGTCTACACACATACAAACGTTCCCATCTTTCTTTGGCACAGGAACCACGTTTGCAACCTGTGATCGGAGGAAATAGAACTGACTGTTTTTGAAATGCTGGTTCGCGAAATGTCGCGGTAAGCAAGAGTCGCCACTGTATTTTATGTTCTCCAACAAGGAAAGGACAAAAGCACAACAAAATTCCTTTTCGAGATGTTTCTCGGTTCGGGAGGTAGATTATAGAAAGGGAAGGTGTTAGCATCCTTTCTATCCGTGGTTATCCGCGGGCTCTTAGGTACTTGCTCACTATGTTTTCAAAAATTGTTTGCTTTTCTTGTGTTTGTGGGTTTTGAAAAAGTTTAGTTTGAAAACTTCTAGGTAACTCTTGTATCAGTCCTCAAGAGTGTATGAAGTGTTTGTTTGAAAACTTTTTGAAAGTGTAGGTGCGAAAAGTTTGTTTTGTTTTTGAAAGAGCAAGTACCCAGGAGAAATCTACCTACTCTAAGGAATTAAGCTGTGTAAGAATCCTTTAGACAGTACTATCCCACTATTGAGAAGTAGGTAGCACCATCGTTGGAGTTATTCGGGTCAATTCGATTATAGGGACATGTGTGGTCACCAAAGCAATAGTAGGACGCCTTAGCGGTAACCCTAATGTCCTAGATCCTTTTTATCTGAGGCAACCGTTTCGAGGCAACTGGATCTTTAGACAGGAGGGCGACCTCTAAAACACCCTATACTCAATGACCACCTCGAGGCAACCAAGTGAGGCATACCCTAGGAATGGCATGTGCATGTGTGTCAGGATTCAGTTTAGATTATCTTTGCACGTTTTTATGGTGAGCTACGTTTTGATTTTATTTTCAAGCAAGTCTTGTCATGCATAATTAACAGTTAATAGTTTGCGGAAAGTAAATTGCGGAAAGTGAATCTACGCTATTACAAGGCGTCGGGTATTTACATCGCCAAAAACATAACCCTTGAAAAATAAATGCGAAAAATAAAAGAAAACGATAAAAGTCCTAATTATCTATTACATTCTCGGAGCAGTTACATAAATATAATCAAAATAAATATGCGCGGAAGAATTGAATCGGGAAAAGTCTTTAGGGTTTTGACCCTTTTTGAGAAAGAATGAAATTTCTGGTCCTTTTTGCAATTAATTCAAATTAAACCTAATTTACTAATTAATTAAATAATTACAAGAAAAAAGTATTTTTTAGTTTTTTTAGATTTTAATGAAAATAAAAAATAAAATAAAATAAAGTCAAAAGTTAGTAAAACCTAACTCTAATTTATTTATTTATTATGAAAAAAAAGAGTCAAAGTTAACCTAATTAAAAGACTAAATCAATTTTGTTAGCATTTATTTACAAAATAATAATTAATAGTGAAAATAATAAATAATGAAATAAACAATATTTACATTTTTAATTGTGTGAATTTATTATGAAAAATATTAATTAAGTGAGTTAATTAAATAATAATAATTAATAGCTATAATTAATAAAATAATTAAATAGAAATTGGAATAGAAAAGAAAAAAGAATAAAGAAAACCAGGGGGGTGCTGGGCCCAGAAGGAGTTTTGTTAGCAATTCCAAGCCCATTAAGCCATTTGACTTTCTGACTTGTCCAGGGCACTGGTTGACCAGGAGCAACATGGTCCTCATCTCATGGCCATCAGATCTGTGAGGGTGGCCACTTGGCGCCTGGGATTGGAAAGAATATGGTGGACACCACTTGAAATCCTGCACATGATTAGGTGAAGAAAAACAACAAATAATAGTTTTGGGGGGACCTGGGGTTCGAACCCAGGTCCCAATGATCATATGCCAGCACACTAACCACTCCAACCACCTGCACGCGTTTGTAAGTATAATACTAAGCAATTAATATATTTGGACAATTAATACATATGCTGAAAACACAAAAAACGCGCGCTCGTTTGAACGCTCCAACCATGACTCAACACATCACCGTCTTCTTCCTCGTGCCTGCAAAATAAAGGTCAGATAGCGGGGGTTTTTAACCCCCACAATTTAACATGAGGAATAATAGCGAATAGGTCCCTGATGCACATAAATATTTCGCGAGGGTGGTTTTAGATTCATCTTGTCTCAACGAAATCAACCATGGGTCTCTCAAGGTCTGATTTTTCATGTACAGCAAAGCCCCAAATTCAAAGCTTGGAAACCCTAGAATTTGTCAATGGTATCTTTTGATTTAGGGCTCTATAATCCAATTAACATGTACCATTAGTTTCAGAGGAGTTCTAGCAATGCAAAACACACAAAAAATCACGTTAATGATGCATGAATTATGAGTTTCGATTATGAGAAAGAAAGTTAAACCGTGTGACTGTTCTTGCGTATTCTTTGAGCTTTAGCGTGTGATTTTGATTGCAAAAGGTCCCTGGGAGTTCCTGCAAGGTATTAGAAACAAGAAAATGCTTTGAATCACGTTGGAACCTGGAAAACAGTTTTCAAGTTTTCTTGATTTTTTCCAATATGCTTATGGTGTTTCTGCAACAATTTTCACGTCCATGGCATTAGGGTTAGGTTGTGTATATATAGAGGATTGAATTTAGGTTAAATCTTGGCCAAGAAATCCATGGAATGATGGTTTCAATATTTGATTTTAAATCATATCTTTTTGCATCTTTTTGATTGAAGAAACTTGCTAAATTTGGAGTTTTTGATATCCTTGTTTGGCACACGAAATCTCCAGCATACATTGGTCATCTTTGCTTCACCAAAAGATTGAAAAATCATATCTTGATATTTTCCTACAATTAAATGAATTAAATGAATTAATATTGGTTAAAAATTCAATTAATTAATAAAAAATAAGAAAATAACTTCAATTAATCTTAATGGGTCGTGCATAGGCTTTGGATAAAGTTTCAAGAAGAAATTTGAGGCCCATTAGCAAAAACAAAGTGTTTTGAGCAAAGTTGACTTTTGCACATTCACAAAAATTTCCCAACTTCTCCAATGCATATCTTGCTCAATTTTGATCATATGAACATGTTCTTGGACATTTTGGAAAGGTCTTGAAGTCCTCTAACCAATTCCTTTGGTCCCATGTAATTTGGATTTACCAATCTCAAGTTATGGTCTTTGACTTAAAGTGCATTTTTGTTGACTTTTGAAATTGACCTATAATGTAGAAATTGATAACTTTTTGTGAGTGCATTTCTTGGACTTGGAATGTGAAGATGGATTGTAGTAAATGTCATCCCCTTCAAAATGAGAATTGGATGGGATTTTTCTGATGAACCATGAAAAAGTTATGCCCTGGTCAAAATACAGTTGACTTTTCTACTGTCCAAAAATAGTAACTTTTGGCATCTTGATGATTTTTGAGCCATGCTTGAGGAATCATGATCAAGACTTGATCAAATGATGATTGTGTTCCCAAAATAAGATGTTGACCAAAAATTCTGACTTTTGACTGCAAAATGACCATTTTGCCCCTGTAGTTGATTGTGAAGCAAATGGGACTTTTGACTGTGCAATTTGACCCTGTGAGCCTTGAAACTTGACATGTAGATGCTTGGGAACATGTATAGGCCTATGGGACTAGAATGGACCACTGAAAACCCCAAATTCCTTGAGAGAACCAAAACCCTAATTTTGACTGGCTTAGGAGGCATTTGGACTGTGCAACCCCTTGAGAAATCTTGAGCCATTTGAAGATGACTCTTGACAAACTTTGAAGAATATGGGAGGGAAAATTTTGGGGTACAACAGTTGCCCCTGTTCAATCTTCTTAGACCTGAGGAGGTAGATTGGCTTGCGTGCCTTTCGTGATCCGAAGGTGGAAGATGATTGAACACTAGAGTGCCCAGAAATTTGCACTCGCATAGTAGAATATCAGCAATGTGATGTCGGGAATGGGCTTACAGATGCCATTTGGGGTGTCGATCGCGTAAGAGATTCCTTAGCGAGAACTTGCGTACCTGAGAAAGAAAGATAATTTCCTGGCTTGCTACAGGTGTCGATCTTCATACTCTTCGTGTAGATAACTTTCCTGGCTAGATACAGGTGTAGATCTACAATCAATCGCTCACAGATATGCCCTGGCTAGATACAGGTATAGAATCTGGAACTTCAAAAGGTTGATCGAGATAGCTTTCCTGGCTGGATACAAGCGTAGACCTCTAATCAGTCGCTCACAGACATGCCCTGGCTAGATACAGGTATCGAATCTGGAACTTCAAAAGGTTGATCGAGATAGCTTTCCTGGATGGATACAAGCGTAGACCTCTAATCAGTCGCTCACAGATATGCCCTGGCTAGGTACAGGTATCGAATTTGGAACTTTAAAGGGTTGATGGGTTGTCTCTAATGACAGGTTATCTCAGAAAAATCTTTTAGGAACCGATTTAACTACACCAGGGGAGATTTTGTCTTTTTTGACGAGTTGTCTCTTTTAACAGGTTGTCTTCATAGACGGGTTGTCTTTATTGACGGGTTGTCTTTAATGACAGGTTACCTTCAATGACAGGTTGTCTTCAATGACAGCTTGTCTTCAATGACAGGTTGTGTTTATTGACGGGTTGTCTTCCATGACGGGTTGTCTTCGACGATGGGTTGTCTTCAATGACAGGTTGTCTTTAATGACGGGTTGTCTTTAATGACGGGTTGTCTTTATTGACAAGTTGTCTTCAACGACGGGTTGTCTTTAATGAAGGGTTGTCTTTGTTGACAGGTTGTCTTCAACGACGGGTTGTCTTCAATGACAGATTGTCTTCAACGACAGGTTGTCTTCAATGACGGGTTGTCTTCAATGACGGGTTGTCTGCAATGACGGGTTGTCTTTATTGACAGGTTGTCTTCACTGACGGATTGTCTTTATTGACAGGTTTTGTCTTCTTTGACTGGATTTGTCTTCTTTGACTGGACTTGTCTTCTTTGACTGGATTTGAGACTTAACTGCATCTTTCCTGAAAGGTAAAGGTCAGTTATATGCAATGCATGATATAGATCAAGCAATGATATTCTCAACATAACATAAGATTGTATGATATGATGCGTATATGCATGTATCATGATGTATGACAATGTGATGTTTATGAATGTATCTCCGTCTAGGAAAATAAATCCTTGACGAATGCCGGGAAGTTCGTTGAATCCTGGGCTGATGTTGAAGAGTAGAGTTCTTCGTTTCCGCTGGGGATGATGATTGCAAGAATAAACCGGTAGGAGAAGATGACTCCGTTGGGGAATAAACCTGATGAAGAGATTACTCTGCGGGGAATTACTCTGTGGGGAAGAGATACTTCGCTGAGATTTTGATGATAACTCCGTTGGGGATACCGTTGATAAGCTTTGTTAAGGGATTTTGATGAACTCCGCTGGAGGTAGGAAGAACTTCGCCGAGGACGATCTTTCCGTTGTAATTTGCTGAGGGTAACCCAGTTAGACTCTGGTGGGGAATAACCTTTGGATATGGCCGGGGAGAGATATTTGTACTCTGCAGGAGACAAGCTTCCAGAATCTACTGGAGATAAGCTTCCAGAATCTACTGGGGAGATGGTTCAACTCTCCTGGGGAAACTTTTTGGACTGCACTGGGGAAGTGGCTCCACTGGGGTGTCTGTATTCCGCCGGGGAACAATCTTATATTTCCGTCGAGGAATATTAAGACTGCCGGGGATGCTTGTTGAGGAATATCTGTATACTCTGCTGGAGAATATTGAGATCTTCTGGGGATACCCAACTTCCTTAAGGCTGACAGTAGACTAACTCTGCTTGGGGAGAGTATCGCTGACTTGCTGGGGAATACTGTGCCTTTTTTTTAAGACTGATAGGAGACCAACTCTTCTTGGGGAGAGTATTGCTGAGTCTTGTCTTACTCCTGGGGAGTGAAAGTATCTTTGGTCACATTCTTCAGCTGAATATACCTTGGTACCTTGGGGGACAGAGCAGCTTGTACAGTTCGGACAATTCTTATTGCCCCAGTTTCTGCGGAAGAAGATACCTGTGGAGGTCTTGATAACTGCCAATTTGACAAATCTTCTTCTCGTAGGCAAGTGACGAGATGACGGAACATATTCGTACGCTTTGATCCCTAATTTTTGCCTGGACCGCCCTTTCGGGTTTTCAGTCCACCGGGATACCCATTTTTGCCCAAGTCGCCTTTTCAGGTTTTCGACTTGCCGGGTGTACAAATTTTTCATTTTCATCCCTTATTTTTGCCCGAACCCTTTTGGTTCGCCGGGAAGCCCTTATTTTTTCCTAGGTGTGTCAACCTAGCGGGTCCTTGATTATGCGTAGTATTTTTTCGACTATGTCCATGCTCTCAGGATATAGGGAGTTGTCACTGTCAGTAATGTTGTGTTGTCATACCACCAGAAGATGTCTGATCGTGCAAGATTCGTTGCTGGAATTCATGTCCACTGCCCCAAGTGACTCAAGCAGATATTTTCCCCCGGCTGTTTGGCATTTGAGAGATTCCTTGAATCTTAACCTGACTGCCCCTTGGTTGGTGTTTTTTCCATTTGAGGTGATCCTTGAGAAGATTTCTGTTCACTAGATATTCGTCGCGCGAATTTCTCTGCTGTTGAACAAATAGTCATATGCAACCAATATTATTTCAAGAATGCAACGCTTATGTCTGTCTTGAAGTTTTTTTGTGTTGAAAATGCAGTTTTTAATAAAGCAAGTGAATTTTTGTAAAATATGATGTCAACTCAAGATTTTTACAACGAGCCCTACAGGAGTCATGATACCTTTTGTAACAGTATGCTTTCGAACTAACCCATGCTTCAGCTAGGACTTTTAAGGGTTATAACGTGGCCTGGTTCACGGTTTAAGAAACAAAGGATAAAGGCTCAAATTTTTTTTGTACCCACCCGCTCTTCGTGATGTCCTTCGATCCTAAACTCAGCTGATCGTGCATTAGATCTTGTTTGAGTCTTTGCCCTGATATTCCGGTGATGGTTCGGATACTGATAGTTTATTTTGAATAGGCAGTCATTTCTTTTTTGTTGAGGGTTTGTAGGGCCTCTTTCTTTTTGATTTTGTTATCCCTGTCTTTTGCCTGAACTGTTTCTTTTGTGATTACAGTCAGCGGGATGCCCCAGTTTCTGTAAGTCTCCTTCATAGGTTTTGACTTATCGGGCTTTTATTTCTGAGAGATAATGACTGCCTGTCCTTACGATTATTCGGAACCATCACTGTCTTTTGTTTTGGAGAGACTCCTTTGATGTCATTCATTGTGCACCTGGATCAGCTGAGAAAACTACCCTTCCCCAGGTTATGATTAAGGGTTTTAATTTTTTTTGAAAAGAAAAAAAAAACTCCTACTTCTTTGGCTCAAAGGGGTTGACGAGGGATTATCTTCCTTATTACTCCACTGTTTAGGATTGGAAACAATGTCTGTACCTCATCAGCGGGGTCTGTTCAAAAGCATACTGTAAAGATCGTGGTATCGTTTTCGTCATCCTCCCTCAAAAGGTTTAGCATTTTTTAATCGAGAGTTGAACATCACAAAAATGAAAGCAGTTTGAATATAGTGAATACGAATATATTGATTCAGAACAGACATATGCGATGCATTAATGAAATAAAAAGGTTTGCCATGACAATAATTGTTTGAATAAGCAAAGAAAAATACAACTTGAACATTCGAATGAACAAAAGTTTTTTCAATCCTAGCCATGTTTTGGCAAGGGAGCAGTGATCACATTGGGAGTCTCGGGCGCTTCGAACTTGACATCCTTTGCATCGATTAGGTCCTGAACCTTGTTCCTCAAAGTCCAACAATCATCTGTAGCATGCCCCGGGCTGTCAGAATGATAAGCGCAGTGGGCGTTGGGGTTATACCTTAAAAGGGTCTTGTTGGGATTCTTAGGAGGGTCCCTTAGAGTTACCAAATTGGTCTTCAGCAACTGTGGCAATATCTGGGATAAGGTCATGCTGAGGGGAGTGAATTGCCTTCTAGGTCTCTCTTCCCTTTGTTGGTTGCGATGTTGAGGATCACTGGCCAGTTTTGAAATAACTACCGCGTTGACAGCTTGGCGGTGCTCGGACCTATTCTGCCCTCTTGAACCATAGACAGCACTAGATTCTTTCTTGAATGATTTCTTCTCAATGTTCGAGGAGTCACCTTTCTGTATCTTCCCAGACTTGATACCAGCTTTAATTCTCTCCCCAGTCAAGATAAGGTCTATAGACCCGGCTGAAGAATTCCCAATCAGATGGTTGAAGAACGGACCAGACAGGGTCCCCAAGAACATATCAACAAGCTCACGGTCAGTCAGAGGTGGCTGCACCCTGCCAGCCAGGTCTCTCCACTTTTGTGCATACTCCTTAAATCCTTCACCCGTCCCTAACGACATACCCTAGAGTTGGGTACGCGTAGGAGAAAGGTCAAAATTATACTGGTATTGCTTGTAAAAGGCAGCAGCAAGGTCCTCCCAGTTGTGGATGTTGGCTCCTTACAGCTGATAGAACCATTCGAGTTGAGTCCCTGACAGACTGTCCTGAAAGAAGTGAATCCACAAATTCTTGTCAGCCGTGTAGGGCTGGATCTTTCTTACGTATGAACGGAGGTGCAACTTAGGACATGAAGCTCCGTCATATTTGGCAAAGGCAGGTGCCTTGAATTTATGGGGAATCACCACCCCAGAGGATAGACCTAGATCTTTGAAGTCCAGGCCGGGCACTTTCTGTATCTCCATAGCACTTAAGTGGTCCTCCAGCTGTTTGTACCTGTCCTCCGCAGGAGGGTACTGCTCATCATTGTAATCTGTCTCGTTGTCGGAGACCACAGGACTAGGAACCCTTCTCTCTTGGGGACTGTCCTTGCCTACAGATGAGGTAGTCAGCTCAACCTCATTCTGTAATCCATTCCCAGATCTGCGTCTAGTGTTGAACAAAACAGTCATCTTCTTCTTCTTCTTCTTCCTCTCTTTCAGAATCAGAGTCTTCAAATCCTGTTGACCCTGGGCTAGGCTCATAACCAACTCTTGGAACTGGGCATTCTGGGCCTGGAGGGCCTTGATAGCTTGTTCAGCGGAAGGTTCAGTAGACATGATGATTGTTGAAATAAACAACGAAGAAGATAAGTGACCTGTACTGGTACCTGTAATGCAATGATATGTATGATATGCATGCAATGTTTTCAAGGATCTCGCGGGGTAAACCAAGAAACTTGTTAGAATTTGAATTTGGGTTAGCTTGTTTGAAGGAACTTCATGTTGTTGAGAGTCTTTCTTCAAGAGTCAAAGCTCACCATATCGAGTGGGTCATAGCCCCCGACTCAAGTTATCGTGTTTAGATCTCCAAACAACCTTGGCTAGGGGAAAATAAATCCCCTTTTCCCCTTGCTAGATATTTTAGTTCATCATGACCTGCATCACAAACCCTTGAGATCCTTGAAATGGGTTAGTCCTTATGCAGGATGTATGCAATGGTATGATGGTATGATGTTATGCTATGCGTGGAGTGATGTAAGTAAACCCTGTTATAAGCCCAAATTAAGGACTGTAAACAAAACCTGCAAGGAACTCATGTTTTCAGATAACAAGAATGTGCAAGTAGTTCAAGTTTGAAGGCACACAAGTCACACGAAAGAGCCCTTAGATTTCAGGCCAGCATGAAGTTTAGGTACTACCCTCTTTCAATTCAGTTGGTTAAGACATGTCCTAGAAAACAGTAACCGAGTTCTAGAGGATCTCAATATCACTGACTACCCTCAATCGGTCATAACTCCAGCTTCGCAATCTTTTCTTGTGGCCAGAACCATCGCGAGAGTTTAGCCTCAATGAGTGTAGCATACTGCTACTGTTCTACGACCAAGTTGGGTCAATTTAGGGTTCTAAGGTCGGTTGGTGCTTAATGACTCCTCAGAAGACCCATATTCTCCTCGTTCCAACACAAGGGATATCGGTACAGACCAAGGTGTCACACCAACGTATCTACTTCTTCACCCGTGTCGGTCTACGCCGGACAGGTCCCTCACAGCTTATGCTACCTAAAGGGTATTCCTCAGATCCGGGTTAGGATCTATGAAACTCCGATGCAAGCCCACAATATTAAAGCAAACAAAGCATTCAATTGAAAACATAGAATGATATAATCCTAAGGTACACCTCACTTATAAGAGTCCCCAACAGAGTCGCCAGTTCTGTGATCGGTGGAAATAGAACTGACTGTTTTTGAAATGCTGGTTCGCGAAATGTCGCCGTAAGCAAGAGTCGCCACCTTCTTTTATGTTCTCCAACAAGGAAAGGACAAAAGCACAACAAAATTCCTTTTCGAGATGTTTCTCGGTTCGGGAGATAGATTATAGAAAGGGAAGGTGTTAGCATCCTTTCTATCCGTGGTTATCCACGGGCTCTTAGGTACTTGCTCACTATGTTTTCAAAAATTGTTTGCTTTTCTTGTGTTTGTGGGTTTTGAAAAAGTTTAGTTTGAAAACTTCTAGGTAACTCTTGTATCAGTCCTCAAGAGTGTATGAAGTGTTTGTTTGAAAACTTTTTGAAAGTGTAGGTGCGAAAAGTTTGTTTTGTTTTTGAAAGAGCAAGTACCCAGGAGAAATCTACCTACTCTAAGGAATTAAGCTGTGTAATAATCCTTTAGACAGTACTATCCCACTATTGAGAAGTAGGTAGCACCGTCGTTGGAGTTATTCGGGTCAATTCGATTATAGGGACATGTGTGGTCACCAAAGCAATAGTAGGACGCCTTAGCGGTAACCCCAATGTCCTATATCCTTTTTATCAAAGGCAACCGTTTTGAGGCAATTGGATCTTTAGACAGGAGGGAGACCTTTAAAACACCCTATACTCAATGACCACCTCGAGGCAACCAAGTGAGGCGTACCCTAGGAGTGGCATGTGCATGTGTGTCAGGATTCAGTTTAGATTATCTTTGTGCATTTTTATGGTGAGCTACGTTTTGATTTTATTTTCAAGCAAGTCTTGTCATGCATAATTAACAGTTAATAGTTTGCGGAAAGTAAATTGCGGAAAGTGAATCTACGCTATTACAAGGCGTCGGGTATTTACATCGCCAAAAACATAACCCTTGAAAAATAAATGCGAAAAATAAAAGAAAACGATAAAAGTCCTAATTATCTATTACATTCTCGGAGCAGTTACATAAATATAATCAAAATAAATATGCGCGAAAGAATTGAATCGGGAAAAGTCTTTAGGGTTTTGACCCTTTTTGAGAAAGAATGAAATTTCTGGTCCTTTTTGCAATTAATTCAAATTAAACCTAATTTACTAATTAATTAAATAATTACAAGAAAAAAGTATTTTTTTAGTTTTTTTAGATTTTAATGAAAATAAAAAATAAAATAAAATAAAGTCAAAAGTTAGTAAAACCTAATTCTAATTTATTTATTTATTACGAAAAAAAAAGTCAAAGTTAACCTAATTAAAAGACTAACTCAATTTTGTTAGCATTTATTTACAAAATAATAATTAATAATGAAAATAATAAATAATGAAATAAACAATATTTACATTTTTAATTGTGTGAATTTATTATGAAAAATATTAATTAAGTGAGTTAATTAAATAATAATAATTAATATCTATAATTAATAAAATAATTAAATAGAAATTGAAATAGAAAAGAAAAAAGAATAAAGAAAACCAGGGGGGTGCTGGGCCCAGAAGGAGTTTTGTTAGCAATTCCAAGCCCATTAAGCCATTTGACTTTCTGACTTGTCCAGGGCACTGGTTGACCAGGAGCAACATGGTCCTCATCTCATGGCCATCAGATCTGTGAGGGTGGCCACTTGGCGCCTGGGATTGGAAAGAATATGGTGGACACCACTTGAAAGTCTGCACATGATTAGGTGAAGAAAAACAACAAATAATAGTTTTGGGGGGACCTGGGGTTCGAACCCAGGTCCCAATGATCATATGCCAGCACACTAACCACTCCAACCACCTGCACGCGTTTGTAAGTATAATACTAAGCAATTAATATATTTGGACAATTAATACATATGCTGAAAACACAAAAAACGCGCGCTCGTTTGAACGCTCCAACCATGACTCAACACGTCACCGTCTTTTTCCTCGTGCCTGCAAAATAAAGGTCAGATAGCGGGGGTTTTTAACCCCCACAATTTAACATGAGGAATAATAGCGAATAGGTCCCTGATGCACATAAATATTTCGCGAGGGTGGTTTTAGATTCGTCTTGTCTCAACGAAATCAACCATGTGTCTCTCAAGGTCTGATTTTTCCTGTACAGCAAAGCCCCAAATTCAAAGCTTGGAAACCCTAGAATTTGTCAATGGTATCTTTTGATTTAGGGCTCTATAATCCAATTAACCTGTACCATTAGTTTCAGAGTAGTTCTAGCAATGCAAAACACACAAAAAATCACGTTAATGATGCATGAATTATGAGTTTCGATTATGAGAAAGAAAGTTAAACCGTGTGACTGTTCTTGCGTATTCTTTGAGCTTTAGCGTGTGAATTTGATTGCAAAAGGTCCCTGGGAGTTCCTGCAAGGTATTAGAAACAAGAAAATGCTTTGAATCACGTTGGAACCTGGAAAACAGTTTTCAAGTTTTCTTGATTTTTTCCAATATGCTTATGGTGTTTCTGCAGCAATTTTCACGTCCATGACATTAGGGTTAGGTTGTGTATATATAGAGGATTGAATTTAGGTTAAATCTTGGCCAAGAAATCCATGGAATGTTGGTTTCAATATTTGATTTTCAATCATATCTTTTTGCATCTTTTTGATTGAAGAAACTTGCTAAATTTGGAGTTTTTGATATCCTTGATTGGCACACAAAATCTCCAGCATACATTGGTCATCTTTGCTTCACCAAAAGATTGAAAAATCATATCTTGATATTTTCCTACAATTAAATGAATTAAATGAATTAATATTGGTTAAAAATTCAATTAATTAATAAAAAATAAGAAAATAACTTCAATTAATCTTAATGGGTCGTGCATAGGCTTTGGATAAAGTTTCAAGAAGAAATTTGAGGCCCATTAGCAAAAACAAAGTGTTTTGAGCAAAGTTGACTTTTGCACATTCACAAAAATTTCCCAACTTCTCCAATGCATATCTTGCTCAATTTTGATCATATGAACATGTTCTTAGACATTTTGGAAAGGTCTTGAAGTCATATAACCAATGCCTTTGCTCCCATGTCATTTGGATTTACCAATATCAAGTTATGGTCTTTGACTTAAAGTGCATTTTTGTTGACTTTTGAAATTGACCTATAATGTAGAAATTGATAACTTTTTGTGAGAGCATTTCTTGGACTTGGAATGTGAATATGGATTGTAGGAAATGTCATCCGCTTTAAAATGAGCATTGGATGGGATTTTTATGATGAACCATGAAAAAGTTATGCCCTGGTCAAAATACAGTTGACTTTTCTACTGTCCAAAAATAGTAACTTTTGGCATCTTGATGATTTTTGAGCCATGCTTGAGGAATCATGATCAAGACTTGATCAAATGATGATTGTATGCTCAAAATAAGATGTTGACCAAAAATTCTGACTTTTGACTGCAAAATGACCATTTTGCCCCTGCAGTTGATTGTGAAGCAAATGGGACTTTTGACTGTGCAATTTGACACTGTGAGCCTTGAAACTTGACATGTAGATGCTTGGGAACATGTATAGGCCTATGGGACTAGAATGGACCACTGAAAACCCCAAATTACTTGAGAGAACCAAAACCCTAATTTTGACTGGCTTAGGAGGCATTTGGACTGCGCAACCCCTTGAGAAATCTTGAGCCATTTGAAGATGACTCTTGACAAACTTTGAAGAATATGGGAGGGAAAATTTTGGGGTACAACACAACCCATTGAGGATAAGATGTCACTGCTAGGAAACCTGCATTGAATTGTTTCATCACTTCTGCTTTTATCTTTTCAGACATGTCAGGCCATATTCGACGAACCTTTTGTTTAACAGGAGGGAAATCTTCCTTTGTTGGCAAACGATAAACCATAATATCGGTATCCAACCCTGTCATATCTTCATACGACCAAGCAAACACTTTAACATAGTCATGTAGTATCTGAACCAATTTGCTATTGATACCATCTTCTAGGTTGGTGCCGATTTTGACTTCTTTCCTATTTGTCTCGGTACCTAGGTTGATAACTTTGACTGGCTCTTCATGAGGTTGAATAGATTTCTCCTCTTGAATTAACAGTATGGCTAGTTCCCCTAGTATTTTACAATCTTTCTCGCCTTCGTCTTCAGCTTGGTTAATTAGATGTTCAAAGTCATAACTGGCAATAGTAGAGTCATTTGTAATGAGATCCGGAGTGAATGGGAATCTGCAAGTGTGTGTATGTGTGCATGTAAGATACACGGTTATTGAAAAAATGAAATAAAGAAAAGAAAGACAATAAACATAAAATTTGAATGCCAAAAGTCAATAGTTTATATGTAATTAGATCTATGTAATTAGATTTGATTTATCTCGCCTGGTGTTGATTTTTGAGATTTACAGGTTTATAGTTACAACATATTTTTCGTAGGTAAAAGTCCTGTCTAAAACGAAAGTTCCTTTGGAGAAGACGAAGGCGTGGCATGATCTAGTTGGGCCATTCAAACCTGCGCGTGCATTTTATCACACCACAGACTCATTAGGGTATATAATATATTATTTGTATTTTATATAACAACTAACCAAGTGGCCCAGTGGCAAGCAGGAAGGGTGTTAAAGCGTTGTGTGTGAGAGGTCAGGGGTTCGACCCCTGCCTCCCACATTTTCTATTTTCTAAATATTTACTTGCAGATTCCCTACTTTCATTCCAAGCGCACTCATCATATGCCTCCAGATCATCACCCTTGGATCGTTCCTTGGCCAGATCTCACGCTTCCAGGCTGCATCTCCATGGTGGACATCCCAACAAACCTCTCACTGAATCCAGCGCTTGCTATGGGCCACATAATATTGGGCTTGGCAGAATCCAGCAACAACACCCTCCAATATGGGCCTACACCCCCCTCAGGCCTAATTTCTAATCTTTTCTAGTTTTATTTATTCATTATCATTATTTAGTTTAACTATTTTTTTAATCAATTTTCTTTCATAAAAAAAATCATAAAATTAAAATCACAAGAAATAGGATTTAGTTTTTTTAATAGATTAATTTTGTAAATAAATTAATTTCACCAATTTTAATTTATTTTCCATCAATTAAAATCAATTAGAAAAATTAGGTTAAATTCAAACCTTTTTCACAAAATCCCAAAAAAATAAAATTTCAATGGGCAAATTAGTTTTTTAAGGTTTTGCACATTTTTTTTCAATTTTAATTCTCGCGCTTAATTATTTTTTCCGTACGATTATTATTTTTTATTGATGTAACTGCGTCCGGTTTGTAATAACTTCATTAGGGTTTTTCAATTCCGCATTTTACTTTTCAGTCATTAATTATGTAATTTCACCAAAGCCTTGTAATAGTTAGGAACTTTATCTTTCCGCCATTTATTTTCCCGCACGATAAACTGTTTAGATGAATGTTTAATAGGGTTTCCTGAAAGATAATGATTAATTGAACCTAGATAACCCTAATTGCGCAAGATAAAATATATTTGTAAAACACACTTTTTCACACTTACACCCCTAGGGTATTACCTCACTTGGTTGCCTTCGGAAAAATTGTCATGTCCCTCGAGCATAGGGATACTCTTAGAAAAGACCCTCAACTTAAAATCATCATAAAGATCACAGTCCTTAAAATTTCCCTCGAGTTGCCTGCAAGAAATGATCTTATGATGATAGTCCCTTCGAAATGCAAAGGTATCCTTATATGTTGCCTTCAATGACCATAAACGTCCCTTTCGATAGTCCCTCATATATCCAACGACTAGGGTTACCTACTCATTAATAGTAGGATAACATAGTCTAAAGGGTAGGAGGAGAAGAACAATTTTTTTCTTCGAGTAGGTAGATATTTGTTAGGTAGTTGGTCAAATAAATTTGCACGCTACACTTTCAAATACTTTTCAAACAAAGTTTTCAAAATGCTTTATCACACCCTTGAGAACTGATACAAGGGTTATCGTAAAGTGAATCGCCGCACTAAGGCATTTTCAAAGCTTTTCAAAACACACAAACACAAGAAATTTCAAAAATGAGCAAGTACCTAAGAGCCCATGTAAAACCATGGATGGAAAGGGTGCTAACACCTTCCCTTTCAATAATCTACCCCCCGTACTCAGAAATCTCGAAAAAAGGTATTTTTCTGTTCTTTTCACCCTTTCCTTTGTTGGATAAAAGAAAAGTCGATGGAGACTCTTGCTTACTGCGACATTTAAGAACAAAAAATGTAAACCAGTATTAACAGTCAGTTTTGCCACCGTATCACAGAACTGGAGACTCTGTCGGGGAATACTTATAAAGTGGGGTTTACCTTAGGATCTAGATCATTTTAAATTGCTTTCTTTTGTTTGCTTTGATTGCTCTACTTTTAAAGGTTTGTTGGGATATTCTTGTATAGGTCCTTTACCCGGATCTGGGAACACTTTTTAGGTAAACAACAATAGATCATGGAGACTGTACGACATAGACCGATATGGTTGAAGCGATATCTGTGTTGGTGTGAGACTTTGGTTGGTACCGATATCCCTTGTGTCGAATTTAGGAGAATACGGGGCCACCGCATGGTGTCCTAAAGCACTAACCAACCTTAGAACCTTAGTTGAACAAACTTGGCCGTTAGAAAGTAGTGAGATAGGCGGTCTCGGTGTAAAGTTGGGAATTGGTTGATACTCGATACTACACTCATTGAGATCAGACTTTCGGGATGTTTCTGCCACAAGAAATGATTGCTAAGCTGAAATAATACCGATAAAGAAAGATCAGTGATATTGAGACTCTTTAGAACCCGATTACTATTTCTAGGATAGGTTTGAAACCAACTAAACTTCAAGAGGGTATTTACCTATAAACCCCATGCATGCCTAAACCTAAGGTCTTGTGTGCTTTTCTTGTGTGTGATTAATTTGCTTAAACATGATATTATGCATCATAAACATTCATTCTTCATTACACTAACCATTTCAAGGATGAGGGGAATTTATCTTCGTTCTATTTTGCAGATCATGGCTTCCGCTCGTAGAAACACCATTCGAATTGGCTTTGTAAGGATACTTCTCCAACTCAAAGAGCTAGTATCCAGGGTTTCTGAAACTTCTTCATTCACCAAGAACTATGGTCGACTCCTCAATCTGGTTACCTCAGGTTTTGATGAGAAGATGATGAGTGTGCTCTTTCAAATCTTTGACCCTAAGCATCATTGCTTCACCTTTCTAGACTATCAGTCGGTACCCATCATGGAAGAGTTCTCTCAGATATTGGGCATACCTATTTTGGATCAGTTTCCTTTCACCGGTTTGGAAGAAGCTTTGAAGCCGGAGGTCATTGCAATAGATTTACACCTGAAACGGTACGACGTTGTATCCAACTGGGAAACAAGAAGCGGAGTTAAGGGTTTTCTAGCCAAGTTCCTAATAGAGAAGGCTCAACTATTTTGGGATGATTTGGACTTCCAGGATTTTGAGGAGGTCTTGGCCCTTATCATCTATGGGTTAGTACTGTTCCCTAATTTGGACTTTCTCATAGATGTGAATGCTATCAAGGTCCTCCTTTCTCGCAATCCTGTGCCCACTTTACTCGAAGACATCTTGCATACCTTCCACACCCGCACCACCAAGAAAAGAGGGATTCTTATGTGCTGTGTGCCATTGCTTTCGAGGTCATTTATTTCACACCTCCTTAAGACAATACTGAAGAATGAAGAAGGTTTGGGCTGGTCGCAAAGGATAATTTCACTTTCTCACGCGGATATTCTCTGGTATTCCCGATCTATGGGAGATATTTCTATTATTGACCACTGTGGAGAATTCCCTAATGTCCCACTACTTGGCATTAGGGGAGGCATAACTTATAATCCTTCTCTGGCTCTGCGACAATTTGGTTACGCTCAAAGGGATGGTCCTCATGAGATGCTTATCCAGGGAATTATATTTAACTATGAGGATGATGTTCAAGGGTATCGCCAGAGGTTCATACGAGCTTGGGGCATGGTAAACAGATTTGACGTCAATACTTTAGGGCCGAAGACTTCCATTCATATGGAACCTTATCTCCAATGGGTACGAGCTCATGCTCAGAAACTTATGATGCCATACATAGCCGCATTACCAGTGATTGTGGAGCCCATTACTGAAAGGGATATTCCCTATATGGTTCTTCATCCTGATATGCCCATTGATCTTGAAGAATTACAGAGGTCCTGGATTCTGCTGAAGAATGGGCAGGATACTTATAGGGACCAGTTATATGCCCAGGAGAAGAAAGTTTTAGAGCTCACAAAGCAACTTCATGAGGAAAGAATCCTTAATGTCTATCTCAGCGCAAAAAGAAAGCGCCCATGGGAAACCTGATTCTGTTTTAAGTTTTTAGAATATTCAATTGAAATGCCTAAAAGGCAATTGTATTTTTCATTTTACTAATAAAATCTTCGTTTCATTTTAGTTCACAAATTTAAATTTCCCAAAATCCTTGAAATCATTGCATACACATGCCATACATATCAATGCATAAACAAGTTTCTCATCTTCTTCGCTGTTTATTTCAGCAAGAAATGGATCTAGAACAAACTGTGAAAGACTTACAGACTCAAAACACACAATTCCAACAGATGATCATAGATCTATCCAAAGGGCAGGAAGAAATGAAAGCCTTGATTGTTAAAGACAAGGCTAAGAAACCAAGAAGGATAGCTAGTGTAGTAAATCTGGGAAGAAAATTCAAGGGACCGTTAAAGCAAATGGTTGATCTGATCTCTTCATCCAAGGAAGGAGAGAATCAAGAGGGTGAGACAAGAGAGGATGACCCTAGTCCGGAGGAATCTGATAATGACACTGATTAAAATGAAGAGCAGTATCCTCCGGATGACGAAAGGTACAAACAGTTGGAAGAGCGTCTGAGTGCAATGGAGATTCAGAAAGTGCCCAGGCTGGACTTTGAAGAGCCGGGCTTAGTGTCTGGGATTGTTATTTCGCCAAAGTTCAAGGCACCGGTGTTTTCTAAATACGATAGGGTTTCGTGTCCGAAGTTGCATCTACGATCTTATGTGAGGAAGATACAACCTTACACTACTGACATAGACTTGTGGGTCCATTTCTTTCAAAATAGTCTGTCCGGAACTCAGCTAGATTGGTTCTATAAACTGGAGAGGGCCAACATCCATAATTGGGAAGACCTAGCCGCTGCTTTTTGTAAGCGGTATCAGTACAATACAGACCTTGCTCCCACCCGTACTCAACTCCAGAGTTTTTGTTATGGGTTCGAGCAAGGGTTTCAAAGACTACGCTTAGAAGTGGAGAGACTTAGCAAGAAGAGTCCAACCTCCCCTGTCTGATAGGGAGCTAGTGAACATGTTTCTGGGTACCCTATCTGGTCCGTTCTTTAATCTTGACAGGGGAGAGAGTGAAAGCTGGAATTAAGAATGGGAAGATCCAAAAGGACGCATCCTTCAGTTCCATGAGAAAACCATTCGCTGGGAAGAAAGAGGTTAGTGTTGTGCACCATCAATGGGGTCAGGACAAAGGAATAATCAGCAGAGAACAGAAAGGCCGGTAAGACAATTCACCCAGATAAATATGACTCTAGCCCAAGTTTTTCCCCATTTGTTTAGATCCAATCTGGTAACCTTGCGGGAAGCGCCGAAGAATCCCAACACTACCTCTCCCCGCTACAAACCAAATTCTCATTGTGCTTATCATTCGGAAAGTGCAGGTCATGATACAAACGATTGTTGGGCTTTAAAAAGCAAAGTATAAGACCTTCTCGAGGCGAAGGAAATTGAGTTTGATGCCCCTGAGATGCCAAATGTTATCACTGCTCCTATGCCTAAGCATGGTCGTGGTGTTAATGTTATTGAAGATGATATGTTTGTTACTACTGTTGAAGAGCTTGTTACTCCACTTATGACTATTAAGTGGAACTTGTTGAAGGCCAGTTTATTTCCGGGTTGTGGCGAAGGTTGCCACTTCTGTTTATCTCTACCGACTGGTTGTCATTTGTTGAAGCCAGGTGTTCAACACCTGATGGATGTTGCATAGATTTTGTTTGAGGAGACTCCCATTCCAACAATTCTGTGCAAGGATATTTCAATAGTAACCATTTCCGACAATCCTCCCAGGGTCTCCACCAAAAGACCCGTCAAGATTACATCTACTCTGAAGGTTAGTCCGTTGAGAATTACATTACCAGGGCCAATCCCATACTCCTCGGACAAAACTGTTCCTTGGAACTATGGGGGTGACGTCTACTACCACGGTGTCAAGCAATATTAGCTAGCTGATGAAGACCAGGTCTCTGAGGATGCTGATCCCGACATTGTCAACATTGTTGGAACCAACAAAATAACAAAAAGTGGAAGAGTGTTCTCTCCCGAGATTTCTCCTTCGAAAGTTGTTACTGGTCCTGTGATAATTCCTACTTTTGTTCCTGCTACTACTGCAATTCCTTTGATTACTCATGCTGACACCCCTATCACCGAGTCGATCGAGACTCGGGGAAAATACATATTGATTGAGCCTGTCCAGATGAAGGCGTAGTCAGTATCTATTCTAGAGGCTTCTAAGAAGGAGATGGAAGAAATTGTGAAAATTATCAAGAAAAGCGACTACAACATGGTCGAACAGCTAGGGCAGACCCCTTCAAAGATCTCTATTCTAGCCTTGATATTATGCTCCTAAGCTCATGAGAAGGCTTTGGTGAAGTTTCTGAAAATTGCCCATGTGCCCCAGGAAACTTCTGTTGACCAATTTGAAGATTGTGTGGCTAGTTTGACGACCGATAACGGTTTAGGCTTTTCTGATGCTGATTTGACTCCTAGAGGGAGGAAGCACAATGATGCGTTGCATGTCTTTGTCGAACGCAAGGGCGCCACTTTGGCCCATGTCCTTGTAGATACTAGTTCATAGCTAAATGTGCTGCCTAGGAATGTGCTGGATAGACTAGACTGTGAAGGCTTGACTTTGATGCCCACCAATATTATAGTGAGGGCTTTTGACCGATCAAAAAGGATGGTGCACGGGGAGGTGGACATCCCCATCAAGGTTGGTTCTCAGACTTTCGGATCTACCTTCTACGTGATGGACATCAGGAAACCTTATTCTTGTTTGTTGGGCCGCCCTTGGATACATCGGGCTAGAGCCATTACGTCCACTCTGCATCAGATGATGAAATACCCGGTCAAAGGGAGAATTGTCACTGTACGCGGCGAATAAGAATACATGGTCAGTCATCTAAATTCCTTCAGATATGTGGAAATGGATGGTGAGTTCATCGAGAATCCGTGCCAGAATTTCGAAGAGGTACCTCAGACGCTGGCTGCAACTAAAACTGTTACCAATGTTCTGAAGATCACCAGATCTCCCTTGAAGATGGCATCTCTCAAGGATGCAAAAGCGGTTGTCGAAGAAGGTGGGTCTACCATCTGGGGTCAACTCCCTGATATTCCGTACAAGTTTGATAAATTTGGTTTGGGTTTCTCTTCAGGGGATCAAAGGGCTGTTCGACGTGCTCGTGCTGGAAGACCTCCCATACGCATCAGTAATCACGGGGTCAACGCTGTAGAAGACGGAGACAATGACAACGACATGGACAACTGGATCTTCCCTACTACCAATGGTGGACCTAGTAACTGGACGGAAAAGGATTTTGTACCTATTACTTTTGTTCAGAAGTAATTGTTTTCTTGTTTTGTTTGGATATGTAATAAACAATATAACTTTATGGCCATGTGTCTTACCCGGGGCACATCAGTTTATTTGTGAGGGTTATCACGTTTCACTTCCATATGGCATTAATAAAGCATTAGACGTTAATGCATACAAATTTTGTGATCTCTGTTTTTATTTTTCTACTTTTACTTTGTCTATACAGCTATGCTCTTACACACACTCACGTATCAAACTACAGATCCATATTCACTCTGGATCCCATTGATAACAGTTCTGCTATTGCCAGTTATAACTTCTAAATTCCAATCAACCAAGCCGAGGACGAAGGTGAGGGAGATTGTGAGGTACCTGGAGAACTTTGTTAGACTGTTACAGCAGGAAGAAAGGGCTATACAGCCTCATGAAAAGCCAGTTGAGATGATAAACTTGGGTACAGAGGTAGACAGAAAAGAAGTCAAGATCAGTGCAAATCTGGAGCTTAATGTCAAACAACAATTGGTACAAATGTTGCATGACTATGTCGAGATCTTTTCCTGGTCATATGAAGACATGCTTGGACTGGATACAGATATCGTGGTTCACCGACTGCCAACTAAAGAAGATTCCCCTCCGGTAAAGCAGAAGGTACGCCGCATGTGCCCTGAAATGTCAGAGAAGATCAAAGCAGAGGTTATGAAGTAGTTCAACGCTGGGTTCTTAGCTGTCACCTCTTATCCCCAATGGGTTGCCAACATAGTGCCGGTGCCTAAAAAAGACGGTAAGGCACAGATGTATGTGGACTACAGAGATCTGAACATGTGAAGCCCCAAAGATGACTTTCCGCTCTCTCACATTGACGTCCTGGTTGATAACACCGCACAACACAAGATCTTTTCCTTCATGGATCGTTTCTCTGGTTACAATCAGATCAAGATGGCACCTAAAGATATGGAGAAGACAACCTTCATCACTCAATGGGGCACTTTCTACTACAAGGTGATACCGCTTGGATTAAAGAATGCCGGGGCAACCTATCAACGAGCCATGGTCGCCTTATTTTATGACACGATTCACCACGAGATAGAGGTATATGTGGATGACATGATATCCAAGTCTCAAACTGAGGAAGAGCACCTTAATCATCTACAAAAGCTGTTTGATAGGTTGAAGACATACAAGCTGAGGTTGAATCCGAACAAGTGCACCTTCGGGGTAAGGTCTGGTAAACTACTAGGTTTCATTGTCAATGACAAGGGCATTCAGGTAGACACTGCAAAAGTAAAGGCTATACAAGAGATGGGGGCTCCTCACACTGAGAAGGAGGTCAAAGGTTTTTTGGGACGCCTAAATTACATTGCTAGGTGCATTTCCCATTTAACTGCTATTTGTGAGCCGATCTTCAAACTCCTGAAAAAAGATCAAGTGGTAAAATGGAACGATGAATTCCAGACTGCCTTCGAAAGAATCAAGGAATACCTCAAGAACCACCAATTTTGATGCCTCCGATTGAAGGAAGGCCTTTGATAATGTATTTAACAGTGTTAGACAATTCAATGGGGTGTGTGCTGGGGCAGCATGACGAGTCTGGCCGAAAAGGGCACGCAATATACTACCTTAGAAAAATGTTTACCGACTATGAGATAAGATACTCACTGCTCGAGAAAACTTGCTGCGTTTTGGCATGGGCTGCTCGCCGACTGAGATAGTATATGTTGACCCACACTACTTTGTTGATATCTAAGATGGATCCGATCAAGTACATCTTCGAGAAGCCCACTCTCTCCAGAAGAATAGCGAGATGGAAGATGATCTTAACCGAATACAATATCCAATACACGACCCAGAAAGCTATCAAGGGGAGTGTATTAACTGATCATTTGGCTCATCAGGCCGTGGATGACTACCAGTCCATGAATTTTGAGTTCCCGGATGAGAATATTATGCTGGTGATTGACTATGAAGAACTTGGACCGGATGAAGGACCTGAAGAAGGATCCCGATAGACTATGTTTTTGACAGAGCCTCGAATGCACTCAGTAATGGAATTGGTACTATAATCATATCCCTCGAGGGATGTTATACTCATTTCACTGCCCGATTATACTTCAACTGCACCAACAACATGGCGGAGTATGAAGCGTGCATCACGGGTCTTAAAGCTGCTATTGACTTGAGGATCAAGTTCTTGAGCATTTTTGGGGATTTAGCCTTGGTGATAAGTCAAATTAAAGGGGAGTGGGACACGGAGCACCCGAATCTCATCCCGTACAAAGAGCACGTGCTGACATTGCTTCCACACTTTAGGGAGATAACTTTTGAACATTTCCCACAAGAAGAGAATCAATTAGAGAACGCGCTAGCTATCATGTCAACTATGTTTAAGGTCAGGTGGGATAATGAGGCCCCTTGGATCACTATTGAAAGGTTGGATGAACCGACATATTGCTACGAAATCGACACTGAAGGAGTAGCAGATAAACCTTGGTTCTATGAAATGAAGAGATATCTCAAGGCTCAAGAGTATCCCGAGGGGGCATCTGTTAATGATAAGTAGTTTCTGAGAAGGTTCGCCGTAAAGTTCTTCCTCAGTAATGGAATCCTCTACAAGCGCAACCATGACTCTACGTCACTTTGGTGCATAGACAAGAGTGAAGCAGAGAGGATTATGACAGATCTACACGAAGGTACCTTCAGAACCCATTCGAGTGGACATACCATGGCTAAAAATATCCTACGGGCAAGATACTATTGGTCCACTATGGAAGTAGACTGCTATCAGCATTCCCAAACTTGTCACAAATGCCAGATCTATGCTGATAAGGTGCATGTACCTCCAGATCCTTTAAACATCTTGACGGCTCCTTGGCCCTTTGCAATGTGGGGCATTGACATGATTGGAGAGAATAGACCTACCTCTTCCAATGGGCCTCGCTTCATCCTGATGGCCATTGATTATTTCATGAAGTGGGTTGAAGCTGGCTCTTTTACTACTGTTACCAAGAACATGTGGCATGGTTTATCAAGCATAACCTGATCTATCAATATGGTGTGCCAGAGAGGATCATCACTGGCAACGGTATGAATCTGAACAACACGATGATCACCAAACTCTGTAAATAGTTTAAGATCCAACACCATAATTCTTC
Organism: Vicia faba; assembly: GCA_948472305.1. NCBI lineage: Eukaryota > Viridiplantae > Streptophyta > Magnoliopsida > Fabales > Fabaceae > Vicia > Vicia faba. The sequence goes on along the minus strand of OX451741.1, from coordinate 889,627,694 downwards.
CCCTTATCGGCCGAAGGTGAATGGTGTTGTGGAGGCTTCTAACAAGAACATTAAGAAGATCATATAGAAGATGGCGATGACATATAAAGATAGACATGAGATGTTACCATTTTCTCTCCATGGTTATCTCACCTCCGCACGAACGTCAAGAGGGGAAACACCTTACTCTCTGGTATATGGCATGGAGGTTGTCCTGCCTATCGAGGTCCAGATCCCTTCTCTGAGAATCATGAAGGATGCAAGTATGAATGAAGATGATTGGATCCAGAATTAACTTAATCAACTAAATATGATTGATGAAAAGAGACTTAATTCTGTCTGTCATGGTCAAATTTATCAAAAATGGATGATCAAGACTTTCAACAAAAAGGTCAGACACCAAGTATATCAAGTCGAGGATCTAGTGATCAAGTGCATCATACTACCGCAAGGTGATCCCCGGGGAAAATGGACTCCCACATACGAAGGACCATTTGTGATCAAAAGCATATTTTCTGGTGGAGCCATGATTCTGACCACCATGGACGGTGATGACCTTCCTCACCCTGTCAATGTGGACATAGTGAAAAGATACTACACATAAATAAGACCCGCTAGGTTGACTGGCCCAGGCAAAAATAAGGGCTTCCCGGCGAACTAAAAGGGTCCGGGTAAAAATTAGGGATGAAAACAAAAATATCTGTACACCCGGCAAGGCGAAAACCTGAAAAGGAGGCTTGGGCAAAAAAGGGTATCCCGGTGGATTGAAAACCTGAAAGGGCGGTACAGGAAAAAGTTATGGATTTAAAGCGTATCACTATGTCCCAGTGGATCACCTTACAACCAGACTTCAGTATCAACTATCAAGCCTAAACGACACCGATCAATCCAGTCAGCTTCGGACAAGTAGCAAAGTGATGAGATGCTCGAAGGCATAATGACAATAGCAGAATTGAAACTCAATGGGATTATTATACATAGTTGTTTGCTTCTCTTTGTACACAATATTGTATAACTTTCATTTTCACGACGACATTATCTTACTAGAGCGCCAGTCTTCTTGTACAAAAACGCCTGTTATAGGCCAACTTCAAAATCAATACAAGTCATTTCTACACAAAAACTATTCGTTTTTCTTTTTTTCTTTTGTTTTGCAAAAATGTCCAATGATTTATTTTTGACATATGCATTTGAATATGATTGCTATTCACAAATATTTGCATAAGAAACAGAAGGACAATTGCTTATGACTTAAGGAATAGGGCAAAGTCTAAAAAATAATTTTTAATTCCGACATTAATCCTTCCAGCAGGTACAGGGGCAGAGATAGTTTGAGACGAAGTCACCACTACATGCGCCCCGTGGCATCTAATTCCCCCACAGAGTAGAGGCAACCAAAAGTTTTGACATCGGCTTCCCTAAACAGGAGTTACTTTCCCTAGCAAAGTTCCTTCAAAGAGCCGATATCTATATCCCCCAGCCGAATTTTATAATCGCAAGTGGTTCATAAAGTTTTCTCCCGAGAAGAGTTTATTTCTCTGAATAAGAAGCTCAATCCCCAAAAGAGTTTATTTCTCTAGCTACGGAAGTTCATCCCTCAACGGAATTTATTGCCCTGAATCGGAAAAATCTCCCAGCAAACAGAAAGGAGTAAATCCATAGCATAGTCATCTCCATTCACCATCCCTATCAGAAATGAAGGGCTAAACTTCCTAATGCTCTTCAGCAGTAGTCCGGGATTTATTTTCCCCAACTAAGAAATACCGCAATAACATCCCATATTCATACATCATGGCATGTACATACATATTATTATGCCAGTCAAAGTTAACCCAAGATCTCTCTACTCACTATGCCGGTGGAAGAAATTCCAAGAATTTCGTCTGGGTCAGTTGAATCTCTACTAAGATCCTCCTAATTACCATGCCAGTCAAAGTTATCCCAAGATCTCTCTGCTTACTATGCCGGTGGAAGAGATTCCAAGACTTTCATCTGGATTAGTCGATTCGCTACTAAGACTCTCCTGATTACTATGCCAGTCAAAGTTAACCTAATATTTTCTCTGGATCAGCCAGATCGACACTAAGATCTCTCTGATTACTATGCCAGTGGAAGATGTATCTAGACTTTCGTCTGGGTCAGTTGAATCGCTACTAAGATCCTCCTGATTACTAAGCCAGTCGAAGTTAATTCAAGACCTTTCCCTAGTTTAGTCAAATCGATACTAAGATTTCTATCCTAGTTAAAGACAACTTGAGACCTTTCTCTGGTTCAGTCAAATCGATACTAAGATTTCTATTCCGGTTAAAGAAGCTATGAAGCCTGGAAACTTACCGGATAATAGTCAATCAACAATTCAAGATACTGTGAAGCATGGAGGACGACCATATAACAGTTTAATCTCATTTCCCCAGTAAGTCGTTGTGAAGCCTGGAGCACGACTAAATAGCAGTCAACCTTGTTATTCTCATAAAGTCACTGTAAAGCCTGGAGCCTGACCAGATAGTAGTTCACTTCCGTCTCTTAAATCATGGGATGACTCTCCAGTAGAGTAACGGATAACTGAAGCACCTGAACTCTATTACCCAAAATAGAGACCAACATTCCTCAACGGAGTCCTCCCTAACAACAGGAACGAGTTCTCACAAAGGAATATCTCATGAAAGCATCTACTCTAGATGGCATCTTTAAGCCCATCTCCAGTAATCTTCTGTCATTTTCTCCAAATGACATCTATAATCCCATTATCGACGTCATCAACCATCAATATTACTTCATGCAAGTGAAAATTTCTGGGCACTCTAGTGTTCAATCATCTTCCACCCTCGGATCACGAAAGGAAGACAAACTAATCTAAATCCTCAGGTTTAAGAAGATTGAACAGGGGCAGCTGTTGTACCCCAAGATTTGCCCTCCCATTTTCACACAAGACATACTCCTAGAGATCCTCAAGTGCTCAAGGTTGACTAAGGATTGACTAGACAAATCCTCCTCCTAAGGCAATAAGCCTCAAATTAGGGTTTCACTTCTCATCAAGATGGTTGAGATCCAAGGGTCCCAAATGTTTTCATTGCCCTAATATGTCCCCAAGATCATCCATGTCAAATTTCACGCCTTACACAACAAGTTTGCTCAGTCAACTACTCAAAATGCCTGGAAATAAACTATACTAGGTCAAAAGTCAATTGTGGCCTAAATACAGTCAAAATTCAATATTTTTGGTCAACATCAACATTTTGAAGTAATTTCCATCATTTGATCAATGGTTGATCACGATTCCTCAAGAAATGCTCCCAACTCATCAAAAGTAAAAAATGGCAATTTAGGGTTTCTATAGGAAAAGTCAACCAAACTTTGAACAGGAATAACTTTCTCATACTTTATCAATTTTTTTCCAACCAAGTCCCATTTTGAAGAGGATCCAATTCCCCATAACTTCTCTTCAGCCCTCAAGTTCAAGAAATGCCCCAATCAAAAGATACAAGTTCATACATTATAGGTCATTTCAAAAAGTCAACAAAATCACCTTTTGGGTCAAAGATCCTTACATGAACATGGAAGATGCAATTGATATGATACCAAAGGGGTTATTTAGAGGACATCCTAAGCTTTCTAAAAAGTCCAAGAACACCCTATTAGGGTAAAAGATGAGAGAGATATGCACTGCTAAAGTTGACCAAATTTTGGAAGTGTGCATGAAGTCAACATTGACCTAACTTGAATTTTTTTCCAAATAGACCCATGTTTTCATGCTTGCAACTTGTTTCTAACATGGCCCACGACCCTTGAGCTCACTCATATATTATTCCATTATTTATATTATTTATTTTGATTATTTATTCATTAAAATTCAAAATTAAATAAAGAAATAATATAAATTATGTAAGATATGATTTTCAAATCTTTTCCTTATCAAATAATCATCAAAACATGCTGGCAAATAAAATCAAAATCGTGGAGGAAGGAAAAGATTGGATTTGTTCCAAAAATAAGCAAAGATCACATAATTGAAAGGAGGATATTTTCTCATGAAATCATTAATTTCTTTCCACATTTGCAACCATAAAGAGATACACTATATAAACACAAGAACCCTAGGTCAAAGAGGACGAAGAAAGCTACCTCCACAAGTCCATAAAAGTTCCAATTTTTTCACAAAAAAGTGCCAATCAGATTCATAGTTGCAGAGGGATTCAAAACATCCCGAGGCTTGAAATCGATTGCTGGAGGTACTCTGAAGCTAGTTGCATCACTCTCGGACGCCAAAGCTCAAAGAATCATCACCTACATCATCATGGTTTGCTACATTTTTTCTAATTCGTATATGTGCATTCTTGCATTATTAATCTATTTTGATTGCATATCTGTGTTTGTATGGATGCATAGAAAGTTTCTGTATAGTTGAATTCATGTTTAGAGGCAGGATGTGTGATATTCCATTGCTAGGGTTTAGAGGTCTGTTTGAGGGCTTTTCGATTCAGGAAAAATCAGGGCCAAAGATGAACACCATTGCACTCAAGAGATCAAACCCAATTGATCTATGTAATTAGATTTGATTTATCTAGCCTGGTGATGATTTTTGAGATTTGCAGGTTTATAGTTATAACATATATTACGTAGGTAAAAGTCCTGTCTAAAACAACAGTTCCTTTGGAGAAGACGAAAGCGTGGCATGATCTAGTTGGGCAATTCAAACCTGCGCGCACATTTTATCACACCACTGACTCATTAGGGTATATAATATATTATTTGTATTTTATATAACAACTAACCAAGTGGTCAAGTGGCAAACAAGAAGGGTGTTAAAGCGTTGTTGGTGGGAGGTCAGGGGTTCGACCCCTGCCTCCCACATTTTCTATTTTCTCAATATTTACTTGCAGATTCCCTACTTTCATTCCAAGCGCACTCATCATATGCCTCCAGATCATCACCCTTGGATCGTTCCTTGGCCAGATCTCATGCTTCCAGGCTGCATCTCCATGTTGGACATCCCTGCAAACCTCTCACTGAATCCAGCGCTTGCTATGGGCCACAAAATATTGGGCTTGGCAGAATCCAGCAACAATACCCTCCAATATGGGCCTACACCCCCTTCAGGCCTAATTTCTAATCTTTTCTAGTTTTATTTATTTATTATCATTATTTAGTTTAACTATTTTTTTAATCAATTTTCTTTCATAAAAAAAATCATAAAATTAAAATCACAAGAAATAGGATTTAGTTTTTTTAATAGATTAATTTTGTAAATAAATTAATTTCACCAACTTGAATTTATTTTACATCAATTAAAATCAATTAGAAAAATTAGGTTAAATTTAAACCTTTTTCACAAAATCCCAAAAAAAAATATTTTCAGTGGGCAAATTAGTTTTTTAAGGTTTTGCACCTTTTTTTTTTCAATTTTAATTCTCGCGCTTAATTATTTTTGTCGTACGATTATTATTTTTATTGATGTAACTGCGCCCGGTTTGTAATAGCTTCATTAGGGTTTTTCAATTCCGCATTTTACTTTTCAGTTATTAATTATGTAATTGCACCCAAGCCTTGTAATAGTTAGGAACTTTATCTTTCCGCCATTTATTTTCCCGCACGATAAACTGTTTAGATGAATGTTTAATAGGGTTGCCTGAAAGATAATGATTAATTAAGCCTAGATAACCCTAATTGCGCAAGATGAAATATATATGAAAAAACACACTTTTGCACACTTGCACCCCTAGGGTATTACCTCACTTGGTTGCCTTCAGAAACAATGGTCATGTCCCTCGAGCGTACTCTTAGTAAAGACCCTCAGCTTAAAATCATCATAAAGATCATAGTCCCTAAAATGTCCCTCGAGTTGCCTGCGAGAAATGGTCTTATGATGATAGTCCCTTAGAAATTCTAAGGTATCCTTATATGTTACCTTCAATGACCATAAATGTCCCTTTCGATAGTCCCTCATATATCCAACGACTAGGGTTACCTACTCATTAATAGTAGGATAACACGGTCTAAAGGGTAGGAGGATAAGAACAGTCTTTTTTTTCCCGAGTAGGTAGATTACTATTAGGTAGTTTCTCAAATAAATTTGCACGCTACACTTTCAAATACTTTTCAAACAAAGTTTTCAAAACGCTTTATCACACCCTTGAGAACTGATACAAGGGTTATCGTAAAGTTAATCGCCGCACTAAGGAATTTTCAAAGCTTTTCAAAACACACAAATGCAAGCAATTTCAAAACTGAGAAAGTACCTAAGAGCCCATGGAAAACCATGGATGGAAAGGGTGCTAACACCTTCCCTTTCCATAATCTACCCCCCGTACTCAGAAATCTCGAAAAAAGGTCTTTTTCTGTTCTTTTCACCTTTTCCTTTGTTGGATAAAAGAAAAGTCGGTGGTGACTCTTGCTTACCGCGACATTTGCGAACAAAAAACGCAAACCATTATTAACAGTCTGTTCTGCTACCATATCACAACTGGATACTTTAATTTTTGATGAAGAGTGGATGTTACCGGCCCTGCCCCATATATCCAAGGGTGCCCAAGAAAACAAGAGTAGGCGGAACAAATGTCCATTATGTAGAAGGTAGAGTTGAAAATTTGTGATTCAACTTTAATTGGGAGATCCACATCTCCATGAACCATCCTTTTAAACCCATCGAAAGCCCTTACAACAATATCACTTGGTTTTAGCACTAGGCCTTTGCAATCTAACCATTCCAAAGCACCTTTGGGTAAAACATTTAGAGATGAGCCAATATCAATTAAGACACGTGCCAGGGTGGTTCCCTTGCATTCAATAGAGACATGCAAGGATTTTTTGTGGTTCCTTTCCATATGAGTCAAATCAGCACCCGAGAACCCTAATCCACTATCAGTCGTTAATCTTGCTACATAGTTCTCGAACTGGTCAGGTATGGTTTCTTGGGGCACATAGGATTTCTTCAAGAACTTGATTAAAGCTTTGGAATGAGTGTCCGAACAGAGTAGCAATGACAACGTGGAGATTTTGGAGGGAGTTTGTCCCAGTTGCTCCACTATTTTGAAGTCGCTCTTCTTTATGATTTTCAGGATTTCCTCTATCTCTCGAGTGGAGGGCTCTTCAGCATCAATATCTTTGGTATGTGCCTCTATCCCAATAGGCTCACCTTCTTTCTCTTTGCCTCTAGTGTTGGCACTAGACTTGTCATTGGTTATGCGGACGTGAGTTGTTGTAGTAGTGGGCGGTGAAATATCAGGGGAAAGATCCTCCATGTTCTTGTTACTTTACTAGAACCTGCAATATTAGTAACATCAGCTTCATTTTAGTTGATCCAAGAATCTTGTTTTATCCCATGATAATAAATCTCGGTACCATAGTTCCATGGAACCGTTTTGTCAAAGGAGTAGGGAATAGGCCCAACGGCCGTGATTATTAATGGAGCAATGATTGGTTCATTTGAAATCCTAATAGGACCTTTTGAGGAGATCCTAAGAGGTTTGTTGGAAATTGTTATGATGGAAAGTTCTTCAGCTTTATTGGTTAAACTTTTGATGATAGGAATCTTCTCAAACAGAATCTCGCGACTATTTATCAGGCATTGTACACCTTCCTTCAGCCGCTTACACCCATTTACTTGTTGATCACAACAAACACAATCTTTAGAACAACTTGGGAACACCCCGACTCTCAGCAAATTATCATTCACAGTAGTTACTGGAGTTGTTAAATCCTCAACAGAGGAAACAAAAGTAGTATCGTCAATCGCGTTGACACCTTTTCCATGGTTCGGCATTGGTGCCGTTATCCCATTTGGAGTGGCAGGTGGATCAAACTCAATTGTCTTATTGTCTATCAGATCTTGAATCTTGGTCTTCAGCGGCCATCATTGATCGGTCTCATGCCCAGGACTATTTGAATGATATGCGCACTTGGCATTAGGATTGTATTTTGGTGATGAAATGTTTGGATTGGACGGTGGATCATGCAATGTCACTAAGTTGGCCTTCAACAGATGTTGCAAGGCTTGGGACAGTGACATGCTAATCCTTGTGAACTGTCTTTGAGGAACTTCGGATTGTTGATTGTTGGATGATTGTCTTTGAGCAGATGGAGGGTTGGAGTTTAAAACAATATTAACAGATGGACGATGATCTTTCTTGGTATGGGCCCTTTCCCCATACACAACAGTTGTTTGCTTCTTTCCAGTGAAGGGCTTTTTTACAAAGTTGGATGCAGAAGCAGATGCCATGGGAATTTTTCCGCTCTTAATGCCGCTTTCAAACCTTTCACTCGTTAGGATCAACTCGGTGAAACCATACGAAGAACTTCCAATTAACAGGTTGAAAAATGGGCCGGTTAATGTACCCATGAACATATCAACTAGTTCTCTGTCAGTTAGGGGTGGTTGGACTCTACTAGCAAGATCCCTCCACTTTTGGGCATACTCTTTAAACCCTTCATTAGTACCCATTGTCATACCTTGAAGTTGAACTCTTGTTCATGCTAAATCAGTGTTGTATTGATATTGATGATAAAAAGCATTGGCCAGATCTTCCCATGTGTGAATGCGGGAACCTTCTAATTGATAGAACCATTCTAGTTGAGTCCTAGCTAGAATCTCTTTGAAAAATGGACCCATAGCTTTTTGTCGATAGTGTGCGGTTGTATCTTGCGCACATAAGACCTTAGATGATGTTTCAGGCAGGAAACCCCGTCATACTTGGCGAACATCGGTATCTTGAACTTATGGGGAATGACAACCCCAAGTATTAAGCCTAAATCACTAAAATCCAAGCCAGGCTTGAATTTCAACAGCTTTCAGTCTATCCTCTAACTGCTTGTATTTATCCTCGGAAAGTGGGTACTGTTCATCAAAGTAGTCTTTGTCCTCAGAAGCTTGACCATTTGTACCCCCAGCACGGGTGCTCTTTTCCTCTTCCACTTGGCTCTCATCTTCCTCGGATGACTCCTCAACTATCTGCACCTGACGAACTAGGCCTTTAAACCTTTTCCCCATATTGATGAGGGCCTTCTTCTTACCCTACTTTTTAGCCGCTAGCAGTATCATCAGCTCTTGTTGTCCCTTGGCCAGGGTCAGCAAGGTTTCTTGGAACTGGGAATTCTGTGCTTGCAAGTCCTTCACTGTTTGTTCGATATCCATCTTACTGAAATAAACAGTAGAAAGATAAGGGAACATGTTGTGGATAACTTGTTTATGTTATGATGCATGAAAATGCATATGCAAATGATTTCAAGGACTTAGAAGATTTAAATTTTTTAGACAAAAGGGAACAAACATTAATTATATTAATAAGTTCAAATTGATTACAACATGCCTCTTGGGCTTACATTGAAACAAAAGAAACAAAATGAACTAAAATACAATAAAAATGGCTCAAGTTTCCTATGGATGCTTCCTCTTTGGAGCAATATCATTCAGGCTCCTCTCTTCAGGAATTTGTCTCGTGAGCTCCAATGTCTACTTCTCGCTTGCATAAAACTGGGCTCCAAAGGTGTCTCGCTCCCTCTTTAGTTGAATACAAGCTCTTTGCAATTCTTCAAGAGAAGTAGGCATATCAGGATAAAGGATAGTATATGGAACATCCCCTCCGGCAACAGGCTCCATGATGATAGGTAGGATGTCTTCATAAGACATCATGAGGTTTTGGGCGTGATTTTTCACCCACGTGAGATAAGGCTCCAAAGGAATGGAGTTCTTATGCCCCAACGTCTTGCTATCAACCTTGTTAACCATGTCCCAAGCTCGTATGAATCTCTGACGATAGCCTTGGACATTGTTCTCGTAGTCGAATGTAATTCCTTGGACAAGTGCATCACGAGGGCCATCCTTCCTAGCATATCCAAACTATCGTAAAGCCAAAAAAGTATTATAGGTAATACCTCCCTTAATGCCAAGTAGAAGGACATTAGGGAATTTCCCACAATGGTCAATAATAGTAATGTCCTCCATAGATCGAGCACACCAATAAATATCAGAATTTGTGAGTGACATCAACCTACTAGACCATCTCAAGCCTTGCTCGTTCTTCACAACATATCGGGGTAGGTGCAAAATAAACCACCTAGCCAACAGAGGAGTGCAGCACATAAGAAGTTCTCTTCTCTTCATGGTGCGAGTGTGAAAAGAATGCAAGATATCCCCAAGTAAAGTAGGCACCATATTGCGAGATAGAAAATTTTTGATTGCGTTCACATCTATGAGTTGGTCAATATTGGGAAATAGAACAATCCCATAGATGAGAAGAGCCAACACTTCTTCAAAGGCTTATAAATCTAAAGCATCCCAAAAATATTGAGCCTTCTTAAACAAAAACTTGGCTAAAAACCCTTTGACACTACTTGTTGTTTCCCAATTGGCCACAACATCGGACCGGGGTAAATATAGGGCTCGGGTAATCTCTTCAGGTCTTGGGTCTCTTTCAATACCGTTGAAGGGTAGTTGATCAAGAATAGGAATTCCCAAGAGTTGAGATAATTCTTGCATAGTAGGAACAAGTTGGTAATCGGGAAAGGTAAACAATGGTGTTTAGGGTCAAAGAATTGGAATAACACTTTCACCATATCCTCTTCAAAGCTTGTTATAACCAAGTTGACGAGACGACCGTATTTCTTGGTGAAGGGAGAATCATTGGGGACCCTTGATTCCAATTCCTTAATTTGAGGAGGAATTTTGGCGAGGTTGATTTGGACAGTATTCCTGCGAGTGGGAGCCATGTACTACAAAACAAGACAAAGATAAATCTCTAGGTCCTTACAATGGTTAGGGCAGAATGCCATGGTATGATGTCATGATGTTATGTACAAACAAACATATACACACAAATCAAACAAGTCCTTAGGTTTAGGCTTGCATGAGGTTCATTGGTAAGTACCCTCTTGAAGTTTAGTTAGCTCAATTTGTCCTAGAAAGTAACCGGGTTCTAGGGAATCTCAATATAATCGATCTTTCTTCATCGGACATTGTTTCAGCGCAAGCCTCTTTATTGACGACCGAAATATCCCAAAAGTCCAATCTCAATGAGCGCAGTATCCAGTATCAACCAACTTCGAACTGCACCAAAGCCGGCTATCTCACTACTTCCTAATGCCCAAGTTGTTCAATTAAAGGTTCTAAGGTCAGTTAGTGCTTCATGACACCACACAGCGGCCCCGTATTCTCCTTGACTAGACTCAAGGGCTATCGGTACTAACAAATGTGTCACACTAACGTAGCCACGACTTCAACCATGTCGGTATACCCCACACAGTCCCCATGATTTATTGCTACTTACCTAATGATGTTCCCAGATCCGGGTAGAGGATCAATACAAACCAAAACAAGGATCCATAAATGTAAAGCAAACAACTCAAACAATGAAAGTAATTAAATGTGATATATCTCTAAGGTAACCCCACTTTTAAGTTTCTCCCCAGTGAAGTCTCCAGTTCTGTGATACGGTGGGAGAACTAACTTGGTTGTTTTGTGTTTGATCGCAATTGTTGCGGATAGAAAGAGTCGCCAGTTCTATGATACAGTGGGAGAACTGACTTGGTTGATTTGCGTTTGGTCGCAATTGTTGCGGATAGCAAGGGTCACCACCGAATTTTCTTTTATCTAATAAGGAAAGGGTGAAAAGAACAAGAAAGACCTTTGAGATATTTTCTTGAGTTCGGGGGGTAGATTATGAAAAGGTAAGGCTTTAGCACCCTTTTAATCCATAGTTATCTATGGGCTCTTAGTTGCTTGCTAGATAACTTTTGAAATTTCTTTGTTTGAAATGTGTTCGTGATAGGTTTTTGAAAGTATTTTTGAAATGCGCCTTCTTTTTTTAGGAAAACTTTGTAATGATTCTCGTCTCTATAAGAATGCATACAAAGTGTTGGAGTTTTGAAAGTATTTCATGTTTTGAAAGTGTTTGGTGTGTTTAAAAATATGTTTGTTTTTAAAGATGGATTAGGAGAAAGCAACTAAGAACGTTCTACCTACTCAAAAGTCTTTTATTCATTTCTCTCTTCCTTTGATATTGCTATCTTACCATTGATTGGTAAGAAGCCCCATCTTTGGATGTGAAGGGACGGGCGCGGGTCATTGTATAGTCATAAGATGCATTGTTGTGAGATATCTTAGCATTTTTCTTAAGGGACTAAGATCATTCGTAAGACAACATTCATAGTTTCATCGAGGGACTTTGATCTTGTATTTTCGATCGTTTTTGCTAAGATGTCTCACATGCATATCATGACCATTTTTTAAGGAAACAAGTGGAGTCAACCCTAGAGGTGCAAGTGTGCAAGTGTTTATTTTTCATGCATTATTTTGTCTTGGATTAGGATTGTCTAGGATTGATTTTAGTCTTGCCATACACACCCTAGTTACTAGCATTTGTATTTGAAAGCGGTAAATTACAGAAAATAAAGTCCTATGCTATTACATCGTTTAGGGGGAAGGGGGTACAATTTACAACTGGGAATGGATAGGAGTTTAAATATTATAACCATATTGAATAGCCATGAAGAAACTATGTGTAACATGTAAAAACAAAGGAAAAAGAAAGAAAAATTCCTTTTTGAACATTATGTGTCGACAAATGCTCTTTTGCATCGACACATAACCTTCCCATGCCCCTGTTTTGCCAAATCAACTTAGTATGAGTCGATACATAATGGTATGTGTCGACTCATACACTGCATGTGTTAACTCATATGTGCTATGTGTCGACTCATACACTCTTTTTTTTATTTTGTTTTGGGCTTGTATAGTAGTATGTGTCGACTCATAAGGCTATGCGTCGACTCATAATCTATTTTTCACTAAGATGTGTCGACTCATATAGGTATGAGTCGACTCATACTGTTATTTTTTTCATTCTATCTTTGTTTTGCTGCATATATGGGTTAGTTCTCAGCACATAAATGACAAGAATGGAAGATAAACAATGGTTAGCTTCAAGGGGAATGGTTATTACATTTTTATCTTCTAAGATAAACCAACTAATGATGCTTGAAATGAAGGGTTTAAAGTCAAGGAGACTTACCTTGAAACTGTAATTTGTGTCTTGAGCTCGAATTGCTGCCTTGAGTGTTCTTGAGCTTGGAAAACAGAGATGTTATAGAAGCTGGTTCTTGAGTTTGAACAACTTTTAAGTAATGTATGTGAGGTGCTTAGATGTTTGGACATAATTTGTAAAGTATAAGAGGTTCAAAGGTTTGGACTTTAAAACTCAAGAGTGAAAGCTTTGTGGACTGTTATGGCTTTTGTGAATATGAGATTTTTTTAGGGCTCATCAACAAATCTTCTGGTTTTTCTCTACATTTTTATAACCTCTCTCTCTCTCTCTCTCTCTCTCTCTCTCTCTCTCTCTCTCTCTCTCTCTCTCTCTCTCTCTCTCTCTCTCTCTCTCTCTCTCTCTCTCTCTCTCTCTTGCAAATGCTTCTTCTATTTATAGGCAAGAGGTTTGTGAATAAGCTAATTTGGTTTACAAACTATGGAGTTATGGCTAGGTTGGATTACAAACATCAAGTTATGTCATAGTCCCAAGATGAAGTACCAAAGTTGCTAATTTAGAGGGGCTAATTTCCATGATTTATGGTGGAGTAAAACCAGAAACAAACAAAGTATGGGCTCAAGACAAACTTTATACAAAAATCTTGCTTTTCAAGAATAACAATGGTGCCTTTATGCCATAAATGGAAAGATCTATTGGACAATAGCTTAACACTTGGGTAATAGTCCAAGAGTAGGTGTAAGCATTAAATTATTGTGAGATTGGCAAGTAAAAAGGCTTACAACACATGATTATGCAGCATAGTATAAGGGGTTTGTTATGTGTTATTCACTAAAATGTCTTGCAATTCAAGAATGGATGCCCAACTTCATGTCCTTGAATCTCCTAGATTAAGTATGATAAATTCATGCTCTTGGATGTTTTGAAAAGCTTGAAACATCCTCTATAACTTTCATGTTTTCCATTTTGACAATATCATCTTGTAACTATGTGAAAAAATACCGAGAAGTTGGGATAAAATCCTGACTAAAATCTGTTGAAAATTTCTCTAAGTGTTTATTCAAAAATGCCATGACTTCATGAATTTATAACTTAAAATTCAAGCATTTCTAGAAAAATTCCAGCCCTACAATGTTTTAGATATCATTGAGATCTATAACTTTCATGTTAGAAGTTTTCCTTGAATCATCTTGCGTCATGATGAAAAGTTGGCATGAAGAAATGAAATTATCATGTATAAAAAACACAATTTTCTAAGTCTTGAAAAGTTTGACTTTTCACATTGAATTTTGACTTTCTTGATTTCTTGATTTCTTGATGATCAAGTTTGATATTCTTGAATGTCTTGATGAATTTTGATCTTTGAAACTTAATGTTGACCAAAAAGTCAAGATTTGACTTTTTAGTGTACGGTTGACTTTTTCGTCAGTTGACCAAATTTCATCTATCAATTCACTAATCTTAAGAAATGTTTTGAGATATGCAAATAGGTAAAAATGATTCATTTGTATTCTTTAGATCATGTTTCAAACCAATAAGTCATGTATTAGGTCAAAAATCAATAATCAGTCGCTTTCAGTCAAAACCCTAATTTGTGGTCTTAGTGTTTCGAAGGTGATTTTGTCTGATCAATTCTTGAGAATCCTTGATAATTGGAGACCCTTTGTGAAATGTCTTTAGAAAAGAGAGGGAAAATTTTTGGGTACAACAGTTTCCCCTGTTCAATCTTCTTAAACTGAAGAGTTACACTGGCGGATCTGCCGTTCGTAACTTGAAGGTAGAAGATGATTGAACACTTAAGTGCCCAGAAATTTGCACTCGCTTGTGTATGAGGTGAACTGTTTGTTGATTATCGGGAATGGGCTTAGAGATGCCATTTGGAGAAGTGATGAAGATTTTGTCGGAGATGGGATTATAGATGCTATCTATAGTGATAGAAGAGGTCTTTGATTCGTCTGTCTTTAACTGGAAGAAATAAATCTAACCAGAAGAGGTATTTGATTCTCCTGTCTTTAAATGGAAGAAATACATCTAACCATAAGAGGTCTTTGGTTCGCGTGTCTTTAACTGGAAGAAATAAATCTAACCATATGAAGTATTTGATTCGCCTGTCTCTAACTGGAAGAAATAAATCTAACCAGAATAGGTCTTTGTTTTGCCTGTCTTTATCTGGAAGAAATAAATCTAACCATAAGAGGTCTTTGTTTTGCCTGTCTTTAACTGGAAGAAATAAATCTATCCGGAAGAGGTCTTTGATTCGCCTGTCTTTAATTGGAAGAAATAAATCTAACCAAAGAGGTCTTTGTTTCGCATGTCTTTAACTGGAAGAAATAAATCTAACCAGAAGAGGTCTTTGCTTCGCCTGTCTTTAACTGGAAGAAATAAATCTAGCCAAAAGAGGTCTTTGTTTTGCCCGTCTTTAAGTGGAAGAAATAAATCTAACCAGAAGAGGTCTTTGATTCGCCTGTCTTTAACTGGAAGAAATAAATCTAACCAGAAGAGGTCTTTATTTCTCCTGTATTTAACTGGAAGAAATAAATCTAAACAGAAGAGGTCTTTGCTTCGTCTGTCTTTAAATGGAAGAAATAAATCTAACCATAAGAGGTCTTTGTTTCGCATGTCTTTAAATGGAAGAAATAAATCTAACCAGAAGAGGTCTTTGATTCACCTGTCTTTAACTCGAAGAAATAAATATAACCTGAAGAGGTCTTTATTTCTCCTGTCTTTAACCTGAAGAAATAAATCTAACCAGAAGAGGTCTTTGATTCGCCTGTCTTTAACTGGAAGAAATAAATCTAACCAGAAGAGGTCTTTGATTCGATTGACTTTTCCTGTAAGGAATATGGTTAGTTGCATGCAGAAGTATGCACGACGTGATGATGTTCTCAAAATAAATGATATTATGATATATGTATTTTTCATTTATATGATATGTTGCATGAATGCGACATGCTTATTGAAGTATCTTTGTCTAGGAAAATAAGTCCCTGACAAATGCTGGGAGAGTTTTTGGAAGTTAAATCCTGGAATGCTGATGGAGATGAAGATTACGCGTATCTTTGAACTTTGTTTAGGATGTTTCCGTTGGGGATTCCTGCTTTTCTTGTTTGAGGAGAACTCCGTTGGGGAATATTGACCTTGCTTGAGAAAAACAATTCTACGGGGAATGTTGATTTTTTCTTGGGGAATAGAGTTCAAGAGTTTTGGTTGTCCATCACTCTACTGGGGAATTAACTCTCGATTGGGAGAATGAAGGTTAGTTGTTATCTGGTCAGGATCGAGGCTTCACAGGAACTTGCTGAGGGAATAAAGTTAACTATTATCTAGTCGGATTCCAGGCTTTGCAATAACTCACTAGGGATAATGGTAAACTTTACTGGGGAAGAGGAGTTTTGTTAGTGATTTGAAGACGTTAAACTGTTATCTGGTCGGGTCCAAGTTTTGTAGTAACTTTCGAGGATAGTATCAACTTCGTATGGGATTATAATGACTTTGTTGGAGACTTCACTGAGGATTATGGGTTGCGGTCCCTTGATTTGTAATAGTCTGAAAGGCAAACTCAAGCTGGTGAATTTGTAATTTGTTGGGGAAATAAACCCTGTTTATTTGATGATTTGCTGGGGAGGTGTTTTCTTTTGACAGAAATCCTCAAGGCTTCTTCTTACGACCAACTCAGCTGGGAAGAGGGTTTTTCAGAGATTGAAACTCTGGCTGGGGATTGCATGAATCCGACTTTGTAGGGATGATGTTAATGAGATAACTTTGTGGGGATATCTCAACTGCATTAAAGAGGTGCTTGTTACTGTTTACAAGCATACACTTGCTAAATGGTTTAATCATGTTCATAAGCATATGTTCATTCAGTTTTAGTCATTGGACGTTTTTTGCACTCAAAACAGAAAAAACAAAAAAGTTTTACACTTTAAAGTATATTTTATATTGATGTTTTACCTATGAATATGCGTTTTTGTACAAAGAGAGGGAGATCCTAGTAAGAGGAAATCGTCGAAAGGAATACAAAGTGGAAAAAAAATAAATAGCCATGTGGAAATGATATCATTGTGCTCCAATTTTGCTATTTCTCCTATGTATTCGAACATCATCCCTTGTCGTTCAATAGGAGTTGATTGGATTAATCTTGGACATTGGTAATAAAGCTGACTGTAAAGATCCCATGGGACATAGTCATACGCTTTAATCCTTAACTTTTTCCAGGGCCGCCCTTTCGGGTTTTCAGCCCACTAGGATACCCATTTTTGCCCAAGTCGCCCTTTCGAGTTTTAGACTTGCCGGATGTACAATTTTTTTTAGCATATATCCCTAACTTTTTCCGAACCTCTTTGATTCATCGGGATGCCCTTATTTTTTCCTAGGTGTGTCAACCTAGCAGGTCATTTTATGCGTAATATTTTTTAACTATGTCCGCGTTCACAGGATGTGGGAAGTCTTCACCATCCATAGTAGTCAGCATCATGGCACCACCAGAGAACACTTTCTTTACAACAAATGGTCCTTCATAAGTGGGAGTCAATTTGCCCCTGGGGTTGCCTTATGGAAGAATGATGCACTTTATTACCAAGTCGCCAGTCTGATATACTCGAGGCTTGATCTTTTTGTTGAAAGCCTTGACCATACGTTTTTGGTACATATGACCTTGACAAACAGCCTCCAGTCGCTTCTCATCAATCAAGTTCAAATGATCCAACCTATTTTGAATTCATTCGTCTTCACCTAAATCTGCTTCCTTCATTATCCTTAGAGAGGGAATATGAACTTCGACAGGTAGGACAACTTCCATGCCATAGACCAAGGAGAACATGGTTTGCCCCAGTATTTATACGTTACGACCATCTTTTTCACAATCTTCTTAATATTTTTATTGGAAGCTTCCACTGTGCCATTCATCTTGGGTCTGTAAAGAGAAGAATTGTGATGCTTGATTTTGAACTGTGTGTAGAGCTCAGTAATCATAACATTGTTAAGATTGGTCCCATTGTCGGTGATGATCCTTTCGGGGATACTGTAACGGCATATGTGGTTATGCTTGATAAACCAGGCTACAACATTCTTGGTAACTGAGGCATATGAGGCAGCTTCGGCCCATTTGGTGAAGTAATCATTAGCCACGAGGATGAAACGGTGTCCATTTGAAGCAGTAGGTTTAATCTCTCCAATCATATCAATTCCCCATATTCTAAACGGCCACAGAGCAGTCATGACATTTATAGGAATATGAGGTATATGGACCTTGTCAGCATAGATTTGACACTTGTGGCAAGTCCTTGAGTGATGATGACAATCAGTTTCCATTGTGGACCAATAGTAACTAGCCCTCAGGATTTTCCTGGCCATAGTGTTTCCACTAGAGGGGGTCCTAAAGAGGCCATCATGCATGTCTTCTATAATTTTCTCAGCCTCCTTCTTGTCCACACACCGAAGTAGAGTAGAATCATGGTTGCGCTTGTACAAGATTCTGTTGCTTAGAAAGAATTTGGATGAAAATCATCGCAAAAATTTCCTATCATTATCGGAAGCTCCTTCAGGATATTCTTGTGCTTCAAGATATCTCCTCACCTCATGGTACCATGGTTTCTCTTCATTAGTGTCAAGCTCATAGCAGTGCGCAGGTTCGTCGAATCTTTAGATTATAATCATGGGAGCTTCGTTGTCCCATTTGACCTTGAACATGGAAGACATTGTTGCCAAAGCGTCAGCCAACTGATTTTCTTCTCTAGGGAAATGTTCAAAGGTTATCTCCTCGAAGTATGGTATCAGGGTTAACACAAGCTCCTTGTAACGAATAAGGTTCGGATGCTTAGTGTTCCATTCTCCTTTGACTTGACTAATCACTAGAGCAGAGTCTCCGAATACATCCAAATGCTTGATCCTTAATTCAATGGCAGCCTTTAAACCCAATATACACACCTCGTACTCAGCCATGTTGTTCGTACAATTGAAGCATAGTCTAACAGTGAAAGGAGTATGTCAACCCTCAGGAGAAATAATCACAGCACCAATTCCATTTCCCAAAACGTTGGAAGCCCAATCCAAAACCATAGTTTATCGGGATCCTTGTTCAAGTCTTTTGTACGGTCCGGGTTTTGCACAGTCAGTCACTAAGATGATATTCTCATCCAGAAAGTCAAAGTTCATAGATTGATAATCATCAATAGCTTGATGGGCCAAATGATCTTCTAGCACACTTCCTTTAATTGCTTTATGTGTGGTATATTGTATGTCATATTTTGTCAGAATCATTTTCAATCTAGATATTCGTCCGGAGAGGGCGGGCTTTACGAAGATGTACTTGATAGGGTCCATCTTAGAAATCAACAAAGTGGTGTGAGTCAACATATACTATCTTAGCCGGCGAGTAACCCATGCCAGAGCGCAGCAAGTTGTCTCGAGCAGTGAATATCTAGTTTCACAGTCGGTAAACTTTTTGCTCAGGTAGTATATTGCATGATATTTTCGGCCAGACTCGTCATGTTGGCCCAACACACACCCCATATAATTCTATAGCATAGTCAAGTACATGATCAATGGTCTTCCTTCCACTGGAGGTATAAGGATATGAGGTACTTGCAAATATTCCTTTATTTTGTCGAAGGAAGCTTGGCAATCGTCATTCCATTTGACTACTTGATATTTCTTCAGGAGTTTGAAGATTGGCTAACAACTAGCAGTTAGATGAGATATGAAACGGGAAATGTAATTAAAACAAACCAAGAATCCTCTAACCTCCTTTTCAGAACGGGGAACTAGAATTTATGAGTGGCTTTTACCTTTGTAGGATCAACTTCGATGCCTTTACCACTGACAACAAAACCTAGAAGCTTTCCAAACCTTACTCCGAATGTGCATTTATTAGGGTTCAACCTCAACTTGTACTTCTTCAGCCTCTCAAATAGCTTGTGTAGGTGATCGAGATGCTCTTTTTCAGTTTGCGACCTAGCAATCATATCATCCATATATACTTCTATTTCATGATGGATCATATCATGAAATAAAGCTACCATAGTTCTTTGATATGTTGCCCCTGCATTCTTTAATCCGAACTACATCACCTTGTAAGTAAAGGTGCCCCCTTGTGTAACAAAGGTGGTCTTTTCCATGTCTTCGGGAGCTATCTTAATTTGGTTGTAGCCAGAAAATATATCCATGAAGGAGAAGACTTTATGTTGAGTGGTGTTGTCAACCATGACGTCAATATGAGGTAGAGGGAAATCATCTTTTAGGCTTGCCCTATTTAAATCCCTATAGTCTACACACATACGAACCTTCCCATCTTTCTTTGGCACGGGAACCACGTTCGCAACCCATTGAGGATAAGATGTCACTGCTAGGAAACCTGCATTGAATTGTTTCATCACTTAAGCTTTTATCTTTTCAGATATGTCAGGCCGCATGCAACGAAGATTTTTGTTGATGACATGATAGATAGGTATCAGACTGAAGAAGAACATATCGACCACCTGCACAAGCTATTTTAGAGGGTGAAAAGTACAAGTTAAGGTTGAATTCGAACAAGTGAACCTTTGGGGTAAGATCCGTTAAACTCCTAGGTTTCGTCGTCAGTGGTAAAGGTATTGAAGTTGATTCTGCCAAGGTTAAAGCCATTCAAAAAATGCCACCTCCCCATACTGAGAAGTAAGTCAGAGGTTTCTTAGGACGATTGAACTACATTTCCAGATTTATTTCCCATTTGACCGCTACTTGTGAGCCAATCTTCAAGTTACTGAAGAAATATCAAGTGGTGAAGCGGAATGACGACTGTCAGATAGCTTTTGACAAAATCAAGGAGTACCTCCAAGAACCTTTAATTCTAATACCGCCAGTTGAAGGAAGACCCTTTATCATATACTTAACGGTGTTACAGAACTCAATGGGGGTGTGTATTGGGGTAATATAACGAGTCTGGTCGAAAAGAGAATACAATATACTACCTTAGCAAAAAGTTTACCGACTGTGAAACAATATACTTATTGCTCGAGAAAACTTGTTGCACTTTAGCATGGGCTACTCTCCGTCTGAGACAATATATGTTGATTCATACTACTTTTTTGATCTCTAAGATGGATCCAATAAAATACATATTCGAGAAGCCCGCTCTCTTCGGAAGAATAGCAAGATGGCAGATGGTCTTGACAAAATACGACATTCAGCACACTACTCATAAAGCAATCAAAGGAAGTGTACTGGCAGATCATTTGGCTCATCAAGCTGTAGATGACTATCAGTCTATGAATTTTGAGTTCTCATATGAGAATACCATGCTAGTTATTGAGTATAAAGAACCTGGAACATATGAAGGACCTAAACCGGGATCTCGATGGACTATGGTTTTTGATGGAGCTTCCAATGCACTTGGTAATAGAATTGGTGCTGTGATTGTCTCTCCCAAAAGTTGCCATACGCCATTTACCGCTAGACTTTGCTTTGACTGCACAAGCAATATGTCCAAGTACGAAGCATGCATCATGGGTATCAAAGCTTCCATTGATATGAGAATCAAGTTCTTGGATGTGTATCGGGACTCATCCCTGATTATCAGTCAGATTAAGGGAGAATAGGACATGAAGCATCCAAATCTTATTCCTTATCGAGAGAATGTGTTGACGTTAATTCCATGATTCAAAGAAATCACTTTTGAACATATTCCACAAGAAGAGAATCAATTGGCAGACACACTAGCTACCATGTCATCTATGTTCAAAGTCAGATGGGATAATAAAGCTCCTTAAATTACTATTGAAAGGCTAGACGAATTGACATATTGCTACAAAGTTGATACTGATGGAGTAGAGGAAAAGGCCTGGTTTCATGAAGTGAAAAGATACCTCGAGGCTCAAGAGTACCCAAAGGGGCATCTAACAATGATAAGAAGTTTCTAAGGAGGTTCTCCGCCAAGTTCTTTCGGAGTAACATAATTTTGTACAAACACAACCACAATTCAACTTTGCTTCGTTGTATAGATAAGAAGGAGGCTAAGAAGATCATGGAAGATATGCACGAAGGTGTCTTTGGTACTCACTCCATTGGACATACGATGGCTAAGAAGATTATGAGACAAGGTTATTACTGGTCTACCATGGAAACCGATTGCCATCATCATTCTAGAACTTGCCACAAATTCCATATTTATGCTAACAAAGTACATGTGCCTCCGGTTCCTTTGAGTTTCTTGACTTCTCCTTGGCCATTTGCAATGTGAGCCATTGATATGATTGGAGAGATCAAGCCTACCGCTTTCAATAGACATCGTTTTATCCTAGTCGCTATTGATTACTTCACGAAATGGATAGAGGCAGCCTCGTTTTCTTCTATTACCAAGAATGTTGTGGCTCGGTTCATCAAGGATAATCTCATCTATCGATACGACATTCCTGAAAGGATCATCACATATAATGGTACCAATCTTAACAATACTATGATCATGGAACTCTACACGTAGTTCAAGATTAAATATCACAATTCTTCTTCGTACCGACCAAAGATGAATGGCGTAATGGAAGCCGCCAACAAGAATATCAAGAAGATCTTGCAGAAGATGACAGTGATATACAAATATTGGCATGAGATGTTACCATTTTCTCTTCATGGTTATCGCACTTCAGTACGTACATCAACTGGAGCAACCTCGTTCACTCTAGTCTACATTATGGAGGCTGTCTTACCTGTTGAAGTCCAGATTCCTTCCCTAAGGATTATGAAAGACACAAATTTAGATGAAAACGAATGGATTCAGAGTCGACTTGACCAGATAAATTTGGTTGATGAAAAAAGGCTTGCGGCTGTTTGTCATGGTTAGATGTATAAGAAACGCATGATCAAGGACTTTAACAAGAAAGTCAAACATCAGGTGTACCAGGATGGTGATTTGGTAATAAAACGTATCATCCAACCACAAGGTGATCCCAGGGGAAAATGGACTCCCACATATGAAGGGCCATTTGTGATCAAGAAGATATTTTCTGACAGCGCTATGATACTTACCACGATGGATGGTGAAGATTTTCCGCACCATGTGAACACGAGCATAGTAAAAAAACGCGTAAAAGAGACTTGTTAGGTTAAAAAGCCTAGGAAAAAATAATGGCATCCCAGCGAACCAAAAGGGTTCATGCAAAAATTAGGGACATATAAATAAAAATAGTACACCCGGCAAGTCAAAAACCCGAAAAGGTGGCTTGGGCAAAAATGGGCATCCTGATGGACTGAAAACCCGAATGGGTGGTCTAGGAAAAAGTTAGGGATTAAAGAGTACGACTATGTCGCGTTGGATTATCTACTTACAACCAGCGTTATTACCAATGACAAGTTCAGATGGTACAAATCAATCCAGTCATCTTCTTCTGACGGCAAGTGATGAGATGCTTGAAAACATAGGGGCAATAGCATAGTTGAAATTCGATGGGATGATTTCCATATAGCTGTTTTTCTTTGTTTACCACTTTGTACTTTTCAGATTTTACGACGATTTCCTCTTACTAGGATGTCTGTCTCTTTGTATAAAACTTCCCGTTTATAGGCAAACTTTCTAAATCAATACAAGTCTTTTTCAAATTTCGAAACTGTCTTACTTCCTCGGTTTTGATTGCAAAAACGTCCAATGATTACTTTGAATGAACATATTCATTTGAACATGATTACTTGTTACAAATATTTGCATAAAAACAGGAATATCAATTACTAAAGACCCTAGGAGTTCGGATAAAGTTTCAGCTATTCTCAAATCCCCACAAAGCAATCCTCACGAAGTTACCCCCAACAAAGGTACACTTCCCAGCAGATCTAATATGCCCTCAAGTAGAAATTGGGGCATTCTCCAACAGTTCATCTCCATATCCCCAATTGATAGCATGACATGATCATTCCCCCAGGAGATTTCCTGACAGACAGGAATGTGATCATTTCCCCAGCATCTTGTAGAAACTTCCTCAGCTCAGTCTATGGAATTTTGTTCCCCATTAGAGTTTTATTCCATTAATGCAGTTTACAGGAATTTAATTTTCCAGCGGAGTTTATTTCTCCAACACCGTAAAATCCCCGATAGAATTCTCTTCTCCAGCAAGGTTTATTCAAGGTGGCTATCCCTAGAAGAGTCGACACCCGTATCTGAAACCTGGTCAAATAATGCCTCGTAGAATCATCCATCTCTTTTATCCCAAGTCAGGGTATATAAAATTCAAATCCCCTAGTAAAAGAATGACTGACTACTGACTTTCCTGGAATGCTTTTATCCCCAAGCAGAAGTCGGAGATCCCCAACAAAGTTTCCACAAACAGAAAGCGGGAATCCCTAGAAAAATCGTTCCTAGCAGAAATAAAAGATACATATTCTTCATACCCAGCAACAGTCATGGATTTATTTCCCCCAACTAAACATTACTATACAAAGTTACCAATGTCATCAACGACATCTTGCATCCATACATCATTTACAAAATATCATATCATATGCATACAAAACACATATAATATTCTCATTTATTTTGAGAGCATCATTAAGCAATGCATTACATACATCATGACATTGCATAAAACTAACTTTGATTTTTCAGGTTAGTTCACAAACAGATAAATATTGTCAACAGTTTATCATTCTTCAGATATAATCAATCAATGATTCATTCTGATACTCCTTTGGATACAGTCAGGAGTAGACTCATTCTAATACATATTCTAGATAAAGTTCAGATATGATCGAGATATAGATTCATTCCGATACTCATTCCAGCACATCTTCTAGATACAATTCATATATAATCGAGATATAGATTCATTCTGATACTCATTCCAGTATATCTTTTAGATACATTTCAGATACGATCGAGATATAGATTCATTTTAATACTCATTCCAGTACATCTTCTAGATACAGTTCATATACGATCAAGATATAAATTCAGTCTGATATTCATTCCAGTACAACTTTTAGATACAGTTCAGATACGGTCAAGATATAGATTCATTTTGATACTCATTCCAGTACATCTTCTAGATATATTTCATATACGATTGAGATATAAATTCATTCTGATACTCATTCCAGTACATCTTCTAGATACAATTCAGATACGATGTATATATATATATATATATATATATATATATATATATATATATATATATATATATATATATATATATATATATATATATATATATATATATATATATATATATATATATATATATATATATATATATATATATATATATATATATATATATATATATATATATATATATATATATATATATATATATATATATATATATATATATATATATATATATATGTATCCATCCTGATACTCATTCCAGTACATCTTCTAAATACAGTTTAGATACGATAAAGATATAGATTCATTCTGATATTCATTCCGGTACATCTTTTAGATACAATCAGGCATAAACTCATTCTAATTCGGATCTCAAATATAGTCGGGCGAAGACTCATTCTGATCCTCTCATAGATACAGTCAAGACATAGACTCATTCTAGAACATCATTTAGATACAATCGAGACATAAGATTCATTATGACACCCCCATCACATCTGCTAGATACAATCAGACACACACTCATTCTAGTATACTTCTCAGATATCGTCAAACGTAGACTCATTCTGATACTCCTATCAATATACACTTTGGATGGAATCTATAAGCCCATATCTGGAATCACTCCGTCACCTCTATGAATGGCATCTTTAATCCCATTCAAGAAATGCAATCAACCAACAGTGTTACTTAGTGCACCGGTGAGTGCAAACTCCCAGGCACTTAAGCGTTCAATCCTCTTCCACCTTCAGATCACAAATGGCGTACATGTCAATTTAACTCCTCGAGT
This sequence comes from Vicia faba, assembly GCA_948472305.1. Taxonomy (NCBI): domain Eukaryota; kingdom Viridiplantae; phylum Streptophyta; class Magnoliopsida; order Fabales; family Fabaceae; genus Vicia; species Vicia faba. The sequence continues at coordinate 889,601,887 of OX451741.1, read as the reverse complement.
TTAATAAGATTGAACAAGGGCAAATGTTTTACCCCAAATTTTACCCTCCCATTTCCAAGACAAATTAATTCATGACACTCCCTCAGGCTCATAGAAGTTTCAAATGTTCAAGACTTCTCAAGGATTGATCAGACAAGTCCTCCTCCTAAGAAATTCACCTACAACTATGGTTTTGTTTTTCTCAAAGGAAATTGAACTTATAATGCCTCAAGTGGGTTTCATAGTTCCTCATATGCTTCAAATAATCCTCATGTCAGGTTTCAGTTCTTGCTTCAGAAGTTTACTCAGTCAATTGCTCATATGAGTGAAAATCAGTTGTATTGGGTAAAAAGTCAACATTGATCAATCTATAGTCAAACTTCCAGATTTTTTGAAAACATCAATATTTTTAAGTCACATTCATCATTTAATCAAAGGGTTGAGTATGATTCATCAAGAAAAATCAAGATTCATCAAAAGTCAAAAGTTACTAAATCAGGATTTTATTAAGGAGAAGTCAACTGAACTTTTACCAAGCATTAATTTCATATACTTCATCATAAATTTCTCAACCAAAGCTTAACTTGAAGGAAATTCAATTCTCTACAACTTTGTCTCTCTGAGCTCAAGCCCAAAAATGCCTCATTTGAGAGATATGAGCCAAAACTTTACATGTTATTTTGAAAGTCAACAAAAAGAGACTTTTTGTGAAGGCAATTTATATCAAGTTAAAGACTTCAAATGAAAAAGTAATCAAAACAAAAGTAGTACGAGACATCTTGAGGTTTCCAAAAAGTCAAAGATCACCTTCATATTACAAAATTTGAGAAAGTTATGTGTTGTGCAACTTGAGCAATTTTGGAGAAAGTGCATGAAGTTCAATTTGAGAAAATAGAATTTTTGGACTAATGGACCTATCTTTTAAGGTCTAAACATGTCTATTACACCTTAGAGGACCTATAAGTCCATTCGTGCATCATTTTAATTTTAATTTTATTTATTTTGATTTTTATTCATTTAAATTCAAAACTAAATCAAATAAATGTTAAATAAAGTATAAGTCATAAAAGGCTTGTGATCTGAATCTTTTGGAGGCCCAAGGTCATGCTACAAACCGTGTAGACTTATTTGTGAATCAAATCTTCGTTTGTTTTAGAAGATATCAACTTATTTTCAAACAAAATCAAAGATATGATTTCATTAGGTATCCAAGACCGTCATTTTACCTAATCTCCTCTTCTATATATACTTATTACATTCAGACCAAAAAGAGGACGAATAGCAACTTGTAGAGCCAACCCTAATTCTTCAAATTTGCAAAGAAACTAAGGCACGAGTAAACTCTTTCTCTAGTAAGTTTCAATAAACTTTGATAATTCCATCAACTTCCTGAGACCTCCAGGAGTCGTTCCCAATCACTACTCAAGCCTAGAACATCTCAGAACTCTCCAACTAAACATCTTCAATTTGTTCTTGTTTTGCAATTTCAAACTACTTATTCATGCAATATAAATAAATTCTATGCATATATTCATGCTCATATTGATGATCGGAATTATTTTGAACCATTATTTCTGAGTTTGAGTGCAGGTATTACAATTCACCATTGCTAGGGCTCGAAGCTCTCAAAGCTTTGAAACCCTAGCTACAAGCCTTCTCAATCAGAACTAACACCACCATTGAATTCGTGAGGTCTCAATAAGTGGATCTGGATGTTTTTATTTTTCGTTTTGCTTCGAGTTTGCAGGTTTTTCATTTGGTCTCACCGGAGAAGAAAGTGGCACCACCGTTGGTGGTGGCGCTGACCTGGGTCAAGTGCATGTGTGGCTCCCTCCCTCACTCTGATTGGTCCATTTAAAAACTTCTGACCCCACCACTAGCGTGCATTTTCAATTCTTGTTGATTTCTGATTTTTAGAGTTTAACTTGTTTTATATATATTACATGTTATTGAATTGATGTGAAACAACTATGGCCAGGGGGTAAGTGAGATGCTTGTTAAACGAGAGGGTGTAGGTTCGATCCCCCTTTTGTCAAAATCTTTTCTTTATTTTCCAGGTTAACGCAGGTTCATTATATGTTGATTGATACTCATTCTCAGTCACAAACAAGCATATAGCCTGATGGATGAAGCTACCACCTTTGAGCCAAAGGGGGTGGGTTCGATCCCCACCCCATGCATCTTATTTTCTCAGTTTTTCTAACTGTTGTTTTTCATTCCTTTTAATTATCTATTTTTCTAATTAACCAATTAACCAACAACCATAAAATACCTTTTCAAAACATAATTAGTTTTAAGTGTATTTCTTAACCAATTTATTTTCTTTAACTAATTAGACTTTAGGTTTTTATTAATTAAAATGAATTAGAAATTAGGTTTTATTTTAATTACTTTTAACACTTAAATTATTTTCTACAAAAACACCCAAAATATATTTTATAACACATAGAATCTTAAGGTTTTAAACATCTTTTTCTAACACTTTCATTCATCTTTTTCCAGTTATTCTCTTAGTCAAGTGTATAGGACGCACTTTCTAATGTAATAGCGCAAATTTATTTTTCGCATCTTTTTTCTTATTATGTATCTACTCCGAGGATGTAATAGCATAGGACATTTATATTCTCGCACTTATATTTTTATGCTACGATTAGTAATTAGGATTGTTTGGAAAGACTAAAAATTGATATAGATAACCCTAATCTCAAGATAAAATAAACTGAAAACAAACACTCTTCATACTTACACCACTAGGGTAACCTCTCTTGTTGCCTTATGAATATTGGTCATGTCTCTCGAAAGTAGGGATACTTTAGAAAAAGACCCTCTATACAATCATCATAGTCCATACAATACAAAAGATCATAGTCCCTTGATGTCCCTCGAGTTAACTATGAAAATATGATCTAGTCCCTCGATGACCATACGAGAAAAATGGTGATAGTCCCTTCGATACAATTGCTAAAGTATCCTTACATGTTGCCTTCTATGACCATACGATGACCCTACGCCCGTCCCTTCATATCAAATAGATAAGATTAATTATCAACTAATGGTATGGATAATACTATCTCCAAAGGAAAATGAAAAGAGTAGGAAAGACAAAAACCTGGTGGGTATGACTCATGAATGCTTGCTCAGAAACAACATTTTCTCACATCACACTTTCAAAACAGTAAATATTTTATGAAACACTTTGTATACATTCTTGATGATTGATACAAGAATTATTACAAAGTATGTCTTACATTGGAATTTAAAAATATTTTCAAATAATTCACACACAAAAAGAAAGCGAGCTATGCAATTAAGATCTCGTAGATAACTACATATGTAAAGGGTGCTAACACCTTCCCTTTACATAATTTACCCCCCGAACTCAAAATATTTCAAAGGTCTTTCTTGTTCTTTTCACCTTTCCTAAATATTGGATAAAAGAAAAGTCGGTGGCGACTCTTGCTAACCGTACATTTGCGATAACACCAAAAAAGTCAATTCTCCCAATGTATTACAGGATCCATGGATTTTCAAGCAACTTATTGAGCAAGAATCAAGTAGAGAACTCAACCAATTCATACATCAGATCTAAGATCCCGCCAGCTAGCATGATAAGAACAAGATCTATATTGCAAATTCATGATGAAATGATGATGAAAAGTTCATGGAAACTTAGCTCAAGAAGTGAAAAATAAATTCACTTTATGCCTCTGATTTGAAAAAGAAACCCTATATATCTTCACTTTGAGCTCCAGTGAAGGTGGATTGATGAAGAAAAAGCAACTTACCCAAAGGATTTGAGAAGAGCTTGAATGAATTTTGTTGAAGATGAAGCTTCTTGAGAGAAAATGGTGTTGAGCCAAGCTTGTGAAAATCAGAGTGTATGGAGAAATGAGAGTGAAGAAGAGCTTATATAGGGTGAGAGGAGCGAGGGCATGATGGAAATTTGAAGCAGAAAGCCGTTAGAGGGGTTTTTGGTCTAAATGGATAATGTGCAAGCTTGTTGTGTTTTGAGGTTGTTGTTGTTTTTACTTGTAGTTGTTTTGGGAGTGAATAGTGAGGTGGAAACCTAAGCACATGGGGAGAAAAAGTTTGGAGGGAATAATTTCTAATTTTAGAAAAAATGAAGAAGGTATGTGTGCATGGATATTATGAGGCTTGCTTGGCTTTATGAAAAGAGAGTGAGATGGAACACATGTGTTTTGAACATACATAAGGCTTGCAACAAAAGTATCCCAACTGCATACAAAATTGAAAACATCATGCTGCCTAAACATCACATCATTCTCCTCGCTTCTGAACCTTATATCTCACTTATCTCTCGTGCATTTTGCAAGTTCTTGAGGCTTATGTAAAGCTCTCATGATGAGGATAAACATTGTAGTTGATGAAAATGAGAGATGAGGTTCGTAATTGAGTGAAAACTTGGCCTGAAGCTGGATGACACATGGTGCTGGCAGGCCTGCGTGTACGCGCTGTGTTCATGTATGCATGCAAATATTACAACTTGAGGTCCCAACTTCCAAGCAACATATATTTCTCCATTTTGATCTAATTGATGTGATTCAAAGATCATTTAATAGCTTACACATCCAATTACAACTCCCTTCTTATCATTTTTCAAATTAAGACTTGAATCAAAAGAAAATCAACCATGAAAATGGCACACCAAGTGTTTGGTCTGGGCGTGCAAGCATGGCTAGCAATTTTCAACTTTATGCCTTAAACTTCCAAACCCCATATCTCACAAATACTCCACTTTTGGGACTAAATCCCACATGGACAAACTTATAGCATTTTTCTCAAGCTTTCAAAGCATGTAGAATTTGCACATTTTCAATAAAAATTGAAAGAGTTATGATCATTCAAAGTTTAGTACTATAAAACACTTATAAAATTCAAACTCTCAAATAACTTCTTACTCAAGTTATCTTCCAATCAACCATTTCTCTTGATTTTATGCCACCATTGACCATGAAATATAAAAATAGGATCTTTGAATTGGTGGTTTACCAAAAGTCCCCTTGGTCGCTGTTGTACCCCAAAATTTTCTCTCCCATTTTTTTCAAGACATGCTTTCAAAGGTTCTCAATATACTCAAGGGTTGACCAGTCAAACCTCCTCCTAAGCAAGGGGTCTACAACTAGGGTTTTGAGTTACTCAAAGAATTTTAAGTTGAAAAGGTATCAAGTAGCTTTAATGGTTCTCCATAGGTCCTCAATAAGGTTCAGGTCAAGTTTCAACTCCTACATCACAAGTTTGCTCAGTCAATAGCTCAGATGATTGAAAATCAACTATATTGGTCAAAAAGTCAACTGTGGTCAAAATAGAGTCAAACTTCAATATTTTTTGGTCAAAATCAACATTTTGAAGTGATATTCATAATTTTATCAAGTATTTATCATGATTCCCCAAGGAAAGCTCTCAAATCATCAAAAATCCAAAATTGCCAAATTAGGGTTTCCTTAGGAGAAGTCAACTAAACTATGACCAGGAATAACTTTCACATGCTTCATCAAATTTTACCCAACCAAAACCAATTTTGAAGGAAATTCAATTCTCTACTACTTTATTATTATGCTCAAGTCCAAAAAGGGCTTCATTTGAAAGATATGAGCTAATACATTATAGGTCATTTTCAAAAGTCAACAAAAGACACTTTTTGTCAAGTCAGCTTACATCAATATAATGTCTCCCAATTCAAAAATGATCAAAAGAGAAAGTGTAGAGGACATCTTGATATTTCCAAAAAGTCAAAAATCACCTTTAAAAGATGAAATCTGAGCAAGTTATGAGTTGCACAAGTTGGGAAATTTCAAGGAAATTCATGAAATGCAAGATGAGCAAAATTGAAGTTTTTGAACTAGTGGGCCTAAATTCTGATGTTCAAACATGTTCATAAGGTGTTAGAGGACCTCTAAATCCATTCACATATTTTTTATTATTTTTATTCATTTTATTTGAATTTTTATTCATTTAAATGCAAATAAAATAAAATAAAATATGAAATAATAGTATAAAGGCTTGGCATTTTTGTTTCAATCATCCAAAGGCCCAAGACAACTCATTACAACCTTGCCAAAACATGCAAGACTAAAAATGGCAAGGAAAATGTCAAAATTGGAAAGTTTTAAACATGTTTGATCTTGTTTGAATAAGGCCATGATTACTTGAGTTTATTCCATCTTTGTTTGCTTCATTCCTTCCTCTATATAAGGACAAACATATCAAATGCATAGGAACACGAAATCATTTGTACCAAAGCTCTCCAAAAATTCTCGAAAATTCAAAGAAGTTGTGAAAATTATATCTCACATTTCAGCAAGTTTCGATCCAAACTAAGACTTGCATTCACTTCCTGAGGGTCAAAAGTGTTGATCTAAGTCCATATTCGCGGCCCTCAAACGCCAGAACCCGATCTGTGCACCACACCGGTTTTTGAAATTGGTAAAAATCAAAACTATGTTTTCTTGTGTTTTTAATCATTACTAACATGTTTGATCTCCTCATATGTATCATTAGAATAGGATAAGTACATTACATGTAAAGTTTGACGCAAAAATGGTGTTTTACCATGGTTAGGGCACGAAAGCCATTGATCACCGAACCAGATATTGCAAGCAACTTTCTCCCCTTGCAACCCATCTTCTTTTTCACAACGTGGCCCATATATATATTTTTTATTATTTGGTTTTAATTTAACTCTTTTCTTTTTCTTTTAATAACAAATTTTTAATTAAAAAAAAAATAAGATATAGATTTTAATTAATTAACTTTATTTTTCACAATAAAAATTAATTAATTTAATCACTTTAAATTTATTTTATTAATTAAAATATAATTAAAATTAGGCTTTAATTATCATTCAATTATTTTTATAAATAAAAACATCGAAAATATTTTTATACATAGAATTTTTTAGATATCTTTCCCTCTTCAATTTCTGTGCGTTTATTTATTTTTTCGAATTTTTTTCTCAATATTGTAACTATCCAAAGTTTATAATAGCTAATTAGGACCCTTTTACATTTTTATCCCCATTTTATGGTTTGTACTTCCCCATCCCCGAAGCGATGTAATAGCGTAGGTTACTTTCCACATTTTTACTTTCCCGCACTTGTATATATATATTTAACTTTTAGATTTATTAGGTGTGCATGGCAAGACATAAAAAAACACAAGCGTTAGATAACCTAATCTTAAGACTAATAATTGAAATACAACACACTTTACACACTCACACCTCTAAGGTACCTCCACTTGTTTCCTTCGGAAAACAAACAGTCACGTCTCTCGAACGTGGGATGTTTTAGCAAAGACCCTTTGGTTAAAAGAACATAGTCCCTCGACGACCCTTCGATGTTGCCTCGATAAATGATCTTAGTACCTTAGGGTAATTGCTAAAGTATCTTACGAGTTGTTTTCGTGACTGTACGATGACTCGTTCATGTCTCTCAAAACATCCAATGATAGGGCTACTGTTGTACCCCAAAATTTTCCCTCCCATCTTTCTCAATACATTCTTTCAAGGCTCCTCAAATACTCAAAGAATCTCAAGGGATGACCAGTCAACTCACCTCTTAAGCCAAAGAAGGTCTACAATTAGGGTTTTGAGTTTATCAAAGAAATTTGGGTTGCCAAGGTCTTAATTGGTTTGCATGGTTCATCATAGGTCCTCAATAAGGTTCATGTAAAGTTTCAAGTCCCAAATCACAAGTTTGCTCAGTCAATGACTTAGATGATTGAAAATTAACTATATTGGTAAAAAAGTTAACTATGGTCAACATATAGTCAAACATCAATATTTTTTTTCAACACCAACATTTTGAAGTGATATTCATAATTTGATCAAGGTTTGATCATGATTCCTCAAGAAAAGACCTCAAATCATCAAAAGTCAAGAATTGACAAATTAGGGTTTCCTTAGGAGAAGTCAACTGAACTTTGACCAGCCATAACTTTCACATACTTCATCAAATTTTCCCCAACAAAAGCTCATTTTGAAGAAAATTCAATTCCCTACAACTTTTTTTATACTCAAGTCCAAAAAATGTTTTATTTGAAATATATGAGCTAAAACATTATAGGTCATTTTCAAAAGTCAACAAAAGAGACTTTTTGTCAAAGTAACTTACATCAAGATAAAGTCTTCAAAAGAAAAAATGGTTAACATAGAGATTGTAGAGGACATCTTGATATTTCCAAAAAGTCAAATATCATCTTTAAAATATGAAAATTAAGCAAGTAATGGGCTTCAAAAGTTGGGAAATTTTGAGGAAATTCATGAAGTGCAAGATGAGCAAAATTGATGTTTTGAACTAATGGGCCGAGTTTTTGATGTTCAAACATATCCATAACACCTTAGAAGATCTCTAAGTCCATCCATACATTTCTTTGACTTTTATTTATAATTACCTTGATTTTATTTAATTTGAAAACAAGGTAAATTAAATAAAATCACAAAAAATCATGGGCTAATGCATATGGGCTTGGTTTGGCCAACTTTGATCCCTTGCCATGTTTATCAACTCACTTTATTTCTCTATATATACTTAGCCAAGGAAGCTCAAAAGGGACGAGGAAAACATTGGGTAACAAACCACTCAAAATCTCCAAAAAAATTCAAAGTTTTGGGTTAGAATCCACCTTGTGCTTCAGCAATCTTCAAGCTGATCTAGGAATTCCGTCGTTCTCCTAAGGCTTCCAGGAGTTGAACCAAGCTCATAATTAAGCCCTTCCATGTCCAGAGCGACCATTACAGTCACCACCGATTTGGCATATTTTTATTTGAATTCAATATGTTAAAATAGACATTGTTAACCAATCTAATGCATGCATACATGTTTATGGCAATGTTTAGAACAGGTTGTACGTAACACATACGAGCTTTAGTGCCTGATAAACTAGAAATATATTGAATATTTGGATCAATTTACATGAATTTTATCCGTATTTAAATTAATTAAATTATTCTATTCGTATTATGCTGGTATTTTCTATGTTTTCAAGAATTTGATGTTTGCAAGGCATGTGCGAAGAAAGTTAAGAAAAGTCGAGCTAATCGTATTTAAAATCTGCACAAAGAAAGAGAAATTATGAAATTGAGGGGTGTGTGGAAAAATTGGGTGCATTACAAGTAAAACTCCTTGGAAGGCCAAAGAAGAAATAAACACTGGACCCAATCCACCCAAGGCCCAAAGTGGTGTAACGACCGTTACATATTCCCTAGCCCGGGTGTAACGACCGTTACACCTTGCCACGCTAGCCCCTCCTCAAAAGCAGGAGTGTAACGACCGTTACACTGATTCCTTCAATCCGTAGCAGTCGCTACATAGGCAAATCCGGAGGAGAAAATATCTCAACTCCCTGCGCGTCTCCAAGCCTATAAATAGGACCTCAAATCCCCATTTGTAGGGGACGTTTTCTTTTCTCCGTTTTTACTGTTACTCTGCCGAATATTTTCCACATTATTTCCTTCCACATTATTTTCTTTACCGATCTGTGGGAGACATCTGATATCAGCCAAATATTCTGCCATAAAATTTTCAGGTTTAATTTAAGTACTTTATTTATTTATGCCAGGATTGTCTGAAATGTTTAGTTTATTTAAATTGTTTGATGGTAGTTATTTCTGTTGTGCAGTTATTGAATTATTTAACATGCTAGGCTAAATTTATTTATCGGTATGTAAGGTCATATAGCCAACGGGGTTTAGCAACACCAATTGATTAGTTCCTTTTAAAAAAAGAATAATTTTCTGGTTTCAATTACTATTTCTAAATATTAACTATTTTGTTACGAGAGTAAAATACAGATAGAAGTTGGGATCAATAAAACGAGAGTTTGAGATAATAACTGGACAGTGGTAATTGTGCATCAACTTAAAATACAGCGAGAGCGCTTTTAAGTTAATTAGGTTTTGTTTGTTTCCAAAAACTATTTTTAAACTCTAATTGAAATAGCAAGAGCACTCACTTAGGTTTGATCGTAGGATCTGAATCAATAAACACGAGAGTGTGAGAAGAAGATTTTCAAACAAATACTTCCTACTGAAAACTGTTTTGTTAATCCGAGTTAGGTCAATGAGTTGCTAAATCCCTGAAGTCCGACCATTACATACCGATATTCTCCCTTGAATCTAAACTAGATTATAATCAGTTGGGTTCCCTAAACCCCTTATTAATTACATTATTAGCCTTAGATTTACGTAGTAACTTAAGATAACAGTAGTTTGACATTTAGTCCCTTGGGATTCGATAATCATTAAAGCTACACGTGAGAGGACTGTATACTTGCGGTCTAGATTCTTTAAGACTCACAAAGTTGCGATCAAGTTTTTGGCACCGTTTTTGGGGACTAACAAGTCGATATCGTAACTCTTTTAGTTATGCGGTATAGACTAAGGTACCATTCTCAATTGTATGCCAAACACTCGCTCTATTGCTACTAATTTCTGGTACTACCAATTTTTGAACCTGAGCGCTCTATTACTAGAAGACGCCGAGTACGAGTATCTCGTACAAATCAATCCCTCTCTCAATCTTTTATCCCTGCGGAACCAGTTGAAGAAACAGACATGGGTGATTAGCCACGTCTGCTCAAATCTTATGCTATTCCTTCACAGGAAGAACCACATAACAACATTGTTGCTCCTCTGATTGAGGCTAATAACTTCGAACTTAAACCTTTCTTGTTGTCTGTTGTACAACAAAGCTAGTTTTCTGGAGGGTCAATGGACGACCCTAATCTACATTTATCAATGTTTCTGCAATACACATATACAGTTAAGAACAATGGAGTCAGTCAAGAGGCGATAAGGCTTCATCTTTTCCCTTTTTCCCTTAGAGACAGAGCTCGAGCCCGAGCCTGGCTCCAGTCACTACCAGCTAACTTGGTTACCTCTTGGGATGAGTTGAAGAAATTCTTTATTTCAAGATATTTCCCACCAAGTAAGACAACTATGCTAAGATCCTAAATAACCGATTTTCGGAAAAAGGATAACAAGTCTCTTTTTGACGCCTGGGAAAGATACAAAGACATGCTGAGGCTCTGTACACATCATGGTCTAGAATAATGGTTAATCATCCATACCTTCTACAATGGTCTCCTTTATAAAACAAGATTAACGATAGACGCCGCCGCAGGTGGCGCACTTATGGATAAATCCTACGTTGCTACTTATGCTCTCATAGAAAGTATGGCTCAAAACCACTATCAGTGGGGGAGTGAAAGAGGTCAAGAAGACAAAGCTCCCTTAGAGAAAGCATCGACAAAAGGCGGTATGTATGAGATCAGCAGTCTTGATAGCGTCCATGCTAAGGTAGACGCTCTCGTCTAGAAGATAGATAGCTTAACTGCAGTACCTCCAGCCACCCTGGATGCTAAGTCTGAATTGCGAGATATGCGGAGTACCTGGACATGCTGCTGCTGAATGTCAAATCTTAGAAGGAACCCCCCGACCAAGTACATTATGCTCAAGTAAATCCTTACTCGAACACTTACAACCCTGAATTAAAAAATCATCCAAATTTCTCATATAAGAACACCAATGCATTGTATGCGCCTGGCCAAGCACCTGTTGTACCACGAGGATATCAAAAAGCACCTACAGATGCTCCTAATATGACTAGGAAGTCTAACCTCTAAATTCTAATAGAAAATGTTATAGCTACCCAAGCTCAAACTAACAAGGAATTCTAAACTAAAATGTTCACACTAGTAAGCAAATCAAACAGTTAGTGAATAAAGTAGACGCCTTAGCCACCCATAATAAAATGCTTGAAACCCAGATTTCGAAGTGGCCCAATAACAAGAACCTACTACTGCACCTGCTGGTATGTTTCCAGGTCAACCTCAATCGAATCCAAAAGGACATGCTCATGCTGTTATATTGGGAAGTGGAACTGAATACGATGGACCAATTGATCCTAGAGCTGAAAACCCAGCCATGTCCCAGAGTTCTAGAAAAACAACCGAGGAGGAAAGCGAACCAAAAGAGAAGGAGAAGGTAGGTGATGGAGAGACATAAGAAAAGGAAAAACCTTATGTGCCACCGCCTCCTTACAAACCACTAATCTCGTATATTCAAAGACTTGCTCAATCTAGAAGTGCGGGAAAATTTAAGAAATTTGTTGAACTTTTGAAACAATTAAACATCACAATACCATTCATAGAAGCTATCACTCAAATGCCCTTGTACGCTAAGTTTCTCAAAGAAATCTTGTCGAACAAGAAAAAGATAAAGGATAACGAGAGAATTACACTCACTGCTGAGTGTAGCGTAATCATTCAGAACAAAATGCCTCAGAAGCTGAAGGATCCCGAAAGTTTCTCTATACCCTCTAATATAGGTAAGTATGTCATAGACAAAGCTCTATGCGACTTCGGTGCTAGTATCAGCGTTATGCCCCTATCCATATCCAAATAGCTTGACATGGGAGAATTAAGACCAACCAAGATGTCAGTACAACTAGCGGATCACTATGTCAAATACCCCGTGGGAATTCTAGAAAACATTCTGGTACGCATAGGTCAATTCTACATCCCTACAGATTTCATCATTATGGTCATTAAAGAAGATAGTGTAGCCCCTATAATATTGGGAAGACCATTTTTAGCCACTGTTGGAGCTATTATAGATGTTAAAAGAGGAAAGCTAACTTTTGAAGTTGGAGAAGAGAAAGTTGAGTTTATCTTGACACAGTTCCTACAGCCCCCAGCTATAGATCATACATGCTATCTGTTAGATGTAATAGACGAATGTGTCAAAGAGATGGAGTCAAAAGAAGAAACCCATTCCGAAACTATGAAGATTCTGATGCCCCTAATTTTTGAAGATGATGATTGGTATCCCTAATATCGAGATGACTGTGATACGGTGGGAGAACTGACTTGATATTTTGCGTTTCGTCGCAAATGTTTCGGTTTATCAAGAGTCGCCACCGACTTTTATTTTATCCAAAAGGAAAGGTAAAAAAGCACAGGAAATACCTTTGAGATGTTTTCTTGAGTTCAGGGGATAAATTATGAAAAGGGAAGGTGCTAGCACCCTTTTCATCCATGGTTTTCCATAGGCTCTTAATTACTTGTTTAGATCACTTGCTTTGCTTTTCCAATTGTTTGAAATGATGCTTTGTGTGGTTTTGAAAGTATTTTGAAAAGAGGCCATCATTTTGGCAATCTTTGTAATGATTCTTGTTTGTAAGAATGTATACAAAGAAGTTTTGTCTTTTGAAAAATGTTTCAATGTTTTGAAAGTTGTTTGGAAATGTTTTGAAATTGTGTGTGTTTTTTTGAAAATAGCAAGGATGGTTTGCAAATTGATCAAGTAACTAGAAGCTTATCTACCTACTCAAATGTCTTTCCTTCACATTTTTATTCCTTTGACATTGTTAACATACCATTGTTTTGGTAGATAACCCTATCTTTGGATGTTAAATGGGACGGGCGTGGGTCATCGTATGACCATGATAGAAATGGTGCCAAGTATCTTAGAAAGTTTTAGGGACTAAGATCATCTTTGTTTAGGCAACCTTTTGATAGCGTCATCGAGGGACTATGATCTTTTGTTTTGTTTTGTTTTGCCAAGATATCTTGCATGCATACCATGGCCATTTTATAAGGCAACCAAGTGGGTGAAACCCTAGAGGTGCTTGTGTGCAAGGTGTTGTCATTTTTCATGCATTTTTGTCTTGTGTTAGGTCATGCTATTTGTTTGATTTTTTTGTCTTATCATATAAACCGTAATTTACTAAACATGCATATAATGCGATAAATTGCGTAAAGTAAATCTAAACTATTACAACAATTATTATGGGAGGGGGATACAAATTTTGAATGGGGATATTTTCACAAAATAAAACCCTAATTCACTATTACAACCCAATTGAATTTATTGTACAAATAAATAAATAAACAAGTATTCAAATATGCAATAATATATATTTATGCAAAAATGTTTTTGTATTTATTTTATGTATGTGAAAAATAAATTATTTAAGTCTAAAATAAGAAAAAAAATAATATGATTGCTTTTAAAAGGGTAAAAAACCCTAATTTTGTTTAAAAGAAATATATTCTATATTATTCACTTTTGTTCAAGAAAAAATAATAATAATATATACAAAATGTTAAAAAATTGAAATATGTATGAAAATATTATTTTAAGTGTATAAAAAATAAAAATGTATGATATTTTTATATTATTTACAAATTATTTTAAGAAAATGATTTCCACTTATTAAAATAAAACTATTTTTATATGCAAAAAATAAGATAAAAAATAAAATAAAATGCAAAAAATTAAGAAGATATTTTTGGGATTTTTTAATGTTCAGAAAAAAGAATAAAGTCAAAAATATAAAAGAAATGAAAAAATATGCAAAATATAGAAAATGGGCCAAGGGGGTGCAGAAAGCAAAATGGGGGGTATGGGAAGTAAAACAAACAGGCCCAAAACGCGCCAAGCCCAAGCCAGCCTTCACCCCTGACCTTTGTCTCCTTCGCGCGCCTGGCTCAGTTCAACCTGCAACTCTCTATTTTTTACACAAAAACAAAATCTTGCAACATAAAACTTGTAGCATTTTTGATCACGATTCCAATGATATAAAAAATGTGACCTAACTCTAAAAGACCAAGGAGAATTTTAATGGCCCTAATTTCTGACCTAGTTTTTTCAGCATGTTCAACAACCAAATACTCCTAGCTCAGTTAATATAAATACAAACTATGCATATGTACAACTTAAGCAAGTTAGGGACTACATTTTTGCTTCACAAACCTAAGGTTAAGGATGCCTAAATAGAGAGATAGAAACTTGACAAATACCTTGTTCAGTTGAGTTTGGATATGGCAATGTGGGAACTTTGAGTGAGGCCTGAAGTTCTTGTGAGCTTCCTTGAAGTTACCTTAAGCTTCTCTGTGATACGGTGGGAGAACTGACTTTATGTTGTTTGTTTTTGCACTTGTTCGGTTTAGCAAGAGTCGCCACCGACTTTTTATTTTATCCTAAGGAAAGGTCAAAAAGCACAGGAAAGACCTTTGAGATGTTTTCTTGGGTTCGGGGGGTAGATTATGAAAAGGGAAGGTGCTAGCACCCTTTTCATCCATGGTTATCCATGGGCTCTTAGTTACTTGTTTTAGATCACTTGCCTTTGCTTTTCGATTGTTTGAAATGGTGCTTTGTGTGTGTGGTTTTGAAAATGTTTTGAAAAAGATGCCTTATCTAGGCAACCTTTGTAATGATTCTTGTTTGAATATATACAAAGGTGTGTGTCTTTTTGAAAAGGTATTTCAATGTTTTGGAAGTTGTTTTGAAATTGTTTTAAGTTTGTGTTGTGATGTGTGTCTGAAAAATGGCAAGGATGTTTTGCAATATTTTCGATCAAGTAACTAAGAGTTGTCTACCCTATTTTACTCAAAGATCTTTCTTATGTTTTTAACCTTTTAACAGTGTTGTTTCACCATTGTGTTTGGTGAACAACCTTGCGTTAGGATGTTAAGCGGGACAGGCACGAGTCATCGTTTACAATCATTGAAGGCAACTTGTGAGACGCTCTAGCAATTTTGTAAGGGACGAGATCATTTTATCAAAGGCAACATCAAGGGTCATCGAGGGACTACGATCTTTGTTTATCGAAGGGACATTTGCTAGAGTGTCTCATATAAGAGGGACATGATTGCATTTTCCGAGGCAACAAGCGAGATTACCCTAAGGGTGCATGTGTGTAAAGTGTGTTTTATTGCATGCATTTAGTCTTTGATTAGAGGTTGTCTACTTGTTGGTTTTATCTTGCCATAAACACCTAGTTACTAGCATTTGTACAAAAGTAATAAAAAGTTCAAAAAATAAATCCTACACTATTACAACCATATTGAAGTGCATAGAAATGTAAAGGAAAAAATAAGATAAAAATAAGTAAAAAAGAGATCCTTCGATTCAGGCAGGAGCACCCTTCGATTTTCATTCTGCTGGCCTCCTTCAATTGGGACTAGCACCAGTGAGGTCCTGGCCTTCGATTGGCCTGGAAGTCAGTGTATGGCGAAGCCTTCTGGTTCTGCCTTGTTGTCTTCTTCGACTGGAGGTCGAAAGTAGTGAGGGAATGCCTTTCGACTGAGCCTGGAATCAGTGAAGGCATGTTTATCGTCCTGGTTGTCTCTTTCGTTTGAACTGGAGAAAGAGGGTAGAAGCCAGAAGCTTCGTTTCCTATTTCCTGTTTCCTGTTTTCTTTCATTTAAAGCATTAAATGGCAACATGGCCTGAGGCCATACTAGTATTTTTCTTGTAAACAGTTTAACAGTTAAAGCAAGTTCAGGTAAACAGAAAGCAAAACAAAAGGGTTAGCTCTGAAAAATATGTTAAAAGGGTGGAAACGAAAGGAACAATGGTATTTACATGTTTCAAACGAAGGGGAAAATTACTATGCCATGAAACGAAAATTTCAAAGGTAAGAATAACTTACCTTGCTTCAGGCCTTGAATGGATGTGGGATTCGAACTTGAACTTCTACCTGGACGTTTCTGGAATTCAAAGAGTAGTCACAAGGGGTTTGCTTTTGGTTCGAAGAGTTGTCACACAAGGTTGTCTTTGAGTTTGAACAAACTTCTATGTGTGGGATGTTCTTCAGAATCGAAAGAGGTGAGTGTTTGGGATTCTGGGTTTTTTGATTTCTCAAGTGTTGATGAACATGAGAAGTTTTATTGTATTTGAGAAAATTTGGGGGATCCGTTCCTCTGGTCCCAAAGATCCTCTCTTAGCTTTGCAAAAATTCCTCTATTTATAGAGAAAAAGAATGGACATGTTTTCAATAGCCAGCCTTGCAAAATAATAACATAATAGATAACGTGAAAGGTACAAGTGGGGGTCCTGTTGGTAGTTGGGGTGCATAAGATGTGACTTATGCTTTTTGGCGTTGCTCGGGGAGCGAAAATAATAAAATAAGGCTTAACTGGAAAGTAAATGTCCATTTGTGCCACCAAAGCAAGATGAATGGTTCAGATGGGGTTGCTTCCTTCTGAAGGAAAATAGGCGCAAGGCTCAAGACAAACTTTTCTAAAAGGTAGTACTGTGCTATTAAATGCAAGTGGTCTTAGACAACAAATGGGTAAAGGCCTAAAAAGGGAAACCACGTAGCCTAGCCTATGGGTCTAAATATTCAACTTGATCTTTTGAGTCGAATCCTCCATCTTTCTACACCTTTCGACTAGACTAGGATAACACGACATTTGTTTTCACCAGCTGTGTGTCCTTCGAATGGACCAACTGTGTGTTCTTCGAATGGCCCTTTTCAAAAGGTTATTAACTTCTGAATTGAAAGAAGCTTTTTGAAGATTATTGATTTTTGAATTGAAGAAAACCAAAAGGAAGCCTTTCCCTCAGTCGAAGCTTGTGGTTGAAACAAGCTAATGCCCAGTCGAAGCTTGTATCGAAGAAAACATATTGCCAAATTGAAAGCTCATGCTTGAAGGAAGCATATTGCCCAATCTAAGCATGTGGATCGAAACAAACATAAAGGGAGTCATTTCCTTGTGTCTTTTTTAGCATGAGGGAAGTTCCTGGCTTCTGAGTTGAAGGGCGCTTTTTCAAGGGAAGCAAGAACTTAGTCACATCTTGTATGAAGATACTTCTTGGATCAAATGAAACTTGTATGAAGCAAAGTATGCAAGAGGCCCTTGGTGCAAGTGGATTTGAAGGATGCATAAAGATGGTTACTTTGTCCCATCGAAACTTTTCCAAATGAAGCAAGCATGCAGGCAGTAAAATTGTCCAGTCGAAGCAGGCTTGTAGGCAGTAAACTTGTCCAAATCGAAGTAGGCTTTGCAGGCAGCACGCTTGGTGAAACGAAAAGGTTTCCTTACAGGGGGCATGTGTGGCCAACATGTCATGGCCTTTGATTGCAACCATGTAGACAACACACTTGTCCAATCAAAATGCTGAATCGAAGGAGGTTTCAAATCCAAACGAAGGATGTACCTAAGTTGCATTCGAAGGAGGTTTCAAATCCAAACGAAGGATGTACCTAAACTGGCATTCGAAGGAGGCTTTAAGTTTAAAATGAAGGATGTAATCCAAGTTGTATTCGAAGGAGGCCAAGAGTCAATCGAAGGGTGCTGAATCGAAGGAGACATGTTTTCCTCCAAATTTGTCAAAATGTTATTTTTATCTGTTTTCTCCTTTTTTGACAGTTTCCTTTTAATTTTGGTACTGGAAAATTCCAAAGTACTTGTGCAAGCTTGAACCTTGAGAATCCTTGTGAGAAAGGCCTTGAGAATTGAGAGCGCAAATTTTGGGGTACAACAACTGCCCCTGTTCAAACTTCTTACACCTGAAGAGTTAGATTGGTAATTCTACCATTCGTGACTTGAAGGTGGAAGATGATTGAACACTAGAGTGCCCAGAAAATTTGCACTCGAAGATGTGTTAGTTGATTATGAAGGGAATGGGCTTAAAGATGCCATTTGGAGAGATGATGGATAGTTGTTGGAGATGGGCTTAAAGATGCCATCCAGAAATGATTGCTGGACTGTATTTGAATGAGTGACAGAATTACATCCGAATCTGGATCGTATGTGGACTGTATTTGAAGGTCTCTGATTTCCAGAGAAGGTCTTTCTTGATAATGATGTGTGATGAAGGAATCTGAGACGATTGTTACTCCAAATAGATGATGAAGGAATCTTGGACGATTACTACCTCAGCAGGATGATGAAGGAATCTTGGATGACTACTACCTCAGCAGGATGATGAAGGAATCTTGGATGACTACTACCTCAGCAACATGATGAAGGAATCTTGGATGACTACTACCTCAGCAGGATGATGAAGGAATCTTGGATGACTACTACCTCAGTAGGATGATGAAGGAATCTTGGATGACTACTACCTCAGCAACATGATGAAGGAATCTTGGATGACTACTACCTCAGCAGGATGATGAAGGAATCTTGGATGACTACTACCTTAGCAACATGATGAAGGAATCTTGGATGACTACTACCTCAGCAGGATGATGATGGAATCTTGGACGACTTCTACCTCAGCAGGATGATGAAGGAATCTTGGATGACTACTACCTCAGCAGGATGATGAAGGAATCTTGGACGATTACTACCTCAGCAGGATGATGAAGGAATCTTGGATGACTACTACCTCAGCAGGATGATGAAGGAATCTTGGATGACTACTACCTCAACAACATGATGAAGGAATCTTGGATGACTACTACCTCAACAGGATGATGAAGGAATCTTGGATGACTACTACCTCAACAACATAATGAAGGAATCTTGGATGACTACTACCTCAGCAGGATGATGAAGGAATCTTGGACGACTTCTACCTCAGCAGGTTGATGAAGGAATCTTGGATGACTACTACCTCAGCAGGATGGTGAAGGAATCTTGGATGACTTTTACCTCAGCAGGATGATGAAGGAATCTTGGATGACTACTACCTCAGCAGGATGATGAAGGAATCTTGGACGATTACTACCTCAGCAGGATGATGAAGGAATCTTGGATGACTACTACCTCAGCAGGATGATGAAGGAATCTTGGACGATTACTACCTCAGCAGGATGATGAAGGAATCTTGGATGACTACTACCTCAACAGGATGATGAAGGAATCTTGGACGATTACTACCTCAGCAGGATGATGAAGGAATCTTGGATGACTACTACCTCAGCAGGATGGTGAAGGAATCTTGGATGACTTCTACCTCAGCAGGATGATGAAGGAATCTTGGATGACTTCAACCTCAGCAGGATGATGAAGGAATCTTGGATGACTACTACCTCAGCAGGATGATGAAGGAATCTTGGAATATTACTACCTCAGCAGGATGATGAAGGAATCTTGGATGACTACTACCTCAGCAGGATGGTGAAGGAATCTTGGATGACTACTACCTCAGCAGGATGTGACTTTTATCTGTCGATCGATCTTTCCTGAAAAGGTAAAGAGTTTGTTGTATGCAATGTCATGATGTATGCATTGTGTAATGATGTTCTCAAAATAAATGAGATTTATGTTATATGTATTTTGTATGCA
This sequence comes from Vicia faba, assembly GCA_948472305.1. NCBI lineage: Eukaryota > Viridiplantae > Streptophyta > Magnoliopsida > Fabales > Fabaceae > Vicia > Vicia faba. The sequence goes on along the minus strand of OX451741.1, from coordinate 889,581,862 downwards.
TATGCTATGAATGTTATTGAAATGTAATTTTGTCTTGGAGAATAAATTCTTGACAAGTGTTGGGGAGTTATTAAATCCTGGACCGCTGTTGAAGAGTAGGTATGTCTTCAAACTTTGCTTAGAATGTTTCCACTGAGGATCCTTGTTTTGTTGAGGAGAACTCCGTTGGGGAAAGTTGTGAACTCTGTGGAGAGTATTGATTCATTCTTGTGGAACAAGTTCAGGAGTCTCGGTTGTCCGTTGCTCTACTGGGGAGTCAAAGTTAAACTGACATCTAGTCGGGTCCAGGTTTCACAGTAACTTGTTGGGGATTGTAGAGTAGTCTACTGGGGAAGAGGAGTTATGGTCCTTTAATTTGTAGTAGTCGGCGAGGCAAACTCAAGCTGGGGATTTCTGCCATTTGTTGGAGAAATAAACCCTGTTGCCGATCTTCTAGAGAGGTGAAGACTTCGTTGGGGGAAGTCCTCGAGGATTCTTGAGGTTGATTCAGCTGGGAAAAGGGGGTCAGAGATTATACTCTTGCTGGGGAATCATCCTATGAGAAGGACTTTGGGGAGACTTGTCATTGCCCCTAGTAGCGAATGTTTGTGGCATTGCCAAAAAGTTTGATTGTATGTAACCCTTTGTCGGGGTTGACGTTTAATTCCCCAAGTGACGGAGATGGAGACTTGCCCCTGGTTACTCTGCACTTCTTCAAAGATTTCTTGAAATCTTGACTGGACTGCCCCAGGTGTGCTGGATAGTGACATGTTAAGTCCCCCTATTGATAGGAGATTCGTCAATGGAAGTGTCATCCTTCTTGAATTGATTTTGTTCACTGAGAGATCTTTTTTCACTGGATATTCATTGTGTGAATTTCTCCGCTGTTAAACAAATAGCCATATGCAAACAATGATATTCAAGTAATGCAAAGTTTATGTTTGTCTTGAAGTTTTTTGAAAATGCGTTTTAGCGAGTAAAGAAATTTTGCTAAGAAAATTCAAACTCAGGATTTAGAGCAGAGCCTTACAGGAGTCAGGATACCTTTTGTAACAGTATGCTTTCGAACTAACCCATGCTTCAGTTAGGACTTTTAAAGGGTTGTAACGTGGCTTGGTTCACGGTTTTAAGAAGCAAAGGATAAAGGCTCAAAGTATATTTGTACCCACCCGCTCTTCGTGATGTTCTTCAATCCTAAACTCAGTTAATTGTGCATTTGAACTCCAAATGAGTCTGGAACGACGTTTTTGGTGATGGTTCACACAAGTTGAATTTGTTGGAAGGCAGTCATTTTTGCAACATTTTTCATGTTGTTGAGGATTTGTAGTGACCTCGTTCTTTTGATTTGTCATCCCTAACTTTTGCCTGACTGTTCCTATTTTCGAGATTACAGTCAGCGGGATGCCCCAGCTTTCTTAAGCCTCCTTTATAGGTTTTGGCTCAGTGGGCTTTTCTCTTTTGAGAGATTGACTGCCTATGAGATAAGGAACCACCACTGTCTTTTTATTCCAGAGGAATGCTTTTGATGTCGTTCGTTGTATTATGAACTGAGAGTTTGCGACTTAAAGCGCATTTGAATTAACTGAGAGACTACCCTGCCCCAGGTTTTGATTAAAGGTTTCAATTTGTGTTAAAACAGAAAACTTCTACTTCTTTGGCTCGAAGGGGTTGACTAGGGGTTATCTTCCTTATAACTCCGGTGTTTAGAATTTGAAAGAAATGCCTGTACATCATCAGCAAGGTCTGTTCAAAAGCATACTGTATGAGATTATGGCATTGTTTTCGTCATCCTTCCTCTAAAGGCTTGTAACTTTTAGCAAGAGTTGAATGTCATAAGGAGATTAAAAAGCATAGTTTAAATGTAATGAAAATGAAAGGATGGATTCAAGACAAACATATGCAATGCATCAATGAAACAGAGTTTGACATTAATAGATAATTGTTTGAATAACAAAAGAAGTTATAACTTTAAAATTCAAAGAAACAAAGACGCTCTCAATGATTCGTCAAAGGAGCAGTGATTATGCTAGAGTCTCCGGAGGACCAAACTCAAACTCCTTGGCATCAATAAAATTCTGAATCTTGTACTTCAATGCCCAACAATCGTTAGTATCATGCCCGGGACTGTCAAAATGATAAACGCATGTCGCATTAGGATTGTAGTTAGGAGAAGAAGTCTTGGGGTTTGGATGAGGTCCTATCAATGTAATTAGATTCATCCTCAACAAGTGTTGCAACGCTTGAGACAACGGCATGTCGATGTTGGTGAACTGTCTTTTAGGCTCATCTGGCCTTCGTTGATTTCCCTTTTGCCGCTGACGAGGTTGTTGCTGGGCTTGTGACCCTGAAGCAAGTTGAGGAGCTTTTCCCTTGTCTTCTTGTCTCAAAGGGGGTCGAATGATGACTTGATCTTCAACCTTAGGTGTTTGCCCCACCTGGTTGTCCCGGAGCAGTTTGTCGACGAGAACCCTGAGCTCTTCTTGTCTTTGAGCTAGGTTTTGAATGAGGGCCATCTGGCCCACCAGTTGTCCCATCATCTGGATCTTCATTGTTGCCAGCTCAATTTGTAGTTCTTCCAACTGATCATTCCTGACACTGCTTGAATTTCCTAGGACCATGTCCCTTGTGAGGAGAGCTTTCACTTCTTCTTGGCCCTGGGACAGGTTCAAGAACATTTCTCGAAGTTGAGCATTTTGATCCTGGATGTCTTTGACAGTCCTTTATAGAGCCATCTCTACTGAAATAAACAGTAGGAGAATAAGGAAACCTGAAAAGGAAAACCTGTTATGATACAATGCATGATATATGGATGCATGTTTTCAAGAATCTCTCGGGGTAAACACAAGAAAAATGTTAGAGGTTGAACTTTGATCAACATCTTTGATTGGAGAACTTCGTATCGGTGGATGTCTTTCCACGAGAATCAAGCTCACCATGTCAAGTGGGTCATAGCCTCCGATTCAAGTTTTTGCACTTGATCTTTGACGGCGTTTGTTTAGAGGAAAATGAAACCTCTTGCGCTTTGGTAGACGTCTGGTTCAACGTGACCCTGCATCAAAAGACCCTCGAGATCCTTGAAATGGTTATTGAAAATGCTATGGGATGATGTTATGATGTTATGTACATGTATGCAGAAGTAAGCAAGTGTATATACAGGTAATCATATTCACACAAAGCAAACAAGTCCTTAGGTTTAGGCTTGCATGGGGTTTGTAGGTAAGTACCCTTTTGAAGTTAGTTGGCTCAAACTTGTCCTAAAATAGAAACCGGGTTCTAAGGAGCTCAATATCACTGGATTATTTTCTATGTTCATTGTTTTGGTTTAGCCACTTAACTGGAGACCAAAATATCCCAAGAAAACAATCCTCAATGAGTGTAGTATCGAGTATCTACCAACTTTGGACTGCACCAAAGTCGGTCATCTCACTACCCCTAAAAAGGCTAAGATGGTCAAGTAAGGTTCTAAGAGTTCGTTAGTGCTTCATGACATCACTCAGTGGCCCCGTATTCTCCTTGACTACTCAAGGGCTACCGGTACCCACAAATATGTCACACTAACGTAGCTACTGCTTCAACCATGTCGGTATACCCCGCACAGTTCCCTCACAGTTTATTGCTACTTACCTAAAAGGTTCCCCCAAATCCAGGTGTAGGATTTAAAACTAACCCAAGCAAGGAACCCAAAAAGTAAAGCAATCAAAGCAAACAAGGTAAGCATGTAAATGTGATCTAGAACCCTAAGGTAAACCCCACTTTTAGAAATACTCCCCAGCATAGTCGCCAGTTCTGTGATACAGTGGGAGAACTGACTTTAAGTTGTTTGTTTTCGCACTTGTTCAATTTAGCAAGAGTCTCCACTGACTTTTTATTTTATCCTAAGGAAAGGTCAAAAAGCACAGGAAAGACCTTTGAGATGTTTTCGTGGGTTAGGGGGGTAGATTATGAAAAGGGAAGGTGCTAGCACCCTTTTCATCCATGGTTATCCATGGGCTCTTAGTTACTTGTTTTAGATCACTTGCCTTTGATTTTCGATTGTTTGAAATGGTGCTTTGTGTGTGGTTTTGAAAATGTTTTGAAAAAGATGCCTTGTCTAGGCAACCTTTGTAATGATTCTTGTTTGAATATATACAAAGGTGTGTGTCTTTTTGAAAAGGTATTTCAATGTTTTGGAAGTTGTTTTGAAATTGTTTTTGAAGTTTGTGTTGTGATGTGTGTTTGAAAAATGGCAAGGATGTTTTGCAATATTTTCGATCAAGTAACTAAGAGTTGTCTACCCTATTTTACTCAAAGATCTTTCTTATGTTTTTAACCCTTTTAACAGTGTTGTTTCACCATTGTGTTTGGTGAACAACCTTGCGTTAGGATGTTAAGCGGGACATGCACGGGTCATCGTATACAATCATTGAAGGCAACTTGTGAGACGCTCTAGCAATTTTGTAAGGGACGAGATCGTTTTATCGAAGGCAACATCGAGGGTCATCGAGGGACTACGATCTTTGTTTATCGAAGGGACATTTGCTAGAGTGTCTCATACTCGAGGGACATGATTGCATTTTCCGAGGCAACAAGCGAGATTACCCTAAGGGTGCATGTGTGCAAAGTGTGTTTTATTGCATGCATTTAGTCTTTGATTAGAGGTTGTCTACTTGTTGGTTTTATCTTGCCATACACACCTAGTTACTAGCATTTGTACAAATGTAATAAAAAGTGCAAAAAATAAATCCTATACTATTACAACCATATTGAAGTGCATAGAAATGTAAAGGAAAAAATAAGATAAAAAGAAGTAAAAAAGAGATCCTTCGATTCAGGCAAGAGCACCCTTCGATTTGCATTCTGCTGGCCTCCTTCGATTGGGACTAGAACCAGTAAGGTCCTGGCCTTCGATTGGCCTGGAAGTCAGTGTATGGCGAGGCCTTCTGGTTCTGCCTTGTTGTCTTCTTCGACTGGAGGTCGAAAGCAGTGAGGGAATGCCTTTCGACTGAGCCTGGAATCAGTGAAGGCATGTTTATCGTCCTGGTTGTCTCTTTCGTTTTACCTGGAGAAAGAGGGTAGAAGCCAGAAGCTTCGTTTCCTATTTCATGTTTCCTGTTTTCTTTCATTTAAAGCATTAAATGGCAACATGGCCTGAGGCCATGCTAGTATTTGTCTTGTAAAAAATTTAACAGTTAAAGCAAGTTCAGGTAAACAGAAAGCAAAACGAAAGGGTTAGCTCTGAAAAATATGTTAAAAGGGTGGAAACGAAAGGAACAATGGTATGTACATGTTTCAAACGAAAGGGAAAATTACTATGCCATGAAACGAAAAGTTCAAAGGTAAGAATAACTTACCTAGCTTCAGGCCTTGAATGGATGTGGGATTCGAACTTAAACTTCTACCTGGGCGTTTCTGGAATTCAAAGAGTAGTCACAGGGGGTTTGCTTTTGGTTCGAAGAGTTGTCACACAAGGTTGTCTTTGAGTTTGAACAAACTTCTATGTGTGGGATGTTCTTCAGAATCGAAAGAGGTGAGTGTTTGGGATTCTGGGTTTTTTGATTTCTCAAGTGTTGATGAACATGAGAAGTTTTATTGTATTTGAGAAAATTTGGGGGATCCGTTCCTCTGGTCCCAAAGATCCTCTCTTAGCTTTGCAAAAATTCCTCTATTTATAGAGAAAAAGAATGGACATGTTTTCAATAGCCAGCCTTGCAAAATAATAAAATAATAGATAACGTGAAAGGTACAAGTGGGGGGCCTGTTGGCAGTTGGGGTGCAGAAGATGTGACTTATGCTTTTTGGCGTTGCTTGGGGAGCGAAAATAATAAAATAAGGCTCAACTGGAAAGTAAATGTCCACTTGTGCCACAAAAGCAAGATGAATGGTTCAGATGGGGTTGCTTCCTTCTGAAGGAAAATAGGCGCAAGGCTCAAGACAAACTTTTCTAAAAGGTAGTACTATGCTATTAAGTGCAAGTGGTCTTAGACAAAAAATGGGTAAAGGCCTAAAAAGGGAAAACACGTAGCCTAGCCTATGGGTCTAAAAGTTCAACTTGATCTTTTGAGTCGAATCCTCCATCTTTCTAGACCTTTCAACCAGACTAGGACAACACATCATTTGTTTTCACCAGCTGTGTGTCCTTCGAATAGACTAACTGTGTGTTCTTCGAATGGCCCTTTTCAGAAGGTTATTAACTTCTGAATTGAAAGAAGCTTTTAGAAGATTATTGACTTTTGAATTGAAGAAAACCAAAAGGAAGCCTTTCCCTTAATCGAAGCTTGTGGTTGAAACAAGCTAATGCCCAGTCAAAGCTTGTATCGAAGAAAACATATTGCCAAATTGAATGCTCATGCTTGAAGGAAGCATATTTCCCAATCGAAGCATGTGGATCGAAACAAACATAAAGGGAGTCATTTCCTTGTGTCTTTTTTAGCATTAGGGAAGTTCCTGGCTTCTGAGTTGAAGGGCGCTTTTTCAAGGGAAGCAAGAACTTAGTCACATCTTATATGAAGATACATCTTGGATCAAACGAAACTTGTATGAAGCAAAGTATACAAGAGGCCCTTGGTGCAAGTGGATTTGAAGGATGCATAGAGATGGTTACTTTGTCCCATCGAAACTTGTCCAAACGAAGCAAGCATGCAGGCAATAAACTTGTCCAGTCGAAGCAGGCTTGTAGGTAGTAAACTTGTCCAAATCGAAGTAGGCTTTGCAGGCAGCACGCTTGGTGAATCGAAAAGGTTTCCTTACAGGGGGCATGTGTGGCCAACATGTCATGGCCTTTGATTGCAACCATGTAGGAAACACACTTGTCCAATCAAAAGGCTGAATCGAAGGAGGTTTCAAATCCAAATGAAGGATGTACCTAAGTTGCATTCGAAGGAGGTTTCAAATCCAAACGAAGGATGTACCTAAACTGGAATTCGAAGGAGGCTTTAAGTTCAAAATGAAGGATGTAATCCAAGTTGCATTCGAAGGAGGCCAAGAATCAATCGAAGGGTGCTGAATCGAAGGAGACCTGTTTTCCTCCAAATTTGTCAAAATGTTATTTTTATCTGTTTTCTCCTTTTTTGACAGTTTCCTTTTAATTTTGGTACTGGAAAATTCCAAAGTACTTGTGCAAGCTTGAACCTTGAGAATCCTTGTGAGAAAGGCCTTGAGAATTGAGAGGGCAAATTTTGGGGTACAACATTCTCTAATGCTCAACTTGCCTTGTAGATGCTTGAATCTCCTTGTAGAAGTCAACATGCAAACTTGCAAAATGAAAATGGTGAAGTGTGAAACTGAGCTCACAGTTGCTAGACAGGGGCCTCGATAGTTCAGGTGAGTTATAGGGAAGATGTTTGAAGTGTTACAAAGCAAAACGCACGAGAAAATTTCAAAGTGGCAAAGGTTCTACAGATGATGCCCTATTTGGGCAGAAAAGTGTGATTTTGGTGTTTGAGAGTGTTTGGGATGTTATCAATTCGTGCTTAGGCTTGTTACAAGGTTCTGAGGTTGTTTGAAATGAAGCCAAGCCTTGCCTTTATCAGATACACAAGTTGTATTGACTTTTGCAAGTTTCTTGCTTTTGAAGAAAAGTTGGAAGTGACAATGCCAAAGTCTGTACATGCTTGCTTGCTAGCTGCACATAGTTGGTACAAGTTGCCTGATATTTGTGGATATTGTTTGCAGCAAAAGATTAGGTCAATGGCTCAAGATAAACAAAGTTGTAAAAATCTAGCTTTATGAAAGTAGTATTATGAACTTTATGCCATTTTTGGTTAATTCATTGTGCAATGCTTAAAAGATCAGAATAAAGCCAATATCTAATGTGTTAGTGTGATACGGTGGGAGAACTGACTTGAGTTTTACGTTTGTATTCGCACTTGTTCGGTTGAGCAAGAGTCGCCACCGACTTTTTATTTTATCCTAAAGGAAAGGTTAAAAAGCACAGGAAAAACCTTTTTGAGATGTTTCGTGGGTTCGGGGGGTAGATTATGAAAAGGGAAGGTATTAGCACCCTTTTCATCCATGGTTATCCATGGGCTCTTAGTTACTTGGTTTTTTAGATCACTTGCCTTGATTTTTGATTGCTTGAAATTGTGGCGTATGTGTGTGTTTTGAAAATGTTTTTGAAATAGACGCCTTTGTTGCGGCAACCAATGTAATTGACTCGTGTTTGAGTGTTTTACAAAAGTGTGTATCTTTTCAAAAAGATGTTTCAAATGTTTTTGAGAGTTTATTTTGAAAGTGTTTGTGAGGTGTGGTTTTTGAAAAGGAAGCAAGTGTTTTTGCAAGTTGATCTCAAGTAACTAAGAGTTTTGTCTACCCCTATTATACTCAAAGGTTTTCTCTATGTTTTCAACCCTTTTTACAATTTTGTTCCACCATTGAATTTGGTGGACAATCTTGCGTTTAGGATGTTTAACGGGACGGGCACGGGTCATCGTATGGACCATGAATGCAATGGTGCCAAGTGTCTTTGGCAATTTGCTTGAAGGGACTTGATCATTTTGATAGGAGACTTTCGAAAGCGTCATCGAGGGACTTATGATCATTGGAATTTGTTTTGCCAAAGAAACTCGACGTGCAAGCCTAGCCCATTTTGGAAGGCAACATGTTGGATTACCCTAGGGGGTGCAAGTGTGATTGTGTATTGATTTCATGTATTTGTCTTGTATTAGGTTATCTAGCGTTTGATTTTATGTACATGCAAACCCTAGGTCTAACCATGGTATAATTCGAAAGCGGTAAATTGCGGGAATTTTAAAGTCTACGCTATTACAAACAGTATCCGGGAGTGGGGGTACAAATTCACAAATGGGGATGAGACTTAAATAATTACAACTACATCGAATTGCGATCAAATGTAATCAATGTAATGTATAGCAAAGTGTAAGAATATCAAATGTATAATGTATCAAATGTGAAATGTATTGTGTAAGTGTACATGTATTTTATTTACAAGTGCGAGAGGTGAATTTAAATGTATTATTAAGTGTTGTTTGTTTGTTCTCTTTTATGTTTTTGTTAAATATGTACAAACTAAGAAAATTTAATAAAAGAAAAGAAAAAGTTTTAAGAAAAAGTATTTCTTTAAAAAATCTATTTTTCTTATGTATTAACACTCATGTATTTTAATTAGTATGTTTATGTACAAATTATTTCTAAGAAATTGTATTAACTTAAAGAGAATTTATGTATAAATCAAAATAAGTTTTAATAAAATAAAAAAAGTGTTTTAAATAATGTATTTTTATGTATTTTATGTATTAATGTACAAATAAAAATATTTTAAGTTTTATTTCTTATATATTAGTAATTAGTATTAATATATATATTTATACAAGAATTTTAATTGAAAGAAATGTTTTAAAATTGAGAAAATATATATTGTGTTCAAAACTATAAATATGTTATAAAAAGAAAAAATTTGATGTAAAAAAAGTTATGTTAATTTATTAACAAAAGAAAATAAAATATGTTTTATATTCTAAAAAAAAGGGTTAAGTTGTGTACAGAAAGAGATGGGCTAAGGGGTTTTGGGTTTGTGAAACGGGTTAAGCCCAAGTAGTCTCACAGCGTTTTCGTTTAGGGTTTAATTGTTTTGTTCATTTGAGGCTAGGGTTTGAGATTGAGGCGCCGTTTTGGTTTCATCTTCGTCTTCTCCGGCCAAACGTTTCTGAATTTCCCCTTCGCCCAAGCCACCAACGCCATCTCTACGTTCTCCTCCCCACGGTCAAGCACGCGATGGTTCGTTCAAGGTGACAACTTTTATCTTAGTGTTTTTTAGGGTTTCAACAATTTGTGTCTTGCATGTTTAGTTTGCATTCATTTGATTCTGTTTCTTGGTTTACGCGAGGTTTTGAAAATGAATGAAAAGAAATTCTACCTGTTGGAGATGGAGGAGGAGGAGAGGATGGGATCGGAGGCGTTTGGAGGCTTGACGGCGGAGAGACGGTGAGGACGTTGAGCTCGCTTGGATTCCTGGTATTCTCGTGTTTTGCCTTTAAGTTTGATGATGATTATGACCTGAGAACCTTTATTTGATCTCTTTGCCTCTTTGTTGCCTTGATGCCTTGTACGTGTTAGCTTCTTTATCCTCTTCCTTTCGTTGCCTTCTGTTGCTATGCTTGTCTTTGATGGTTGCAGTATGATTTGAATCTGTTAGCCCAATGATGAACCCTAGGTTCTGAGGGCCTGTGTTGCCTAGCTTGCTGTATGATTTGCCTATGAAGAAATTTTTCTGAGGCTTTGTGTTGCCTTATGTTTTGTGTGGTTTGGGATAGTTTGGGTTGTCTTGGAATGAAGGTTTATGGCTTTACTGGTTTAGATTGTTGGTTGGTATGTTGAATGCTTGAATGTTGTGTTGATGATGAGATGCTAAGGTGTTTGATTCGTGTGTTTGCCCAATGATGACAATGTTCTGAGGGCTTAGAGTTGCCTAATTTTTGAGTTGCCCTGTGTGCTTGGATATGGTGTTTGGACTTTGCTTTCAGCAGGTTTGACAGGTTGATGGTGTTTTAGGCTTGGAGACTGGTTAGGCTTCTAAGTGTTTTCTGTGAACTGGTTTTTGGTTTGATAGATTATGGTCTTGGCTTGATGCTTATGTTTCAGCTTGGCATGGTTTGGACATCACAGGTTTTTAGGTTTTTGGTTTATGCTGCAGTTTGTAGGTTTAATGTTTTGCTTCAGCAGGTTTCTTGATGGTTAAGTTTGACAGGTTCAAGCTTGCAGGTTCTGGCTGTTAGCTTTGGCCTTGGCTTGACAGGGTATTGTTTAGGCTTGACAAGTTTTGTGTTGTTAACTGTTTGACAGGTTTTAGCTTGAGAGAGTTTGAATCTGATAAGCTTGAACCAGTTTTTGTGTTATCCTCATTACAGGTTATACTGGTTCAGGTTTTAAGGCTAGAGGCTTTCTTTTGGTGGAAGGCAGTCCTTTTTTTGTTTGGTTACAGTTCTGAGACCTTTTATCCTTTTCTTATCTTTTTCTCTTATCCACTGTGTTATTTGCAGTTTTGTTTTCTATATTTTCCTATGCCTCAAGCCTAAACCTGTAAGCCCATTTCTTTTCTCTCTTCTCTCTCCAGTACAATTAAAACAATAAAAAATGTTTATGTTTGTACCTTTCTGAAAAAGAAAACAGCTGGGAAATGATGACTTGAAAACCTTGCTTGCAATAGTAGTTTAACTCTGCATATTTGTCTTCTCTTTTCCATACTTTGTGCTGCATCTTGTACCTTTTGATAACTTGAGATCTCTTTGGACAGCTTTTGTTTAGTTTGACATTGGAACTGAGTTTTGAAATTTGAACTTGCTTTAGGCCATTCAGTTTGTAACTTGGACTTTGTATTTGCATATGCTGTCTTGCTTTGAACTATGCAGTTTTGACAATTTTGAAATGTGCAATTTTTTACTTTTGTGCATTTTCAATATTTTGTTGCAAACATTTTTCATCCTTCTTCGTGAACCGGGAGAAATCCCATGATTTGCAGAGAGGGCTAACTGATCCCGGCCATTTGCTTTTAATGATGACCTTTTTATCTGTCTGTCTCTTTAATTATTTATCCGCTTCAATTGACTTTTTCTTCTTTTCTTTGCAGATAAAAATTAAATGGAGAGGAATAGCAAAAGATGGAGGATGAATAATTGAAGACTTAGAAAAATATTAGGATAGTTTTATTCAAATTTAAATAAATGTAATATTATTATTGTAAACATTTTGTAAACAAAACAATTATACAAATTATTTAAAGATAAATAAAAAACCCTTTTATTTGATTAATTCTTTATTATCTCCAATTGTTTATTTATTATTTAAAATTCTTTAAATTATAATAATGGAAAATAAATTCCCATCATTTAAATTCAGAATAATAAATAATTAAATAAACATTGTTTCGGCCTTGATCAATTAAGCTTGGCGCTTCCAAAAATCCAAAGCAAAGCACAGTCAAACACAACAACTGCCCAAACGTATTTCCTTTCACTGATTAAGCCAAACAATGCGAATTCAAACCAAATGTCTCAGCCCATATCTCAGAATAAACTTGAAAAGCACTGTAGAATTAGTCTTTTTAAAAATCTGTGCACAAAAGCCTAGTTCCTGATTAAATGGCAAAGAAGTGTTCGCCTGATCGAAGCTGAACCAAAATCAACCAAATCCCTAAGCAAACTGTGTGAACTGTTCTAGAGCCATGAAAACCAATGAAAACCCTAATTTTGTCTGACTGACGAGAAAATTCTGTTTGACCGATTCTTGAGCCAGTTTGAAAAATCAGGAAACGCCTGAAGCTGTGATTTCTTGAGGAAAAATGAAAGGGCAAATTTTGGGGTACAACAGTTAGCATTCAATTATGGAGTGTAGAAAGATTAGGACCTGTAAAACCAAGTACAAGCATGTTTGAAACTGATTTGCAACTTGTAACATTGTGAAAATGCCTTGCACAAAAGTGATAAATTTCCATTTTCATTTCATGTATTCTCCGTAACCATAAATGATGTTGGAGAGTTCTTGGACATTTTGGAAAGCTTGTAACATGCTATACAATCCATATTTGAAATGAATTTTCAGATTCCTTTTGGAACTAGGTGAAAAGTTACCATGAAGTTAGGTCAAAAATCTGCCTAAACTAGGGCAAATTTTCACTAAGTTAAAAAGTTTATGGACCCCTATTCACAAAATCATAACTTGAGTTCCAAACATATTTTGGGAAAACTTTGTGAATCAAAGTTGTATATTTCATGGAGGACTACAATTTCATGTTGGAAGTTTCCTTTGAATCCAATTGCATCATGGTGAAAAAGTTGGGAAAAAATAAGAATTTTCAACACTTAGAAAAATTCTAAGTTATGAAAAATTTTCAATTTAAACCCTAATTTTCAAAATTAAGTTTCTTGGTGAACAAGTTTCATGTTTTGACACATCTTGATGAAATATGACCCTTGGGACTTGATTTTGACCAAAAAGTCAAAGTTTGACTTTTCAGTGTACAGTTGATTTTTGATCAGTTGACTGGAAAATTCATCTGTCAATCCAATGCACTTGAGATCTTTTGAACTTTTTGATTAGGTCAATATGATGCCATTGAGTACTTTAAACCATGCTTGAACCCAGTTTGCCAATGGCTAGGTCAAAAATCAGAAATTGCCCTTTCTCAGTCAAAACCCTAATTTTGACCATTTCGCCCTTTTGATGATTTGATCAAATTTCATGAGGAGTTGTGGTCCAAACTTGATCAAATGGTTCATATGAGTCTATAATGTTGACATGGATAAAAATTATGAGGTTTGACTGTAAATTGGCCATGGTTGACTTTTTCTCCAATATAGTTAATTTTTAGGTCAACTGTCCAATTGACTGGGCAAAAAAGTGATTCAAGGCTTGAAACTTGGTATGTGCAATCTTAGAGGTTCAACATGAAGTATGAAAGTCACATGAGGCATTGAAATTCCAAAAATCCTTGTGAAAACTCAAACCCTAATTTCAGGTTATCAGTGCAAGGAGAGGTCTTGAGCTGAGCAAACCCTAATCTGGTCTTGAGTCCAAGAAGTCTTGTGAGGAGATTCTTAATAAAATGAGAGGGCAAATTTTGTGGTACAACAACTTCCCCTGTTCAGTCTTCTTGAACCTGAAGAGTTAGATTGTCGAGTTTTGTCATTCGTTACTCGAAGGTAAAAGATGATTGGACACTAGAGTGCCCATAAATTTGCACTTGATGAAGTAGTCGAGGGAACGGGCTTAAAGATGCCATTTGGGGAGGTGATAGAATATTGTTGGAGATGGGATTGTAGATGCCATCCAATACTGTTTGTTGTAAATCAGGAGAATGAACATCAAAATGGTATCCGTATCTGGAACGTATCTGAGTTGTATCTGGAGATTTGAATCTGAATAAGTGACAAAATGGCTTCCGTGTCTGGAGCATATCTGGACTGTATCTTGAATAGGTGATAGAATGACTTCCGTGTCTGGAGTGTATCTGAGCTGGGGGGAAATTTGATTGAGTGACAGAATGGCAACCGTGTCTGGAGCATATCTGGACTGTATCTTGAATATATGTCAGAATGACTTCCATGTCTGGAGTGTATCTGAGCTATATCTTAACTTTGAATTCTGAATGAATAATAGAATGACTTTCGTGTCTGGAGTGTATCTTTATTGTATCATGAATAAGAGATCTGAGTGAGTAAAAAAATGACTTTCGTGTCTGGAGTGTATCCGTACTGTATCTGAATAAGAGATCTGAATGAGTAACAGAATGACTTCCGTGTCTGGAGTGTATCCGTACTGTATCTGAATAAGAGATCTGAATGAGTAACAGAGTGACTTTCACGTCTGGAGTGTATCCGTACTGTATCTGAATAAGAGATCTGAATGAGTAACAGATGGCTTCCGTGTCTGGAGTGTATCTGTACTGTATCTGAAATCTTTGAATATTTGTTAAAGATAGTTGTTAATCTTATCTTGAAAAGGGTAAAATGTTAGCTGAAACACAAAGTTATGTTGCATGAAATGTATGATGCAATAAATGTGTTTTATTAATGTTTAGGATATATGAGTGTAATGTATGCGCATGTAAGCTGATTCGTTGTATTACTGAGGAAAATAAATCCTTGACAGTCGGGGATAACAAAACCCTTTGACTACTGCCGGGGAAGATAAATCCTTGGCTGTTGAGGATGAGAAATCTTTGGAGAATGCTGGGGATTAAGAGAAATCCTGACTTCTCCAGGGATATAGATATCCTTCATGTCTTTTAAGTTTGAGGATGATAAACATTCAGTTGTGAGAATAATGCCAAGTGTTGCTTGAGAAACCTGCTTGGGGAATCTCGAGAACTTTGATGACTATGGCTGGGGATTGAGAAAGGGAATCTTCAATCTGCTGGGAATTTATAAAAACTCCGCGGGGAAGAAGTTTATCCTGTTGGGAAGTAGTTAAAACTCTGTGGGGAGTAGCTATCCTGCTGGGGAGATCAGGAGTTTAGGTTGTATGCCAATCTACTGGGGAATCATCCGAAGTTGTCGTCTGGTTAGCTGTCAGGCTTCAAAGCAACTTGTTGGGAAATTATCAGGTTTTAAGATAACTCGCATGGAAATTTGAGGAAACTGGAGGATTTCCACTAGGGTTTAAAGGTTGAAGTTTTAGCTCCGCAGGGGACCTTAATGATATACTGTAGGGATTTCCCCTGGAATAACCTAAAGACGTTTTCCTATACTTTCAACATGTCAGTAATTAATCTTTTCCAAATCGTTTATTTGTAAACAGTGATTATATTCAAATGCATATGCTCATTAATAAATCATTGGACGTTTTCAAATAAAACACAAGTGTAAAAAGGAAAAGACAAATAGTTTTCTGCACTTTGAAGTATCTTTGTATTAACTTTGTGTAAGTATTTTGTACAAAGGAAACAGACATCCTAGTAAGAGAACGTTGTCATAAAAAATGAGAAAAATTTATACAAAGAAAGATGGCTATGTGTAAAAAATCCATGGGGTTCCCATTCTGCTATAGCCTTTGTAACTCTGAATATCTTGTCCATTTGTTGCTTCGTCCGAAGATGATTGAGTTAATCAAAAACCTGGAGCTTGTCTATGAAGAGATTGTCCTTAAAGTGATCCGACGAGACATAGTCATACGCTTTAATTCCCTAACTTTTGCCTTGACCGCCCTTTCGTGTTTTCGATTCACTGGGAAACCCTTTTTTGCCCAAGTCGCCCTTTCGGGTTTTCAACTTGCCGGGTGTACATATTTTTTTGTTTTATCCCTAACTTTTTCCTGAACCTCCCTTTCGGGTTTTCAATTCACCGGGATGCCCTTTTTTTGCCTATGTGTGTCAACCTAGCGGGTCCTTTATGCGTAGTATCTTTTGACTATGTCTGCGTTCGCAGGGTGCGGCAGGTTGTCGTCGTCCATGGTGGTTAAGATCATTGCCCCACCAGAAAAGATGTTCTTGATCATAAATGGTCCTTCATAGGTAGGAGTCCATTTTCCCCCGGGATCACTTTGTGGCAAGATGATGCGCTTGATCAAAAGATCTCCAACTTGATATACCTGGCGCCTGACTTTCTTGTTGAATGCCTTCATCATCCGTTTTTGATACGCCTGACCATGGCAAACAACAGTGAGTCTCTTCTCGTCAATTAAGTTGAATTGATCAAGTCGGGTCTGGATCCAATCGTCTTCACTCAAACCAGCATCCTTCATGATTCTCAAGGAGGGAATCTGAACCTCGATAGGCAAAACAACTTCCATGCCGTATACCAAAGAATAGGGTGTTGCCCCAGTTGATGTGCGAGCCGTGGTACAGTATCCGTGGAGAGAAAACGGTAGAATCTCATGCCAGTCTTTGTACGTGACTGTCATCTTCTGTATGATCTTCTTAATGTTTTTGTTCGCAGCTTCGACAACACCGTTCATCTTTGGTAGATAGGGAGATGAATTGTGATGTTGAATCTGGAACTGCTTGCACAAGGCGGTGATCATAGTGTTGTTAATGTTTGTACCGTTGTCAGTGATGATCTTTTCGGGGATGCTGTACCGGCAAATGAGGTTCTGCTTGATGAAGCGGGCAACAACATTCTTTGTGACGGATGCGAAGGAAGTTGCTTCGACCCACTTGGTAAAGTAATCAATGTCCACTAGGATGAAGCGGTGTCCATTGGATGCTGTAGGCTTGATCTCTCCAATCATGTCAATTCCCCACATAGCAAAGGGCCAAGGAGCTGTTAAGACATTGAGAGGAACTGGAGGTATATGTACCTTGTCCGCATAGATTTGACATTTGTGACAAGTCCTTGAATGTTGATAGCAGTCAGCTTCTATGGTAGACCGGTAATAGCCTTCCCTTAGGATCTTCTTAGCCATCGTATGCCCGCTAGAGTGAGTGTCAAAGGTACCATTGTGCAGTTCAGCCATGATCTGTTCAACTCCAATCTTGTCCACACAAAGGAGCAGAATGCAATCATGATTACGCTTGTACAAGATACCATTGCTCAGGAAGAACTTGGCAGAGAATCTCCTAAAGAACTTTTTGTCATTGACTGAAGCTCCTTCTGGGTATTCTTGAGCCTCGAGATACCTTTTGACTTCGTGAGACCAAGGTCGGTCCACTACTTCTTCGGTATTAATCTCGTGACAATGTGCAGGTTCATCCATTCGCTCAATTGTGATTTGGGGAGCCTCATTATCCCAGTTAAGTTTAAACATAGATGACATTGTAGCTAGAGCATCTGCTAGCTGATTTTCTTCTCGTGGGAAATGCTCGAAGGTAATCTGCTCGAAATGAGGTAGCAATGTCAAGACATGTTCTTTGTAAGGGATGAGATTGGGATGTTTAGTGTCCCACTCTCCTTTGATCTGACTGATGACCAAAGCTGAGTCTCCAAACACAACCAAAGATTTGATTCCCAGGTCTATTGCAGCCTTGAGACAAAAGATGCAAGCTTCATACTCAGCCATGTTGTTGGTGCAGTTAAAACAAAGTCTGGCGGTAAAATGGTCTGGAAACCTTCTAGAGATATAAGCACAGCGCCAATACCATTACCAAGTGCATTGGAGGCCCTATCAAAGTACAGGGTCCATCGGGATCCTTGTTCAGGTCCGTCATGTGGTCTGAAACCTTCAATGTTGTTCAATGTCATGATGTCTTCGTCAGGGAAGTCAAACCCCATGGATTGGTAATCTTCGACAGCTTGATGAGCTAGATGGTCAGCTAGCACACTTCCCTTTATAGCTTTTTGGGTCGTGTACTGTATATCGTATTCTGTCAGGATCATCTTCCATCTAGCTATCCTTCCAGACAAAGCAGGCTTTTCGAAGATGTAATTGATTGGATCCATCTTAGATATCAGCAGAGTGGTATGAGTCAACATATACTACCTTAGCCGGTGAGCAGCACATACCAAAGCGCAACAAGTTTTCTCGAGCAGTGAACATCTGGTTTCACAGTATGATCGGTGGATTTAGAACTGACTGTTTAACGCTGGTTCGCGAAATGTCGCGGAAGCAAGAGTCGCCACCGTCTTTTATTTTCTCCAACATGGACAGGACAAAAGCACAGCAAAATTCCTTATGAGATCGTTTCTCGGTTCGGGAGGTAGATTTATAGAAAGGGAAGGTGTTAGCACCCTTTCTATCCATGGTTATCCATGGGCTCTTAGATACTTGCTCTTATGTTTTCAAAATGTTTGCTTTTCAAAATGTGAGTGGGTTTTGCAAAAGTTTCATTGAAAGATTTCTGAATAACTCTTGTATCTGTCCTCAAGAGTGTTTGAAAAATTGTTTTGAAAGCTTTTGAAAGTGTCGGTGTGAAAAGAGTTTTGATTTGTTTTGAATAGAGCAAGTATCCATGAGTCATCTACCTACCCTAAGGAATTAGGCTGTGTAAATGTCCTTAAGGTAGTGCCATCCCACCATTGAGAGGTAGGTAGCACCACCGTCGGAGGTGTTCGGGTCAATTCGAGTGTAGGGACAGTGTGGTCACCGAAGCAACAGTAGGACACCTTAGAAGCTACCCTTATGTCCTTGATCCTTTTTTAATCCGAGGCAACCGTTTCGAGGCAACTATTCCGAGGCAACTCTTTCGAGGCAACTGTTTCGAGGCAACTGGATCATGGACATAAGGACTTACTAAAATGTCCTATACTTGACGACCACGTTTCGAAGGCAACGGGTGAGGCGTACCCTAGAAGTGGTGTGTGTATTTGTGTGTTGTTTTCAGTTTAGCAATTATCTTTGATCATGGCATTGTGAGCTACGCTTGTTTTTAATTAGCATACGTTCTTTCATACAATTTAGAACTTAAGAGTGCGGAAAGTAAAAGACGGAAATATAAAAGCTACGCTATTACAAGGCGCGGGTCTATACATCGCCAAAGTACAAAGACCCGTTTTTGATAAAAGATGCGGAAAGTAAAAAATGCGGTAAACCTAATTACTATTACATCCTTGAGCAGTTACATAATATTCAAAAAGAAAATAATGCGCGAAATAGAAATTAAAATTGAATGTCCGAGGGTTTTGACCCTTTGCTTGAAATTAAATGAAATTAAATGCTAATTAATTATTCGATTAAAGAAAAGGAAATGTTTTTTATGTTTTTGTATTTATGAAAATAAGAAAAAGAATTTAAAAGGAAACCCTAAATCTAAGTTATTTTAGTTATTTAAGAAAATATTAAAGTTAACCTAATTTACTAGTTAATTAATTTACATGTTTATTTACAAAAATAATAATTAATAATAAATAATAAATAATGAGGAAAAAATTAATTAAGAAAAAGATAAAATGTCAAAACCTAATTCTATGTATTTTTTATTTATTAAGGAAAGTGTCAAAATTAAAACCTAATTTAACTAAGTTAGTTATTGAAATTTATTTACAAAAATTTTTTAATGGTGAAATTAAATATAATTAAACATATTTGTATTTTTGATTTTTTCTGTTTTTATTATGAAAAGATTAATTTTAATGACTTAATAATAATTATAAAAAATAAATAATGGAAAGAAATTAAAAGAAAGGAAAAAAAATCAAATTGCAAACCAAGGGGGTGTCAGGCCCAAAGGGAGGTTTGTTGGAAGCAATCCTGGCCCATTGAAACATAGAGCTCGTTTGACTTTCCAGATCGTGTATACGCTGGTTGACTAGGGTGTATCCTGGAATTCACCTTCTGACCATTAGATGGGATCTCCTGGCCACTTGGCAAGCACAAGCATAAGCGTGTATGGTGAGCCATTGAGTGAGCGCTGCATAGGAAAGCATTAAAACAAAAGTCATGAATTATGTGGGGGGACCTGGGAATCGAACCCAGGTCCCAACGCTTGAGGGACACGTTGCCAACCAGCTGAGCTATTGCGTTTGTTTGTATACATAATGTATAGAAAATATGATATATATATATATATATATATAAAAAAAACAATGGTTAATGGTATAAAACAAAAAGCGCGCCAGATATTTGAACTATCCAACCATATGATGACACGCCTGCCTTCGTCTTTGTTTACCTGCAAACATGAATGAGATAGCGGGGGTTTTAAACCCCCACTAAATGGAAGTGTGGAAAATAGCGATTACGCCCACAGGTAACATAAATTGAGCGCGAGGTTTCTGTTCAACTCGTGTTGAGTTTCTGAATTCAGCTGTACAGGTCTCAAGGTTCAATTTTTCCTCTACATGAAAGCCCTATTTTGAAGCTTTGGAAAACC
The DNA here is from genome assembly GCA_948472305.1 of Vicia faba. Taxonomy (NCBI): domain Eukaryota; kingdom Viridiplantae; phylum Streptophyta; class Magnoliopsida; order Fabales; family Fabaceae; genus Vicia; species Vicia faba. The sequence goes on along the minus strand of OX451741.1, from coordinate 889,561,710 downwards.
TAATTTTCGTCCATGGCAGATCTTGATATAAGCAGTTTTAATACAATTAAACCATACCAAAAGTTTCAGGGAGATGTTAGTAGCATAAATCACTAATCAAAACACATGAATGATGCGTGGAAATTAAAATTCGATAATGAAATATTTGTGAAGAAACGTGGCTCTGTTCTACCGATTCTTTGAGTATGGAAGCTTGTTCTTGATGCCAATAGTTTCCTAGCAATGTCAGTAAGGCAATGGAAACGTTTTGAAGCCTTGAATTGCCCTGCAAATGTGATTTCAGTTTTCAAGTTTTTTGTTGAAATTTTGCAAATTGGTTATGAGTTTGTGAGCAGCTTTTCGTGTCTTGTGGAATAGGGTTAGGTTGTACATAAGTATGTGAAGCAAATTAGGTCAAGAAAGAGCCCAAAAGTCCATGAATTGATGACTTGAATCTTTGATTGCCAATCATATATTTTCCAATCTTTTTCCATGGAAACTTTGCCAATTATGGAAGATCTTGTCCCCTTGAGATGATGCACGAAATCTTTAGCATATTTGGAGTATATTTGCTGTATAAAAAGATTTGAAAAAGCATTATTTGATATTTTCTCATAATTAAATCTAATTAAATGAATTAATATGAATAAAAATTCAATTAATTAATTAAAAATAAGAAAATAAATCCTTTTAAGCTCAATGGGTCGTGCATAGGCTTTGGGTAATTATTCAAGGAAGAATTTGAGGCCCATTAGCAAATTTGAAGTGTTTTAGGCAAAGTTGACTTTTCAAAATTCCCAAAAATTTCCCAACTTCTCCAATGCATATCTTGCTTAATTTTGAAGCTATGATTATGTTCTTGGACATTTTGGAAAGGTCTTGAAGTCCTCTAACCAATGCCTTTGGTCCCATGTCATTTTGATTTACCAATCTCAAGTTATGGTCTTTGACTTAAAGTGCCTTTTTGTTGACTTTTGAAAATGACCTATAATGTTGAAATTGATAACTTTTTGTGAGAGCATTTCTTGGAATTGGAGTGTGAAGATGAGTTGTAGGAAATTTCATTCTCTTCAAAATGAGCATTAAATGGAATTTTTCTGATAAACCATGAAGAAGTTATACCTTGGTCAATTTGCAGTTGACTTTTCAACTGTCCAAAAATAGAAACTTTTGCATCTTGAGACTTTTTAAGCCATGCTTGTGGAATCATGATCAAGAATTGATCAAATGATGATTGTGGATTCAAAATGATATGTTGACCAAAAATTTTGACTTTTGACTGTCAAATGACCATTTTGCCCCTACAGTTGATTGTGGAGCAATTAGGGTTTTTGACTGTGCAATTTGATGTTGTGAGTCTTGAAACTTGACATGTGAATGCTTGACAATATATGTAGGCATATGGGACTTGATTGGACCCTTGGAAACCTCAATTTCTTTGCCATAACCAAAACCCTAATTTTGATTGTGTTAGGAGACAATTGGACTGTGCAACCCTTTGAGAGATTTTGAATCATCTGGAGATTGATCTTGCCAAACTTTGAAGAATATGGGAGGGCAAATTTTGGGGTACAACAGTTGCCCCTGTTCAATCTTCTTAAACCCGAGGATGTAGATGGGCTGGCGTGCCCTTCGTGATCCGAAGGTGGAAGATGATTGAACACTAGAGTACCCAGAAATTTGCACTCACATGGTAGAATGTAAGCAGTGTGATGGCGGGAATGGGCTTATAGATGCCATTTGGAAAGGTGGTGGATAGGAGGATGGGCTTATAGATGCCATCTGGAAGTGTAATGGATAGTTGTGGGGATGGGCTGATAGATGCCATCGGAGGGTGTAATTTTTGTAAGTTGAAAGAGGGAACCTGTGTGGGGTTGCCTGATGTTGATCTCGTGTAAAACTGCACCTTTGGAGGAAGGAAACCTGTGTAGGGTTTACTGATAACGAGTCCGTATAAGAATGCATCTGAAATGGAGAAGGAACCTGTGTAGGGTTACTTTGATGACGAGTCCGTGCAAAATCGCATCTAGAGCTGAGATGGAAACCTGTGTAGGGTTTACTGATGACGAGTCCGTGTAACACTACGTCTGGAGTTTGAGAAGGGAACCTGTGTGGGGTTACTTTGATGATGAGTCCCTGTAAAACCGCATTCTGGAAGAAGTAAAACCTGGGTAGGGTTTCTGATGACGAGTCCATGTAACACTACATCTTTGGGAAGAGAGAACCTGTGTAGGGTTTCTTTGACGACGAGCCCGTGTAAAACTACGTCTGGAGAGAGAGAACCTGTGTAGGGTTTCTTCGGGATAAGTTCGTGTAAAACTTCTGGATGAACCGGGGTGAGATAAGTCCGTGTAAGACTTCTGGGGGAACCGGGGTAGGGTTTCTTCGGGATAAGTTCGTGTAAAACTTCTGGATGAACCGGGGTGAGATAAGTCCGTGTAAGACTTCTGGAGGAACCGGGGTAAGGTTACTGCAGGATAAGTTCGTGTAAAACTTCTGGATGAACCGGGGTGAGATAAGTCCGTGTAAGACTTCTGGAGGAACCGGGGTAAGGTTACTGCAGGATAAGTTCGTGTAAAACTTCTGGATGAACCGGGGTAAGGTCATCTTGATATAAGTCCGTGTAAGACTTCTGGAGGAACCGGGGTAAGGTTACTTTGATGATAAGTCCGTGTAAGACTTCTTCTGAAAGAAAAGGAACCGGTGTAGGGTTACTTGTGGAGGGTGAGTCCGTGTAAGACTTCGTCTGAAAATTGAGAAGGAACCGGTGTAGGGTTGCCTGATGATGAGTCCGTGTAAAACTACATCTGAATTTGAGAAGGAACCGATGTAGGGTATCCTGATGATGAGTCCGTGTAAAACTTCATCTTAGAAGGAAGGAAACCTGTGTAGGGTTGCCTGACGATGAGTCCGTGTAAAACTTCATCTGAAATTGAAGGAACCGGTGTAGGGTTGCCTTATGATGATCAAGTAGATAATTGTCCTGTTTGGTTTCAGGTATTAACCCACGATCAGTCGTCCACAAAATTTTCCTGGTTTGTTACAGGTGTTGATCTGGAACTGCAAAGGTAGATGGTAATCATCTTTTGATTGACCTTTTCCTGAAAAGGCAAAGTATTAGTCGTATGCAATGTCATGATGCATGAACTGCATGATTTTAAGATGTTCTCAAAAATAAATGAGATTTGTGTTGTATGATGCGTATGCATGCTATAATGTATGAAGATGTGATGTTTATGAATGTATTCTCGTCTGGGAAAATAAATCCTTGACGAATGCCGGGAGTTTGACTTCTGGGCTGATGTGGTGAAGTAGAGTTTTCCGCTGGGGATGATAGTTGCAAGAATATCGGTAGGAGAAGATGACTCTGTTGAGGAATAAACTTGGCGAATAGATTACTCTGCGGGGAGTGAACTTTGTGGGGAAAGAGAGGTACTTTGCTGAGTTTGATGATAACTCCGCTGGGGATACCATTGTTAAGTTCTGTTGGAAGACTTGATGAACTTCGCTGAGGGATAGGAAGGTTTCGCTGGGGACGATCTTTCCGTGGCAATTGGCTGAGGATAACCCAGTTATAAGCCCTGGTGGGGAAATAACCTTTGAATAAAGCCGGGGGAGCGTTCGTACTCTGTAGGTGATAAGCTTCCAGAATCTACTGGGGATAAGCTTCCTGAATCTGTTGGGGAGATTGATTGAACTCTCCTGGGGAGACTTTCGAGATTGCACTGGGGAAGTGGCTCCCCTTGATGTTCGGTATTCCGCCTAGGAACAATCTTATATTAAGACTGCCGAGGATGCTTGCTTAGGAACATCTTGTATACTCCGTCGGGGCATGTTGAGATCTTCTGGAGGATACCCAACTTCCTTGAGACTAATTGAGGATAACTCTGCTTGGGGAGAGTGTCGCTGACTTACTGGGGGTACTGTGCCTTTTTGGGACTGATGGGGGACCAACTGCTTGGGAGAGTATTGTTGATTTGTCTTACTCTGGGGAGTGAAAGTATCTGGGTTACATTCTTCAGCTGAACTTACCTTATACCTGGAGGACAGAGCCACTAGATCGCTTAGACAACTCATATTGCCCCTGTTTCTGTGGAAGAAGATACCTGTGGAGGCGCTTGACAACTGCCGATTGACAAATCTTCTTCTGGTAGGCGAGATGACTGGACATAGTCGTACACTTTAATCCCTAATTTTTTCCTGGACCGCCCTTTCGGGTTTTCAGTCCACCGGGATACCCATTTTTACCCAAGCCGCCTTTTCAGGTTTTCGACTTGCCGGGTGTACAGATTTTTTCATTTCATCCCTTATTTTTGCCCGAACCCTTTTGGTTCGCCGGGAAGCCCTTATTTTTGCCTAGGCGTGTCAACCTAGCGGGTCTTTGATTATGCGTAGTATCTTTCGACTATGTCCTCATTCTCGGAATGTAGGGAGGTGCCCCTGTTAGTAGTGCAGTGTTACCATACCACCAGAAGATCTTCGTTTGATCGTCCAATGCCCCAAATGATCCGGATGGAGATTTTCCCCAAGCTGGTTGGCCTTTTGAGAGATTCTCTGAATCTTGACTTAACTTCCCCAGATGATGGACAACGATCATGCCATGCCCCTTGGTTGGAAGTGTTTTTGTTCATCAGATATTCTTCGTGCGAATTTTTCTACTGTTCGAACAAAAGTCATATGCAAACAAAGTTATGTTAAAAATGTAAAGCTTATGTCTGTCTTGGGTTTTTTGAAAATGCATTTTTTTATAAAAACCAGTGAATTTTTTTTGTAAACTGTGATGTCAACTCGTTATTTTACCGCAAGCCTTAAGGAGTCAGGATACCTTTTGTAACAGTATGCTTTCGAATTAACCCATGCTTCAGCTAGGACTTTTTTAGGGTTATAACGTGGCCTGGTTCATGGTTTAAGAAACAAAGGATAAAGGCTCAAATTTTATTTGTACCCACCCGCTCTTCGTGATGTTCTTCAATCCTAAACTCAGTTAACCATGCATTTAGACCTTGTTTGAGTCTTTGTCCTGATATTCCAATGATGGTTCGAATATTGACAGTTTATTTGGAATAGGCAGTCATTCCCCTTTTTTTTTTGGTTGAGGGTTTGTAGGACCTCTTCCTTTTTTTGATTTTGTTATCCCTGTTTTTTGCCTGACTATTTCTTTTGTGATTACAGTCAGCGGGATGCCCCAGTTTTGTAAGTCTCCTTCATAGGTTTTGACTTAATGGGCTTTTATTTTTGCAAGATAATGACTGCCTGTCTTTATGATTATTCGGAACCATCACTGTCTTTCATTTTTCCAGGACTTCTTTGGTTCCATTCATTGTGCACTTGGATCAACTGAGAGAACTACCCTGCCCCAGGTTATGATTAAGGGTTTTAATTTTCGATAAGAAAAACTCCTGCTTCTTTGGCTCAGAGGGGTTGACGAGGGATTATCTTCCTTATAACTCCAGTGTTTAGGAATTGAAACAACGCCTGTACCTCATCAGCGGGGTCTGTTCAAAAGCATGTTGTAGATCGTGGTATCGTTTTCGTCATCCTCCCTCAAGAGGCTTAGAATTTTAAAATCGAGAGTTGAACATCAAAAATAAAAGCAATTTTGAATATAGTGAACATAATTACTTCAAAACAGACACGTGTAATGCATTAATGAGATAACCAAGTTTGACATGAAATAAAATGTTTGAACAATCAAAGAAAATTACAACTTGAACATTCGAATGAACAAAAATTTCCAATCTTAGCCATGTTTTGGCAAGGGATCAGTGGTCACATTGGGAGTCTCAGCAGGCTCGAATTCGATCTCCTTAGTGTCGATCATATTCTGGATCTTGTATTTTAACGCCCAACAATCCTCAGTATCGTGCCCCGGGCTATCAGAATGATAAGCACACCTCGCTTCTGGGTTGTAGTTTGGAGAGGAGGTCTTGGGATTTGCAGGAGGGTTGATCACCACAATCATATTCATTTTCAACATGTGTTGCAATGCTTGTGACAATGGCATGTTGATGTTGGTGAATTGTCTTTTAGGCTCGTCCGGCCTTCGCTGATTTCCCTTTTGTGGTTGTCGGCGTGGTGCAGAACCAGAGATCATGACTGCCCCTGCATGTTGGTCACGACGACTCTTTTGACTGTATGCATCATTAGACTCCTTCTTCCCCATGTAAGGCTTTTTGTGAGTATCAGAAGGTGCGGCCTCTTGAATCTTCCCAGCCTTGATACCAGCTTCAATTCTTTCCCCAGTCAAGATTAAATCTGTAAACCCAGCAGAAGAATTCCCAATCAGATGGTTGAATAAAGGTCCAGACAAGGTCCCCAAGAACATGTCCACAAGCTCATGGTCAGTTAGAGGTGGCTGCACCCTTCCAGCAAGGTCCCTCCATTTTTGCGCATATTCTTTAAAGCCTTCGCCTGCACCCATAGACATTCCCTGAAGCTGAGTGCGCGTGGGAGCCAAGTCGGCATTGTACTGGTACTGCTTGTAGAATGCAGTGGCCAAGTCCTCCCAGCTGCGGATGTTGGCTCCATTCAGTTGATAGAACCAGTCGAGTTGAGTTCCTGACAGACTATCCTGAAAGAAGTGAATCCATAAATGCTTGTCAGCCATGTAGGGCTGGATCCTCCTTATGTATGACCTGAGATGCAGCTTAGGATAGGATGCCCCGTCGTACTTGGCAAAGGCAGGTGCCTTGAATTTGTGTGGGATCACTACCCCGGAAGACAGACCTAGATCTTCGAAGTCCAGGCCGGGCACCTTTTGTATCTCCATAGCACTTAATCGGTCTTCGAGCTGTTTGTACCTGTCCTCAGCAGGAGGGTACTGTTCATCATTGAACTCTGTCTCGTTGTCGGAGACCACTGGACTAGGAACCTCTCTCTCATGGGGGCTGTCCTTTCCAACAGATGGGGTAGTCTGCTCAACTTCATTTAGTGATCCATTCCCAGATTTGCGTCTCGGGTTGAACAACACCGTTCTCTTCTTCTTCTTCTTCGAGAGCAGAGTCTTCAAATCCTGTTGGCCCTGGGCTAGATTCTTAATCAACTCCTGGAACTGGGCGTTCTGAGCCTGGAGGGCCTTGATGGATTGCTCAGTATATGATTCAGGATTCATAATGAGACTGCTGAAATAAACAGCAAAGAAGGTAAGTGACCTGTAAACAGTGGTACCTGTAATGCAATGATATGTATGATATGCATGCAATGTTTCCAAGGATCTCGTGGGGTAAACAAGAAAATTGTTAGGACTTAAATCTGGGTAGCTTGATTGAAGGAACTTCATGTTGCTGAGAGTCCTTCTTCAAGGGTCAAGGCTCACCATATCGAGTGGGTCATAGCCCCTGACAACCTTGGCTAGAGGAAAATAAATCCCCTTTGCCCCTTGCTGGACAGTTGGTTCATCATGACCTGCATCACAAGCCCTTGAGATCCTTGAAATGGGTTAGTCTTTATGTAGGATGCATGCAATAGTATGATGGTATGATGTTATGCTATGCGTGGAGTAATGTAGGTAAACCCTGTTATGAGTCCAGATTAAGGACTGTAAACAAAACCTGCAAGAAGCTCATGTGTTAGATAACAAGCATGCAAGTAGTCAAGTTTGAAAGCACACAAGTCACACGAGACAACCCTTAGAGTTTAGGCCAGCATGAAGTCTGGGGTACTACCCTCTTGAAGTTGGTGGGCTCAAAACCTGTCCTATCAGAAGTAACCGGGTTCTAAGGGTCCCAATATCATTGGATTGTTTTCTGTGTTCATTGTTTCGATTTAGCCACTGAACTGGCGACCGAAATATTCCAAGAAAACAACCCTCAACTGAGTGTAGTATCGAGTATCAACCAACTTCGGACTGCACCAAAGTCAGTTATCTCACTACCCTAAAGAGGCCAAGATGGTTCAATTAAGGTTCCTAAGGTCAGTTGATGCTTCACGACACCATGCGGCGGCCCCGTACTCTCCTTGACTTGACTCAAGGGTTACCGGTACTCACCAAAGTGCCACATCAACGTAGCAGACTGTTTCAACCATGTCGGTATACCCCGCACAGTTCCCTCACAGTCTTGTTGCTACTTTCTAAGAAGGTATCCCCCAGATCCGGGTTAGGATCTATAGAACTCCCAAGATAGTACCCACAATAATAAAGCAAACAATTAAGACAATTGAAAACACAAGTATGAGCTATCCTAAGGTACACCTCACTTTAAGTATCCCCAGCAGAGTCGCCAGTTCTGTGATCGGTGGATTTAGAACTGACTATTTAACGCTGGTTCGCGAAATGTCGCGGAAGCAAGATTCGCCACCGCCTTTTATTTTCTCCAACATGGACAGGACAAAAGCACAGCAAAATTCCTTATGAGATCGTTTCTCGGTTCGGGAGGTAGATTTATAGAAATGGAAGGTGTTAGCACCCTTTCTATCCATGGTTATCCATGGGCTCTTTGATACTTGCTCTTATGTTTTCAAAATGTTTGCTTTTCAAAATGTGAGTGGGTTTTGCAAAAGTTTCATTGAAAGATTTCTGAATAACTCTTGTATCTGTCCTCAAGAGTGTTTGAAAAATTGTTTTGAAAGCTTTTGAAAGTGTCGGTGTGAAAAGAGTTTTGATTTGTTTTGAATAGAGCAAGTATCCATGAGTCATCTACCTACCCTAAGGAATTAGGCTGTGTAAATGTCCTTAAGGTAATGCCATCCCACCATTGAGAGGTAGGTGGCACCACCGTCGGAGGTGTTCGGGTCAATTCGAGTGTAGGGACAGTGTGGTCACCGAAGAAACAGTAGGGCACCTTAGAAGCTACCCTTATGTCCTTGATCCTTTTTTAATCCGAGGCAACCGTTTCGAGGCAACTATTCCGAGGCAACTGTTTCGAGGCAACTATTTCGAGGCAACTGGATCATGGACATAAGGACTTACTAAAACGTCCTATACTTGACGACTACGTTTCGAAGGCAACGGGTGAGGCATACCCTAGAAGTGGTGTGTGTATTTGTGTGTTGTTTTCAGTTTAGCAATTATCTTTGATCATGGCATTGTGAGCTACGCTTGTTTTTAATTAGCATACATTCTTTCATACAATTTAGAACTTAAGAGTGCGGAAAGTAAAAGACGGAAATATAAAAGCTACGCTATTACAAGGCGCGGGTCTATACATCGCCAAAGTACAAAGACCCGTTTTTGATAAAAGATGCGGAAAGTAAAAAATGCGGTAAACCTAATTACTATTACATCCTTGAGCACTTACATAATATTCAAAAAGAAAATAATGCGTGAAATAGAAATTAAAATTGAATGTCCGAGGGTTTTGACCCTTTGCTTGAAATTAAATGAAATTAAATGCTAATTAATTATTCGATTAAAGAAAAGGAAATGTTTTTTATGTTTTTGTATTTATGAAAATAAGAAAAAGAATTTAAAAGGAAACCCTAAATCTAAGTTATTTTAGTTATTTAAGAAAATATTAAAGTTAACCTAATTTACTAGTTAATTAATTTACATGTTTATTTAAAAAAATAATAATTAATAATAAATAATAAATAATGAGGAAAAAATTAATTAAGAAAAAGATAAAATGTCAAAACCTAATTCTATGCATTTTTTATTTATTAAGGAAAGTGTCAAAATTAAAACCTAATTTAACTAAGTTAGTTATTGAAATTTATTTACAAAAATTTTTTAATGGTGAAATTAAATATAATTAAACATATTTGTATTTTTGATTTTTTCTGTTTTTATTATGAAAAGATTAATTTTAATGACTTAATAATAATTATAAAAAATAAATAATGGAAAGAAATTAAAAGAAAGGAAAAAAAATCAAATTGCAAACCAAGGGGGTGTCAGGCCCAAAGGGAGGTTTGTTGGAAGCAATCCTGGCCCATTGAAACATAGAGCTCGTTTGACTTTCCAGATCGTGTATACGCTGGTTGACTAGGGTGTATCCTGGAATTCACCTTCTGACCATTAGATGGGATCTCCTGGCCACATGGCAAGCACAGGCATGAGCGTGTATGGTGAGCCATTGAGTGTGCGCTGCATAGGAAAGCATTAAAACAAAAGTCATGAATTATGTGGGGGGACCTGGGAATCGAACCCAGGTCCCAACGCTTGAGGGACACGTTGCCAACCAGCTGAGCTATTGCGTTTGTTTGTATGCACAATGGATAGAAAATATGATATATATAAAAAACAATGGTTAATGGTATAAAACAAAAAGCGCGCCAGATATTTGAACTATCCAACCATATGATGACACGCCTGCCTTCGTCTTCGTTTACCTGCAAACATGAATGAGATAGCGGGGTTTTAAACCCCCACTAAATGGAAGTGTGGAAAATAGCGATTACGCCCACAGGTAACATAAATTGAGCGCGAGGTTTCTGTTCAACTCGTGTTGAGCTTCTGAATTCAGCTGTACAGGTCTCAAGGTTCAATTTTTCCTCTACATGAAAGCCCTATTTTGAAGCTTTGGAAAACCTAATTTTCGTCCATGGCAGATCTTGATATAAGCAGTTTTAATACAATTAAACCATACCAAAAGTTTCAGGGAGATGTTAGTAGCATAAATCACTAATCAAAACACATGAATGATGCGTGGAAATTAAAATTCAATTATGAAATATTTGTGAAGAAACGTGACTCTGTTCTACCGATTCTTTGAGTATGGAAGCTTGTTCTTGATGCCAATAGTTTCCTAGCAATATCAGTAAGGCAATGGAAACGTTTTGAAGCCTTGAATCGCCCTGCAAATGTGATTTCAGTTTTCAAGTTTTTTGTTGAAATTTTGCAAATTGGTTATGAGTTTGTGAGCAGCTTTTCGTGTCTTGTGGAATAGGATTAGGTTGTGCATAAGTATGTGAAGCAAATTAGGTAAAGAAAGAGCCCAAAAGTCCATGAATTGATGACTTGAATCTTTGATTGCCAATCATATATTTTCCAATCTTTTTCCATGGAAACTTTACCAATTATGGAAGATCTTGTCCCCTTGAGATGATGCACGAAATCTTTAGCATATTTGGAGTATATTTGCTGCATAAAAAGATTTGAAAAAGCATTATTTGATATTTTCTCATGATTAAATCTAATTAAATGAATTAATATGAATAAAAATTCAATTAATTAATTAAAAATAAGAAAATAAATCCTTTTAAGCTCAAGGGGTCGTGCATAGGCTTTGGGTAATGATTCAAGGAAGAATTTGAGGCCCATTAGCAAATTTGAAGTGTTTTAGGCAAAGTTGACTTTTCAAAATTCCCAAAAATTTCCCAACTTCTCCAATGCATATCTTGCTCAATTATGAAGCTATTATCATGTTCTTGGACATTTTGGAAAGGTCTTGAAGTCCTCTAACCAATGCCTTTGGTCCCATTTCATTTTGATTTACCAATCTCAAGTTATGGTCTTTGACTTAAAGTGCCTTTTTGTTGACTTTTGAAAATGACTTATAATGTTGAAATTAATAACTTTTTGTGAGAGCATTTATTGGACTTGGAGTGTGAAGATGAGTTGTAGGAAATGTCATTCTCTTCAAAATGAGAATTGGATGGAATTTTTCTGATAAACCATGAAGAAGTTATGCCTTGGTCAATTTGCAGTTGACTTTTCAACTGTCCAAAAATAGAAACTTTTGCATCTTGAGACTTTTTGAGCCATGCTTGTGGAATCATGATCAAGAATTGATCAAATGATGATTGTGGCTTCAAAATGAGATGTTGACCAAAATTTTTGACTTTTGACTATCAAATGACCATTTTGCCCCTGCAGTTGATTGTGGAGCAATTAGGGTTTTTGACTGTGCAATTTGATGTTGTGAGTCTTGAAACTTGACATGTGGATGCTTGACAATATATGTAGGCATATGGGACTTGATTGGACCCTTGGAAACCTCAATTTCTTTGCCATAACCAAAACCCTAATTTTGACTGTGTTAGGAGACAATTGGACTGTGCAACCCTTTGAGAGATTTTGAATCATCTGGAGATTGATCTTGCCAAACTTTGAAGGATATGGGAGGGAAAATTTTGGGGTACAACACACAGTCGGTAAAATTTTTGCTAAGGTAATAAATGGCATGCTCTTTTCAGCCAGACTCGTCATGCTTCCCCAGTACGCACCCCATTGAATTTTCTAGGACGGCCAAATACATGATTAGCGGTCTTCCTTCGACGAAAGGCATCAAGACAAGAGGTTCAAGCAAATACTCTTTGATTCTGTCAAAGGCAATCTGGCATTCATCATTCTATTTAACCACCTGATCTTTCTTTAACAGCTTAAAGATTGGTTCACAGGTAGATGTTAGGTGAGAGATGAACCTAACAATGTAGTTTAGGCATCCCAAGAAACCTCTGACCTCCTTCTCAGTGCGAGGAGCGGGCATTTCTTGTATAGCTTTGACTTTGGCAGGATCAACCTCGATGCCCTTGTTGCTGACAATGAAACCCAAGAGTTTACCGGACCGGGCTCCAAATGTGCACTTGTTAGGGTTTAACCTTATCTTGTACTCCTTCAACCTAATAAACAGATTTTACAAGTGGTCGAGGTGTTCTTCTTCAGTTTGTGATCGGGCTATCATGTCATCTACGTAAACCTCTATCTCATGATGTATCATATCATGAAACAAAGCTACCATGGCACGTTGATAGGTTGCCCTAGCATTCTTCAGTCCGAATGGCATCACTTTGTAGTAGAACGTACCCCACTGTGTAACAAAAGTAGTTTTCTCCATGTCTTCAGGTGCCATTTTGATCTGGTTGTAACCTGAAAATCTGTCCATGAAAGAAAATACCTTGTGCTGAGCTGTGTTGTCAACCAGGATGTCAATATGCGGAAGTGGAAAGTCATCTTTAAGGCTAGCCCTGTTTAAGCCTCTGTAATCCATGCACATTTTCACTTTGCCATCCTTCTTAGGCACGGGCACAATGTTAGCAACCCATTATGGATAGGAAGTAACAGCCATAAACTCGTCATTAAACTGCTTCATAACTTCGGCTTTGATCTTTTCTGACATGTTGGGCCTCATGCGGCGGACTTTTTGTTTGACTGGTGGACAGTCTTCTCTCGTGGGTAAACGGTGAACCACAATGTCTATATCGAGTCCCGACATGTCTTCGTATGACCAGGCGAAGATCTCAACATATTCATGTAACAGCTGAATTAGGCGTTCCTTGACACTTGTCTCTAGGTTGGCACCCACTCTGACTTCTTTTCTGTCTTCCTCAGTACCCAAGTTGATTGTCTGTAATAACTCCTCATGAGGTAGAATAGCCCTTTCTTCCTGTTGCAGCAGTTTAGCCAATTCTCCCGGCACCTCACAATCTTCCTCACCTTCGTATTCGTCATGGTAGACCATATCTTCAGAGTCACTGAAGGCCATAGCAGAATTGTTACCCATGGAATCCAGAATGGAAGGGTACCTGCATTTGTAGGTGTGGGTGTGTGTAAGGGATATCCACCTTTAAACAAATAAAATGTAAAAATAAAGACAATGAACACAAAAGTTTATATGTGAAAACGTCCATGATTCATTAAAATGGCATATGAAGATGAAAAATTAAACCCTTACAAATGGACCTATGTGCCTCGGGTAAGGCACAAGGTTAAAAGTGTATGAATTGTTTGAGAATTATTACAAACCAACAGAAATGTTTGAAAGATAAATTACTGCGGTATGAAAGTAATCGGAACAAAGTCTTTTGCTTCTCAGTTGCACAATCCTCCGTCAACAGTTGGAAAAATCCAGTCTTCCCGACTGCTCTCCTCTTCACTATCCTCCAAAGCATTGACTCCATGATGGGTGATCCTCACTGGTGGCCCTCCAGCACGGGCGCGATGTACAGCCTTTTGAGTAGAAGAAGTGAACCCCAAGCCGAATTTATCTAATTTGTAAGGAAAGTCTGGAAGCTGCCTCCAGATTATGCTTCCTCCTTCTTCAATCACAACCTTTGCATCTTTGAGAGACGACATCCAAGGCGGAGGTCTGGTAATCATGGGTACAAAAGACACTGTCTTGGTTGCCGCAATCTCCTGAGCTACCTCTTCAAAATGATGGAAAGGGGTTTCGATGAATTCGCCATCCAATTCTATATAGCGGAAAGAATTTAGATGGCTTATCATGTATTCCTCTTCGCCGTGAACATTTATAATTTTCCCCTGGACATGGTACTTGAGCATTTGATGCAGAGTAGTAGTGACGACTCCAACATTGTGAATCCAGGGTCTTCCCAACAAGCAAGAATAGGAAGGACGGATGTCCATCACATAGAATGTGGAGTTCAAGGTTTCAGTTCCCACTTTAATCGGGATGTCCACCTCCCCGTGGACCATCCTTTTAGAACCATCAAAGGATCTGACAATTATATTGCTGGGCTTCAAGGTTAAACCTTCACAATCCAGTCTATCCAAGGCTTTCTTCGGCAAGACGTTCAGCGATGAACCAATGTCTACCAGTACGTGTGCTAGGGTAGTCCCTCTGCATTCCACCGAGACATGCAAAACGTCATTATGTTTTCTCCCTTTGGATTTTAAATCAACATCGGAGAATCCTACACCATTGTCAGCTGTTAAGCTAGCTACACATTCCTGGAACTGATCCGCGGGGGTTTCTTGTGGCACATGAGCTGTCTTCAAGAATCTTATCAGAGCCTTAGCATGAGCCTCTGAGCAAAGCAGCAGGGCTAACATAGAGATCTTTGAGGGGGGTTTTCCCTAGTTGTTCCACAACATCATAATCGCTTTTCTTGATTATTTTCAAAATCTCTTCCATTTCTTTTTGAGAGGTTTCAGGGATGACCAATGGCTGAGCCCTCGTCCCGACGGGCTCTTCTTGGATCCCTTTCCCTATATCATCAGCAGCAGTAGAGGGGACAACCACAGGAGTTACAACTTCTTCAATAATTGGAGTTTTCGCAGATATGTTTACCGGTGCAAGGGTAACCTTAGGAGCAGTTGAGGGTCCAAAGATTGCCTTTGGAGGGGCAATCTCAGAAGAGAAAATTCTTCCACTACGGGTGATTTTTCTCGTTCCAGCAATGTTTCCAATATCGAAAGTCTCTTCATAAGAACCCTCTTCAGTTGATTCAATTTGTTTAATATCGTGGTAGTAGATTTCTCCACCATAGTTCCACTATACTGATCTGTCGGACTTGTACGGGACGGGCCCGGGCATGGTTATCTTCAAAGGTGCAGCCTTTAGAGAGGATGTAATCTTAACAGGTCTTTTGGAGACCTTGGAAAGATTGGCGGATATGGTTATTATTGAAACATCATTGACAGGAGTCGGTGTAACAGGAGTCTTTTCAAAAAGGATTTCTTGGTTATCCATTAGGAGTTGGATGCCTAACTTCAACAATGGACAGTCGGTTGGTAAGGATGAACAAAGGTAACAATCTTCTTCACAACCTGGGAAAATCCCAGCTTTCAGCAAATTCAACTTGATTATCGGTAGCGGAGTTATCAAATCATCAACAATAGCAACAAACAGATCCTCTTCAACAATATGGGCATTGTGGCCATGCTTTGGCATTGGAGCAGAGATTACATTCGGCTTTTCAGGGGCGTCGAATTCAAATTCTTTAGCGTCTATCAAATCCTGAATCTTATTCTTGAGGGCCCAACAATTGTTGGTGTCGTGCCCCGGGCTCTTTGAATAATAAGCACACTTGGCGTTCGAATGGTAGTACGAAGAAGCAGTATTCAGGTTCTTCGGGGCCACTTTCAAACTTGCAAGGTTTAACTTCAAGAGATGGGGTAGAACCTGAGCAGGAGTCATGTTTATCCGGGTGAATTTCCGTACAGGCCTTTCCACCCTTATTTGGTTGGTTCTTGGTTGACTGTTTCTGGGCTGATCAGCTGCAGACTTCTGAATCATTACGGCCCCCACCGCTGGCCGACGCTCAACTCTTCCTTGACCTCTTTGAGAGTAGACAGCTGATACTTCCTTCTTTGCTGGAAAAGTCTTTTTGATGGCAGCAGAAACAAATGCATCTTTTTGAATTTTCCCGCTTTTTATGCCGACTTCAACTCTCTCACCAGTTATAATCAACTCAGTGAACCCCGCAGAGGAGCTTCCAATCAGATGATTAAAGAAAGGCCCTGACAGAGTTCCCAAGAACATGTCTACTAGCTCTCTCTCAGATAGAGGTGGTTGTACTCGTCCTGCCAAGTCTCTCCATTTCTGGGCATACTCCTTGAAGCCTTCATTTGAGACCATGCCCATACTCTGTAATTGAGTACGGGTTGGTGCTAAGTCCGCATTGTATTGATACTGTTTATGAAGGTAGCTGCCAAGTCTTCCCAATTATACACATCAGACCTCTCCAACTGGTAGAACCAATCCAGCTGCGTCCCCGACAAATTGTCCTGGAAAAAGTGGACCCACAGGTCTTTGTCAGAAGAATATGGTTGAATTTTCCTGACATAAGATCGTAAGTGCATCTTGGGACAAGACAACCCATCATACTTGGCAAATAGAGGTACTTTAAACTTAGGAGGGATTACAATTCCAGATACCAACCCTAACTCTTCAAAGTCCAACCCAGGCACTCTCTGTATCTCCATGGCAGCTAGACGCTCTTCCAGATTTTTGTATTTGTCATCTGCAAGAGGGTATTGTTGTTCTGAATAGTCCTCATCTTCCTCTTCTTCAGCTTCCAAATCTGAAGGCACTGCAGTCTCCTTACCCTTTCTCTCCCCTTCCTCAGAGGTTGATGGGAAATCTAGGACCCTTATGGCTTGAACTTCAAACCTTCTTCCCATGGTAGCCACACCAACTCTCTTCTTCTTCTTTTTCTCTTTTTCATTCTCTAGAAAAGTCTTGAGCTCCTCCTGCCCCTTGGCCAAGGTCAAGAGTAGCTGTTGGAATTGTGAATTCTGAGCTTGCAAGTCTTTGACCGTTTGTTCAATATCCATCTTGCTGAAATAAACAGCAGAGAGATGAGGAAACTTTGTGTGAAGACTTGTTTATGCATATGATGAATGACATGTATTCATGTAATTCTTTCAAGGATTCAGAAATTCAAATTTGTTTTAAACAAAAAAGAAACACACGTCATATTAATAAGATAGAATTGTTAGTACATCAATGCCCCATGGGCAAAATAATACAAAATTCTAAGGTAAAAAGACGTTGCACATCCTCTTTGGTGTAATGTAGGTGTTGAGAGTCTGCTCTTCGTGAAGTTGACGAGTAAGTTCCAAAACCTTCTTCTCGCTTGCGTAGAATTGGGCTTCAAAAGTATTGCGTTCTCCCTTGAGCTGTATCCAACTCCTTTGTAAATCTTCGAGTGATATTGGCATGTCAGGATGTAGGAGGGTGTATGGAACCTCTCCTTCCTTAACAGGCTCTACAATCACATGGAGAATAGAGGGATAAGGCATCATAAGACTTTGGGCACGGGTTCGTACCCACTTGAGGTAAGGCTCAAGGGGGATGGAATTCTTGTGTCCCAAGGTCTTACTGTCTACCTTTTTGGGCATCCTCCAGGCTCGGATGAACCTTTGTCGAAGTCCTTGATCGTTGTTGTCGAAGTCAAAAACCAAGTCTGGAATCAGCATGTCATGTGGGCCATCCCTTCTGGCATACCCAAACTGTCTCAGAGCCAAGCAGGGGTTGTAGGTAATACCTCCCCTAATGCAAAGTAGAGGGACATTAGGGAATTCCCCACAAGGTCGACGATGATAACATTCTCCTTGGATCGAGAACACCAATGAATATCTGAATGTGTAAGAGTCATCAATCGTTGTGACCACCTCAAACCTTGCTCATTCTTCAAGACTGATTGGGGAAGATGAGAAATAAACCATCTTGCCAGTAGAGGAGTGCAACACATGAGAACACCTCTTTTCCTCATTGTTCGAGTGTGAAAAGAGTGTAAGATGTCCCCAAGTAAAGTAGGCACAGGATTCTGAGACATGAAAATCTTGACAGCATTCACATCTATAAGCTGATCAGGGTTTGGGAACAAGACCAATCCATAGATGAGAAGAGCTACAATCTCCTCAAAAGCTTGCAGGTCCAGAGAATTCCAACAGTCTTGGGCTTTCTCAAACAAAAACTTTGCTAAGAAACCCTTGACACCACTTCTGGTTTCCCAATGACCTGTGACATCTAAAGGTTGCAAGTGCACGGCTTGAGCAACATCTCCAGGCTTTGGATCTCTTTCCGTACCATTGAAAGGTAATTGATGGAGAATAGGAATCCTCAAGAGTTGAGAAAATTCCTCCAAAGTAGGCACCAGCTGGTAATCAGGAAATGTGGAGCAGTGGTGTAGGGGTTCAAAGAACTGGAAGAGAACTTTCACCATGTCTTCTTCTGTGTTGGAGTTGACCAAGTTGAGAAGACGACCATGCCTCTCAGTGAATGGAGAATTCTCAGGAGTCCTTGAATCTAGCTCCTTGAGTTGTGTAGGAATTCTTACAAGGTTGACTTGGATGGTTTTCCTGCGAAGTGATTCCATAACCTACAAAACAGGAACAAAGATGAATGTCCAAAATCCTTGAAATGGTTAGTGGATACATATGATGCTTCATGATGTCCATGATGTTATGCACAAGTATATATGTACAAACAAATCATACAAGTTCCTAGTTTAGGCTTGCATGGGGTTTCATAGGTAAGTACCCTCTTGAAGTTTAGTTGGCTCAACCTGTCCTAGAAATAGTAATCGGGTTCTAAGGAGCTCAATATCACTGGATTGTTTTCTGTGTTCATTGTTTCAGTTTAACCACTTTACTGGCGACCGAAATATTCCAAGAAAACAACCCTCAATGAGTGTAGTATCGAGTATCTACCAACTTCGGACTGCACCAAAGCCGGTCATCTCACTACATCCTAAAAGGCCAAGTTGGTCAAGTAAAGGTTCTAAAAGTCCATTAGTGCTTCATGACATCACTCAGCGGCCCCATATTCTCTTTGATTGACTCAAAGGCTACCGGTACCCACAAATATGTTGCACTAACATAGCTATTACTTAGACCGTGTCGGTATACCCCGCACAGTTTCCACAACGTATTGCTATTTACCTATGAATGTTTCCCAAATCCGGGTAGAGGATTCAAACCCAAACAATAGAACCAAAGTGTAAGGCATACAAGTCAAACAAGATAAGCATGTAAAGGTGATCTAAAACCCTAAGGTAACCCCACTTTTATATTAATCCCCAGCAGAGTCGCCAGTTCTGTGATACGGTGGGAGAACTGACTTGATATTTTGCGTTTCATCGAAAATGTTTCGGTTTGGCAAGAGTCGCCACCGACTTTTATTTTATCCAAAAGGAAAGGTAAAAAAGCACAGGAAAGACCTTTGAGATGTTTTCTTGAGTTCGGGGGGTAGATTATGAAAAGGGAAGGTGCTAGCACCCTTTTCATCCATGGTTTTCCATGGGCTCTTAGTTACTTGTTTAGATCACTTGCTTTGCTTTTCCAATTGTTTGAAATGGTGCTTTGTGTGGTTTTGAAAGTATTTTTAAAATAGGCCATCGTTTTGGCAATATTTTTAATGATTCTTGTTTGTAAGAATGTATACAAAGATGTTTTGTCTTTTGAAAAATGTTTCAATGTTTTGAAAGTTCTTTGGAAATGTTTTGAAATTGTGTGTGTTTGTTTGAAAATAGCAAGGATGGTTTGCAAATTGATCAAGTAACTAGAAGCTTATCTACCTACTCAAATGTCTTTCCTTCACATTTTTATTCCTTTGACATTGTTAACCTACCATTGTTTTGGTAGATAACCCTATCTTTGGATGTTAAACGGGACGGGCGTGGGTCATCGTATGACCATGATAGCAATGGTGCCAAGTATCTTAGCAAGTTTTAGGGACTAAGATCATCTTTGTTTAGGCAACCTTTTGATAGCGTCATCGAGGGACTATGATCTTTTGTTTTGTTTTGTTTTGCCAAGATACCTTGCATGCATACCATGGCCATTTTATAAGGCAACCAAGTGGGTGAAACCCTAGAGGTGCTTGTGTGCAAGGTGTTGTCATTTTTCATGCATTTTTGTCTTGTGTTAGGGCATGCTATTTGTTTGATTTTTTTGTCTTATCATACAAACCCTAATTTACTAAAGATGCATATAATGCGATAAATTGCGTAAAGTAAATCTAAACTGTTACAACAATTATTATGGGAGGGGGGATACAAATTTTGAATGGGGATGTTTTCACAAAATAAAATCCTAATTCACTATTACAACCCAATTGAATTTATTGTACAAATAAATAAATAAACAAGTATTCAAATATGCAATAATATGTATTTATGAAAAAATGTTTTTATATTTTTATGTATGTAAAAAATAAATTATTTAAGTCTAAAATAAGAAAAAAAATTATATGATTGCTTTTAAAAGGGTAAAAAACCCTAATTTTGTTTAAAAGAAATATATTCTATATTATTCATTTTTGTTCAAGAAAAAATAATAATAATATATACAAAATGTTAAAAAATTGAAATATGTATGAAAATATTATTTTATGTGTATAAAAAATAAAAATGTATGATAGTTTTATATTATTTACAAATTATTTTAAGAAAATGATTTCCATTTATTAAAATAAAACTATTTTTATATGCAAAAAATAAGATAAAAAATAAAATAAAATGCAAAAAATTAAGAAAATATTTTTAGGATTTTTTAATGTACAGAAAAAAAAAATAAAGTCAAAAATATAAAAGAAATGAAAAAATATACAAAATATAGAAAATGGGCCAAGGCGGTGCAGAAAACAAAATTAGGGGTATGGGAAGTAAAAAAAACAGGCCCAAAACGCGCCAAGCCCAAGCCAGCCTTCATCCCTGACCTTTGTCTCCTTCGCGCGCCTGGTTCAGTTCAACCTACAACTCTCTATTCTTTGCACAAAAACAAATCTTGCAACATAAAACTTGTAGCATTTTTTATCACGATTCCAATGATATAAAAAACATGACCTAACTCTAAAAGACCAAGGAGAATTTTAGTGCCCCTAATTTCTGACCTAGTTTTTTCAGCATGTTCAACAACCAAATACTCCTAGCTCAGTTGATATAAATACAAACTATGCATATGTACAGCTTAAGCAAGTTAGGGACTACATTTTTGCTTCACAAACCTAAGCTTAAGGATGCCTAAATAGAGAGATAGAAACTTGACAAATACCTTGTTCAGTTGAGTTTGGATATGGCAAAGCGGGAACTTTTAGTGAGGCCTGAAGTTCTTATGAGCTTCCTTGAAGTTCCCTCAAGCTTCTCCAATGATCAACTTGCCTTGTAGATGCTTAAATATCCTTGTAGAAGTCAACATGAAAACTTGCAAAATGAAAATGGTGAGGTGTGAAACTGAGCTCACAGTTGCTAGACAGGGGCCTGGATAGTTCAGGTGTGTTGTTGCGAAGATGTTTGAAGTGTTACAAAGCAAAACGCACGAGCAAATTTCAAAGTGGCAAAGGTTTTGCAGATGATGCCCTGTTTGGGCAGAAAAGTGTGATTTTGGTGTTTGAGAGTGTTTGGGATGTTAGCAATTCGTGCTTAGGCTTGTTACAAGGTTCTGATGTTGTTTTAAATGAAGCCAAGCCTTGCCTTTATCAGATACACAAGTTGTATTGACTTTTGCAAGTTTCTTGCTTTTAAAGAAAAGTTGGAAGTGACAATGCCAAAGCCTGTACAGGCTTGCTTGCTAGATGCACATAGTTGGTACAAGTTTCCTGATATTTGTGGATATTGTTTGCAACAAAAGATTAGGTCCATGGCTCAAGATAAACAAAGTTGTAAAAAGCTAGCTTTATGAAAGTAGTATTATGAACTTTATGCCATTTTTGGATTAATTCATTGTGCAATGCTTCAAAGATCAGAATAAAGCCAATATCCAATGTGTTAGCATTCAATTATGGAGTGTAGAAAGGATTAGGACCTGTAAAACCAAGTACAAGCATGTTTGAAACTGATTTGCAACTTGTAACATTGTGAAAATGCCTTGCACAAAAGTGATAAATTGCCATTTTCATTTCTTCGATTCTCCCTAACCATAAATGACCTTGGAGAGTTCTTTGACATTTTGGAAAGCTTGTAGCATGATCTACAATCCATCTTTGAAATGAATTTTGAAATTCCACTTGGAACTAGGTGAAAAGTTGCCATTAAGTTAGGTCAAAAATCTGCCTAAACTAGGGCAAATTTTCAGTAAGTTAAAAAGTTTATGGACCCCTATTCATAAAATCATAAATTGAGATCCAAGAATCTTTTGGGAAAACTTTGTGAATAAAAGTTGTAGATTTCATGGAGGACTACAACTTTCATGTGGGAAGTTTCCTTTGAATCCAATTGCATCATGGTGAAAAACTTGGGAAAAGTTGGGAAAAAATAAGAATTTTCAACACTTAGAAAAATTCTAAGTTATGAAAAATTTTCAATTTAAACCCTAATTTTCAAAATTAAGTTTCTTGGTGAACAAGTTTCATGTTTTGGAACATCTTGATGAAATATGACCCTTGGCACTTGATTTTGACCAAAAAGTCAAAGTTTGACTTTTCAGTGTACAATTGATTTTTGATCAGTTGACTGGAAAATTCATCTGTCAATCCAATGCACTTGAGATCTTTTGAACTTTGTGATTAGGTAAAGATGATGCCATTGAGCCCTTGAAACCATGCTTGAACCCAATTTGCCAATGGCTAGGTCAAAAATCAGAAATTGCCCTTTCTCAGTCAAAACCCTAATTTTGACCATTTCGCCCTTTTGATGATTTGATCAAATTTCTTGAGGAGTTGTAGTCCAAACTTGATCAAATGGTTCATATGAGTCTATAATGTTGATTTGGATAAAAATTATGAGGTTTGACTGTAAATTGGCCATGGTTGACTTTTTCCCCAATACAGCTGATTTTTAGGTCAACTGTCCAATTGACTGGGCAAAAAAGTGATTCAAGGCTTGAAACTTGGTATGAGCAATCTTAGAGGTCCAACATGAAGTATGAAAGTCACATGAGGCATTTAAAGTCCAAAAATACTTGTGCAAACTCAAACCCTAATTCCAGGTTATCAGTGCAAGGAGAGGTCTTAAGCTGAGCAAAGCCAAATTTGGTCTTGAGTCCAAGAAGTCTTGTGAGGAGAATCTTGATAAAATGAGAGGGCAAATTTTGGGGTACAACAATGAAGATTTAAGAGAATGCCAAGCACTGACACCAAATCACATGCCTTGTCCGAAGAAACCCATCTTGGAACTTAAAGTTTTACCCAAAACCCTAAGATACGAGTTCCTAGATTCTGAACATAAAAGACCCGTGATAGTCAACACAAACTTAGGATAAACTGAGACAGAAAAACTATTGCACGTCTTAAGAAAATATCCCTCTGCCTTAGGATATGACATTGCTGATCTTAAAGGAATAAGTCCTTCCATCTACATGCATCGCATTACGCAGGAAGAAGACTGTAAATCTTCTAGAGAACATCAAAGAAGAATTAACCCGATCTTGAGCACCATAGTCAAGGATGAAGTAACTAAACTTATAAATGTAGGTATCATCTATCCAATCTCAGATAGCCAATGGGTTAGTCCAGTCCACTGTGTACCCAAGAAATGAGGAATCACAGTCACGACAAACAAAGTTGGAGAAAAAATAGCAGAAAGAGTCGTGAGTGGAGCCAGAATGTGCATCGACTACAGAAAACTAAATAAAGCAACTCGAAAAGACCATTTACCTCTACCTTTTATTGACCAAATTCTTGAGCGATTGGCTAACCATTCTTACTAATTCTATTTAGACAGCTATTCAGGATTCTTTCAAATTCCTATCCACGTCGATGACCAAGAAAAGACAATGTTTACGTGTCCTTATGGTACGTTTGCTTATCGGCGAATGCCGTTCGGACTATGTAATGCGCCTGCAACATTCCAAAGATGTATGATGTCCATCTTTGCTGATTTTATAGACGATATCATGGAAGTGTTCATGGATGAGTTCTCTGTATGCGGGAAAAGTTTTGAAGGATGCCTGTCAAACCTGGAAAGGGTACTGGAAAGATGTGTACAGGTAAACCTAGTGTTGAACTGGAAGAAATTCCATTTTATGGTAAAATAAGGAATTGTACTTGGACACATAGTTTCTGAAAAGGGGATCGAAGTAGAAAAAGCTAAGATTGAAGTAATAGAAAGTCTCCAACCCCCAAAAACTGTAAGAGAAATACAAAGTTTCTTAGGCCATGTCAGTTTCTACTGACGCTTCATAAAAGATTTCTCGAAAATTTCTAAACATCTGACTAACCTCTTAATGAAAGAAGCTGAGTTCATCTTCGATGATGACTGCCTGAAGGAGTTTGAACGGTTAAAAGAAGCTCTCATATCTGCACCTATCATACAACCACCTGATTGGAGTCTACCAATCGAGATAATGTGCGACGCAAGTGATTATGCAGTAGGTGTAGACCTAGGATAAAGAAGAGAAAAAAACTCCATGCAATATACTATGCAAGTAGGACTTTGGATTCAGCACAGATAAACTACGCCACTACAGAAAAGGAACTCTTGGCAGTCGTTTTTGCATTAGATAAATTTTGTTCCTATTAGTTAAGCAGGATGCCAAGCCAAGATTATTAAGATAGATCTTACTCTTACAAGAGCTTGATTTAGAAATCAAAGATAAACCAGGATTTGAGAATCTTGTTGTCGACCATCTATCTAAGATGGAAAATCTTAAACATGAAGAGATACCCTCAATGACAATTTTCCATATGAACACCTGGTAGCCCAAATGAGGTCTGAAAACTCAGCTGAAGAATGCCCTGAATTTTGCAACAATGACGAGATAACTGAAGTATTGAAAGCTGTATCTACTCAAATTTCACTGACCTAGTAGGCTAACTATGTTAACTACTTGGCAAAAAAAGTCCTTCCGCCTGATTTAACTTATCAACAGAAGAATAAATTCTTCCACGACCTCAAACAGTATTATTGGGATGATCCCTTAATATTCAAGCGAGGCCCCAATGGTATTTTCCGTCGATGTGTTCCTGAGAGTGAAATAGAGAGCATAATATCTCATTATCATGAAGCCCCTTATGGTGGACACGCTATAATCTCAAAGACTTGCGAAAAAATCCTACAAGCTAGCCTTTATTGGCCAAGTCTATAGAAAGATGTCCATGCTGCAATTACAAAATGCGACCAGTGTCAACGCACTGGTAACATATCTAGGTGCGATGAGATGCCTCAAAAGGGTATCCTAGAAGTAGAGATATTTGACGTATGGGGAATTAACTTTATGGGACCTTTCCCATCGCCCTCTGGCAACAATTACATATTAGTGGAAGTAGATTACGTATCCAAATGGGTAGAGGCTGTAGCCTCTCCAACAAATGATGCACAAGTAGTGATTAGGTTATTCAAAAACATAATTTTTCAAAGATTCGGTGTTCCGAGATTAGTCATCAGTGATGGTGGCTCTCATTTCATTTCCAAAATTTTCAATAAACTCTTAGGAAAGTATAAAGTCCGACACCGCGTAGCAACACCTTACCACCCACAAACAAGCGGGCAAGTGGAAATCTCTAACATGGAGATTAAGCTAATACTTGAGAGAACTGTTTCCAAATCTAGGAAAGATTGGTCGCCTAAACTACATGAAGCATTATGGGCATACAAAACAGCGTACAAGACACCCATTGGAACTACGCTTTTCAAACTGGTCTATGGTAAATCATGCCATCTACCCGTAGAACTGGAACACAAAGCCTATTGGGCCATCAAAACCCGGAATCTAATTTACAAAGCCGCTGGAGAAAAGAGAATTCTAGACATCCATGAATTGGAAGAGCTTAAGCTAGATGCATACGAGAATGCCAAAATCTACAAGGAGCAAACTGAGAAATGGCATGACAAACGCATCTCTAGGAAAGAATTCAATGAGAGCAATGTAGTACTCCTGTTTAACTCCAGACTAAACTATTTCCAGGGAAACTTTGCTCTAGATGGTCAGGACCTTTTGAAGTTATTAAAATACTCCCAAGTGGCACTGTAGAAATCAAGGGAAAAACCAACGATCCGTTTACTGTAAACGAGAAGCATTTGAAGCATTACCACTGCATCGAGAATAAGGACTACTAAGCTAGTTTGAGATTTATACAGCTGCCAGCTGAGTCACCAAAATATATTTTCGATTTTCAATATAGGTCGATCTTCCGACGTTAAACAAAGCGCTTTGTGCGAGTAAACCCACCATTTTTATTAAAATTTTATTTACTAAAAGTTTTTTTTATGTTTCTCTTAAAAATTTTACAAAATCTTTCTGTTCTTTTCTTCTTTTCTATTTTTAGGCAATAGGCCGATACTGATTTAAAACTATTTTCAGATTAAACAATAGGATTCACATTTCTTTTTCTTCACTAATTTTTGCTATGGACTTTTCTGACACTATGCCTGTCACCTTCATGGGTGATGCTCAACAGAAGCGTTATGAGATGCTTGCTCCGAGAGAGATGTATCCCACCATCTTTGTGCACGACCCCACATTGTCCGCTTTGGGCATCAGTGAGAGTGTACACTTCATGTTTAACCAGATTGGTTGGGATTATTTTATTCATCATCAGCAACCTACCTACTGCAACCTGACGCTGGAATTCCTTAGTTCGTTGCATTATAACCCTGATATTGGTTTAGGTTTGGCCAGAGGATTGGTTTCATTCAGATTGTTTGGTTTTACCCCCATGTTTACCATCCGTGAATTTGCTGCTTTATTAGATTTCCTGGTTAGTGTTGATGCTGTCATTAAGATTCTAGATGATAAGTATGTGGACAGCCAGCGTGACAATTTTTGGAGAGAGATATCTGATCTGAGACAGGAGAGCTCTATTCCTAGGCACTATTTAGAGATTCATAACCCATCTATTAGGTATTTCCACATGATTCTGGTTTTTACCCTATTTGGAAAACCTCAGAATGATACCTTAGTGTCTAAGGAAGAGCTATTTATCATGTTCTGTGTGTTTCAGTCCAGATCGGTAGTTGGTGCATCTTTTATGATTTCTATTCTCCTGAGTATAGCCCAGGCTCCTTATGGCCTGATTTGTGTTGGTGGTTTAGTGACTATGATTGCTAAAGCCCTATTTTTGAGAGAGCCACTGTCCCGTCTAACCCCTGCTGGCAACTATACCCCGCTAGACCTTACTCATTGTTTCAATGTTGGGATGATCATATGTTTAGAGCCGAATCAATTTCAGTTGCTAATACATCATGAGCCGGTATACCACTTCACACTTCCTGACATTGCACGGTCCAGTGTGCACGACAGGAAGAACTGGATTTATGACCTGGAGGGTATAGTTGAGAATGACATGGAAGAAGAAGAGTTTGATACTTTGACACTGCCACATTATTATGACCCTCTAGTAGAATTGGGAGAGTCTGATCCTGAGATGGCAGAGAATGATCCTGTGACACCTCCTTTACTTGACCGCCATCCAACTTGGGACCCACCATCAGCTCCTGTTGCCGCCACTGTTCATATTCCTCAGACTGATATCACTGCTGTTATGGACGCTATCACGACAGAGCTTGCTGATATTCGTTCCGATATTACTGCCCTCCGCAGATATTTTTATGGT
Source organism: Vicia faba (assembly GCA_948472305.1). Lineage (NCBI taxonomy): Eukaryota > Viridiplantae > Streptophyta > Magnoliopsida > Fabales > Fabaceae > Vicia > Vicia faba. Next base: position 889,534,174 of record OX451741.1, on the reverse strand, counting down.
TTCATGGATCTTTCTACGACAAATATAGATCACCCATTTCATTCTAGAGGTGGCAGATTTATGTCTTTAGAACATTGAGGGCACTGTTTTCTCTAAGTGTAGGGGATGAGTGTTTATTCAGTCTTTAGTTTTTTATTAGCATCATTATTTTTATTTTCTAGTTGGATTTACTTATTTTAATTTATTTATTATTTTTATTCATTTATTTATTTTTCGGAATTATTCATTTATTTATTTATTTCAGTGTTTTCAAATTTACTCCTCATTGTGCCATTATATATTATGATTCTTTTATGTTATTGTGTTCTCCCAAAATAAAATGCATGTTGATCTAGTAGACCAACTAATATAATTAAATTATGCATCACACCTAGTTTTCACTTTATTGTCTCCTAGCATTTTAAATTTATTATTCCCACTAGACAATAAATTGACACATCCATGCCATGCCTCGGTAAACCAAGAAAAGTCCCTCATGCATGGCTAACAAACCGACCGTTGCAAGCACGTGATTCTCTTGGGAATCAAGCCCTTGTAACGACCGTTACAAGAGTGCCTTGTAACTTGAAGCCAGGTGTAATGATCATTACACCCTCATCTCCTCCCACTCTTTAAACTCTGCCAACCGTTGCATCTTCATTTGATTTTCAATTCAAACTTTTTTTTTCAAACTTCCAATATGTTCCATTTCTATTTCACACAAATAAACACCCCCTAAATACCATTCAATACCCCCACTAATTTTCTCTTCACAATTAAAACCTTGCTTCTATATAAACTCTTGAAGAGAATTTTACTATCACACCAACTTTCTTCAACATCTCTTCTACCTTATAAACTTTATCATTTCCAACACCTTTCCCAAATGGCCAGAAGAGCTCAAGAAGAGAGCGAGAGGAGCCAGACCTCACTGATATGGTATTCAGAAATGGAGCCGAAAGACATCGACAAGAGCAACTTTACCAAAGATTTCATCATAGAGGTATACTTCCAACAAGGTATATCGATGAAGATTGCTTACGTGACTTGGGATTCCTTGAAAGTGTGCAATTTATGCTCCATGAATCTGGTCTACACTATATTGCCACCATGAATCTTACAACTTATGAATCCCTCATGTTGGAATTCTTGAGCTCTTTTTCCTACCAAACACGATCCACTCCAGAAGCCGGTCACTATCTAATCGGCGCAACAACTTTCAGATTATTCAACATGGAGTACACCGTGAATCCAGAGACTGAGTCAGATACTCCACTGCAACCATGGTAAAGGTGTGGAATATATAATTCCTCCTGAAGAAGATTGGAAGGAAATATCGTTTGAAATTTAGGAATGTTTAACTAATACTCAGGTCAACGACGGGGCTGAGCTTTTATCCACTCACATACACAACCCATGCATCTGCTATTTCCATCGTGTTCTAGCCAATACATTGTTCGGGTGAGCGAACAACAATAAAGTGAACACTAGGGAAATGTTTTTTCTACACTGCACCCTTGATCCTGATCTCAGGATAAATGTTGCTCCATTCCTTCTCAATCACATCCAATCTCTGTTATCAAGGAGCGCTAACACATCACCTTTCTGTATAGGAGGTTTAGTCACCGCTATTGCCAACTACCTGAATTTGCAAAACAGGTTAGTTCAACTACCTTTTTGGCAAGCTGAGTTTCTTGATTTTGAATATTTCCAGTTTGGTCATCTTGTCAAAGCAAGAAGGGATAGAAGGTACAACCTGATGGTGCAGCACAAGGTCGTCCCAAGTACTATTATGCTGAATCTGGATGTAACAAGAATTGTCATCACCGCAAATTGGATTTATGATTTGCAGGCACCAGTCCATGGAGCACACGTGCAGGATAATCAAGCAGGTGTAGAAAATGTAGTACCAGAAGTGAATCAATAAGGGCCACAACAAGAACAAGAAGGAAATGATCCTCAGTCGGCCACCATCGAAGCTATCTATGCATCGCTTTTACTACAAGATCAACGTCAATAAGAACTGATACGGATGATGCAAGATATGCAACACGATCAACGCGATAACGCTTACTAGAACCATTGCGAAATTTCTAACTTGACTGATGAAATACGGAACTTATCATTCCGCGTTGAAGGCCTGCATGCTTATGTTTACAACACTATCGAGGAACCTCCTAGACCCATAAAAGGTGGAGTAAGGACATGAGGAGGAAGAGCACAAGGTGAAACATCCAGCAGCAGAAGCGTCAGAGACGACAATGAGGAGTGATTTATGTTTTCTCCATTCCTTGCATTCTTATTATTATTTCTTAAGTTTCCTGTTCATTTTATTTTCTCACTTTATTTGGCGTATTGAGGACAATGCTCAGTTCAAGTGTAGGGGAGGAAACCTATGTTACCTATGTCATGTTTTCTATTTTCCTAGTAAGTTATTCGAATTTCTGTTATTTCCCTTTCTGTTCAATAAAAATCATTTCTGTAAGTTATTCGTACTTCAACACTTTTCTTGAACCTTAAAAAGTTTTTTTACTCGACAAATTAGCTCGGTACATTCGAAAAGTATATAGGTTGTTCACAATTAGGTTGCGTTAGATTTTTTGAAAAAGATTCAACAAAAATAATACCGCCTTGACACCTAAATATTCCAGATTATGCAAATCATTTTGAGTGGTTATGATACCGAAGCCTTAAATTTTTAGTTTTGGATTAACCCCGAGTAGTTTATACTAGCAGTCAACACCATTTTATCCATAAACTACATAGGGAGCTGATGAATATAAGTGACTGGTCCTAATCAGAAAAAAGAAAAAAATGATAAGCATTAAGATATAATAGGGAATGCGCTAATTAAGTTAGGTGACCCTCACCAGGTCATTTAATCCAATAGTTGCGGTACCTACAAAAACTGATGTAACGACCAGTTCTAAGCCTGTTCAGTGGTATCTGGTGCTGAACTTGGTAGGGTGAACTACAGTTCGATCCTCCGAGACTTATAATCTGGGAAAGAAAAAGGGTTACCAACTTGTGTATCAGAAACCCGGGCATAAGAGACTAGAATAGCTAACAGGCTAATCTACTATGTACATGCGAAAGATAAAGGGCTTAATGTGATTGCGAGAGAATGAAAGCGGTTGATTTCGAACGAAAAGAATTAGGTTGAGCTATAATAGCATAATTTGTACTAGTTTGCATAGGATGGAGGATTTTGACCATGTCCTATGGTTTTGTGTGATTTCTGTATCATTAGTGTCGGAACCTAGTCCCATCTTTCTAATGTAACGCCCCTCAACCACGTACGATTCGAGTTGTGTCACGTGATTGTGTCGGAAACCGTGTGTTACACATTTTTTTGCTCTATTATATGCTTGAGGACAAGCAAAGGTTCAAGTGTAGGGGAGTTTGATAAATCGAAAATGTATTGAATATTTGGATCAATTTACATGAATTTTATCCGCATTTTAATTAATTAAATTACTCTTTATTCGTATTATGATGGTATTTTCTATGTTTTCAGGAATTTGATGTTTGCAAGGTATGTGCGAATAAAGTCAAGAAAAGTCAAGCTAATCGTATTTAAAATCCGCACAAAGAAAGAGAAATTATGCAATTGAGGGGTGTGTGGCAGAATTGGGTGCATTACAAGTAAAAAGAATTTGAAGACCAAAGAAGAAATAAATGTTGGGCCCAATCCACCCAAGGCCCAAGGGGGTGTAACGACCGTTACACATTTCCTAGCCCAGGTGTAACGACCGTGACACCTTGCCACGCTAGGACCTCCTCAAAAGAAAGAGTGTAACGACCGTTACACTGATTCCTTCAATCCGTAGCGGTCGCTACGGAGGCAAATTTGGAGGAGAAAATATCTCAACTCCCTGCGCGTCTCCAAGACTATAAGTAGGACCTCAAATCCCCACTTGTGGGGGACGTTTTCTTTTCTCTATTTTTACTGTTACTCTGCCGAATATTTTCCGCATTATTTTCTTTACCGAGCTGTGGGAGACATCTGATATCAGCCAAATATTCTACCATAATATTTTCAGGTTTAATTTAAGTACTTTTTTTTATTTATGCCAGGATTGTCTGAAATGTTTAGTTTATTTAAATTGTTTGATGGTAGTTATTTATGTTGCATTGTTATTGAATTGTCTAACATGCTAGGCTAAATTTATTCATCGGTATGTAAGGTCATATAGCCAACGGGGTTTAGCAACGCCAATGGATTAGTTCCTTTTAAAAAAAGAATAATTTTCTGGTTTCAATGACTAGTTCTAAATATTAACTGTTTTGTTACGAGAGTAAAATATAGATAGAAGTTACGATCATTAAAACGAGAGTTTGAGATAATAACTGTACAATGGTAATTGTGCATCAACTTAAAATACAGTGAGAGCGCTTTTAAGTTTATTAGGTTTTGTTTGTATCCAAAAACTATTTTTAAACTCTAATTGAAACAGCGAGAGCAATCACTTAGGTTTGATCGTAGAATCTAAATCAATAAACACGAGAGTGTAAGAAGAGGATTTTCAAAAAAATACTTCCTACTGAAAACTATTTTGTTAATCTGAGTTAGGTCAATGAGTTGCTAAATCCCTAAAGTCCGACCATTATTGTAGCGGTAGAAATGTTTTAGACTAAGCCATTGGATTGACTAGACTTATACAGATCAAAATAAAAATCGCCACCGCGCTTTATTGTTTCCAAAGGAATGGGAAAAGAGCGAATAACCCAAAAAGAGGGGGAAAGATTCAAGGTAAGGGGGTTGGTTATGCAAAGGAAAGGTATTAGCACCCTAAACATATATGGTACTCCGCAGGAACCTCTTCGTAAAATCTATATATTTTGGCTATAAAATGTTGCATGTAAAATAGATGGTGGAGGTGAGAAAAGAAATATATTTTTTTATGATTTTTGCACCCTCCGCGGTTGTGAACCTTTAGTGTCTACATACCACCTTTCGTGCAATAGGGGATCAGGGTACACGTAGTTCACCTTTTAAAAAAATAAAACACAAGTGTGTTAGTTAATTTTATGAGATAAGACATCATCGTCATTGTCCGTGTGGAAAACATACTTACTACCCACAATCATGAGAAAGGAAAATTTGCATCATCTCAAAGTGGAGGATATGGCTTGGATTTTAAAATCAACAATGTCTCACTCAACACCCAAGTGAAAAATATCTCTCTTCCCTACATATTATAGAAGTATAGTTGTTTGCATCACTACAAGGATTGACAAGAGTATAATCTTTTGAGAAAGGTTTTAAAATAAAAAGCCAAAGTATTATCACAAAAAATGTCAAGGTATTATTAAATTGATTTATGAAAATGTTTTGAAAATTCATGGACCTAAGTCCAAGTTTATTATGAAAGTGGTTCAAGTTTAGAAACAAGAAGAGTTTTCAAAAAGAGGAGGAAGATTTTTGAAATTAAAGAAGATGGGGGGAGAAGAAGAGACTATCCCAAAGCATAAGATAAAAGGCAGGGATAAGAACCATCTAACCAACAAGAAGCCAATACATGACATTATGAGTTAAGATAGAATTACCATTCCTTGTATTGAAACCAATAAATAAAAGATACTAGACCTCTTGAGAGAACCAAACTTCAAGTGTATTAAGTCTTCACAAAAATTGGGCAGAGTAACGGATGTATACGGGTGAATTCCAGATTACAAACAAAGAATGTAATCACAATAGCCTGAACACAAAACAAATAAATAACTCAATGTCTTGAGGTAAATCTCAAGAACTCCAGACAAAAGATCAATTAAGGTCACAAGGTCTCCATCATAGGCCAAGGTTTCTAATCCTAAGTCCAAGAAGTTCAATACTCCATAATATCAAGGATAGTAACCAAATAGTCCAAGTATCATTAAAGTTTTTTATGGTTGATGTTGATTATTAGGTATCTTAAAAAGAAAAGAAAAGCTCAAGTGAGTAAAATAAAAATGACAAGAATATAAAGGGGCTCAAGTGAGCAAAGATGAAAAATAGGATGAAATGTAATGCTTAAAGTAAATGGTACATAAAGCATAAAAATAAAAGCATGAAATAAAGTCAATTGTGAATAATTAGTGGTTAGTTGGATGATCATCTTGAAACTTGCATTTGGAACTCATTAGAGGATTGATAGAACTAAAGCCTCCACACAACAAGTTGCATTTTCTTCTTGTCAAGTATATCATCCATTTTGGAATTCTCAAAAAAAGTAAAATTTAATGATCAACGATGTTTAAGTGATCCGCGTTGACCAAAAGTGATGTAGATCCATTAGAGGATTGGTAGAACCAATGCTTCCACATAATGAATCTCAAGATTATTGGATCAAAGAGATCAAATTAACATACTTGGACTTGCAAACCTAGGTTTGGGCCACAAATGATTATTTATTCGAATCGGGACAAAATTTAGCGTTATGTTAAGCAATCGTAAATGGACTTATATAGAAGTCGCGCCTATTTTGAGGCCGATCAATAGCAATATATGCACCATTTTTTTGAGACATGATATAGAGATCATGCTCCAATAACACTTAGTGCAATAAGAAAGGGATAAGATGAAGAGGGGTGGAAAAGAATATACAAACCACATTCGAATTAAAATTTAATCAAACTATTATTAAAATCATTCATCCATTTTTATGGAGTTAGGCTCAACACCATGGATCCAATGATGTTAATAAAGTTCATGATCAAAATTTAACCCAAGATTAGCCAGAAAATAATAACAAAATAATATTACATTTAATATATACATTAAAAAAGGTTTTAAAATATTTTAAAATAGAAATAAGAGTTAAAAATATCAACTATATTCAAATTAATCAAGAAATATTAAGTAAGACCATAGAAAAATCAGAAATGGACTCAAATATTTTTATAAAATTTTTGGTGGTTTATAAAAAATAATAAAAAAATAATTTTTGGTGATTTAACAAAAAAAATAAAAAAAATAACAAAGTCAGAAATAAAAAATAAATGAGTTCACCAATATTTGTCGCAATATCATTGCATCATTCCATTTTTTTCTTCAGAATTTAAAAATGAATAAAAGTATTTTTAAACATTTAAAACAATTAAATAAAGTGTAAATTTATAAAAAAAATATCAAAACACAATAAAATTGTGAAAAAATCAAAATCAGAAAGAGAAAAATCAAAAATATTTTTCATAATTTTTTCAGATTTTTTCGGACTTAAAATGATTTTTCTATGATTTTTTGAAGTTTAAAACAATTAAAATAAAAATCAGAAAATAAAATATCAAACCAAAAAATTATGGGCCATCTGATCATTGTCAAAACGCGTTAGTAAATAGATCAAGTGGACTTGGCGCGCTGTGCATGTTATGGACTTTAGTGAATAAAGCATATGATCATTAATTAAATCAGAAATTCAAAAATAACAAATGGCACGCCATCATTGGTTGGAAGATGACGCGTTGGTCGTCTTCAACTTCCAGCCAACGTGAAATTGCAGGTCTTTCAAACTGTAAAATTAGAAGCTCAGACATATGTCATTCGCTTCGTCTCATCAAGACGAAGACAACCACACCTTCGCGAAAAATTTATATAAACTGTAGCTCAAGCATTTTTGAAGGAAAGTTTTGAAAGGGAATTTGAAATTTAATTGTCAAAATGTGTTTCCAGTTAAAAGCAAGTGTTGCAACTAGAACCAGGGCAATGAAAGCTTCACAATGATATGAAAGTTTGGAAGAATTGATGGAGAAATCTACCTATTGAAGTTGAGTTGCAGAGCTCTGAAACTGGACTTCTATGGATCAATATAGGTCACAATTCTTTAAGGTAATTGTATGGTTAGCTTTAGGGAAGATCAAAGAAGGTGAATTGATAGAAAAAATGGATTGAAAAAGGCTTGAACACTGATTTCGAAGTTGCAGAAAAGTGAGTTATGGAATAAGTTTGTTTGGGTGATTTTGGATGTTCAAGCTTGAGGAAATGAATGAGGGATGACCCTCTATTTATAGGGAATCAAATGGAATGTTCAAGCGTGTGAAATGATGAAGTTTGGAGGGAAATCGTGTGAAGTTGCAAACAAGAAAAGTGTGACTTCTATTTTGATCAAAACTCATCAAAAATGCTCGTTTTGCTATGCTAATCACTTCTGGAAGTTCACTAAACATGTTTAGAAGCAAAAATGCGCAGAAAAATGTGTTTAGAAGCTAAATCAAGGATTTCAAATTCTGACTTTTGAAGAAACTTCAGTTTCAAGTTACCAAGTTCAAATAAATGGCATTCTCAGCTCAAGGAGTCTTAGGGCATGATTCTTGAAGCTTTAGAAAGATGAGATTACAAGCTTTTTAATGGGAAAAGAATGGAATCAAATGGATGTTTGAGCTGAAAGTTTCAATGAGTCAAAGTTGGGAAAAAGAAGTTGACTTTCCATACTTATAAATATTTCAAGTTTTTCTTCAAAAGTGACCTAAAATGTTTTGCATCCAAACATGGCCTTCCACTTGGAATTTTTTCTTGACCAAAAAATATGGCATGAAGTAGATATCTGGAATGACATTTTGAGACTTGAACCATTAAAAATCTCCAAAAATTGAGAGAGTTATGAATTGTTGAAGTTGCATAAGAATCAGGAAATGACCTATAATCTTTTGTATCCTTAGGGCATATTCCATCTGTTTTCACACTTTGCACATAAAAGAAGGAGTAAAGTTCACATACTCAAGATCATTGTGGAAAAAGAGTGGGCTCAAGGTGATAAAAATTGACCAAGTTATGATCATTTGTAGTGACACATGGGAAATTGAGGGTTCATCTGGAGGACTTGTAAAATTTCTTCATCATCAAGTTTCTTCCACAGGAAAACTCCTTAAAATTTTTTAAGTGAATTATTAATAATCCTCAGAAGAGAAGGATGCCTTTGGAGTCACTCAAAAATACCGAAATATGAGCAAGATATACTTCTTTGAAGTTCAAAACCCTAGCTCCTAGATCAAGAAAATGCTTTGAGGAACTTTGACAGTTTTAAACAATCTTCTTGTACCAGCACTTTTTCTTTGTAAATAGAAGTTGTTGAGGATGATAATGAGAACTCATAGACACCAAAAGCCATTGCATATCTTTATAATTGAGAGAAATATGCACTTTGGACCAATGGGATCAAGGCCTTGTCAAACTATGACAACTTCTTAAATCAACCCCTTGTACTTTTGAATCAATCTTGATAACTTTGAAATATGGTGAACCAAAAAAATCTTATCCTGCCATTTCTTCCAAAAAAATTCAATGGTGAGGTTTGAACTTCTCAAGCTTTATTGAATAGGGCATGGAAATAAACTCATGAACACATGGATCAACTTGCTAAGCCACATTGCCTTTACCTACATTATTAAGAAGTAAGACAAACCAAAATTGCATTTTATTAATTAAAAGGAAAGTCAAAACAAAACATGCATGATCACAAAAGAAAAACAAGTCAAGGTGCTTGGTGATTCCTCAAAGATCAAAGCTAAAGATAGAGAGCGGAACCAAAATCCCTAATCTGATCTTGTTGTGATTGAATCAATATGGTATGATGAAGGGATCTTAGGGGCCAAAATTGGGGTACAACAGCTGCCCTTATTTAAGTTTCGTCTATCTGAAGAGACGAAGGTTAAAAATCTTCGTGTCGACGCGATCGAAGATACTTAAATATAAAACAAACCCTATTTTTGGCCCTAAGATTCCATGTAATGCTTATAAGTATAAATGCATATGAACAACTTCAAAGGGACTCAAAACACCACTGGGGGTGTAGAAAAGGAAATATGGAATCTGAAGAGAAACCCGACCAGGAAAATAAATCACTGGTGGATCAAAAGACCCGACTCATAGAGGATGGTAAAAAGTCAAAGGATACACCAACTTTTACTGATGGAGAAACTACCAACGTTCACTGAAGGTAGAAAGAGAAAAGAATAACAACACTGACGTTTACAGATGGTGAGCTACCAACATTCACTGAAGGTAGAGAGACAAAAATCGACATTCAGTGACGATGACCTACCAACTTTCACTGAAGGTAGAGAGAAAAGAAATATCATAACACCGATGTTCACTGACGGTGAACTACCAACATTCACTGAAGGTAGCAAAAAGATAACAATCACCAATGTTCATTGATGGTGAAGAGAAAAGAAATATCATAGTACCGCCTTTCACTGACGGTGAACTACCAACATTCACTAAAGGCAGCAAAAAGATAACAATCATCAACATTTATTAACGATGAACTACCAACGTTCACTGAAGGTAGAGAGAAAAGAAATAGCATAACACCGACGTTCACTAACGGTGAACTGCCAACGTTCATTGAAGGCTGCAAAAAGATAATAATCACCAACGTTCATTGATGGTGACCTACCAACTTTCACTGAAGGTAAAGAGAAAATATATCATAGAACTGACGTTCATTGACGGTGAACTACCAATGTCACTGAAGGCAGCAAAAAGATAACAATCACCAACTTTCACTGATGGTGAACTACCAACTTTCACTGAAGGTAGAGAGAAAATATATCATAGCACCAACGTTCACTGACAGATTACTACCAACTTTCACTGAAGGCAGCAAAAAGATAACAATCACCAACTTTCACTGAAGGTAGAGAGAAAATATATCATAGCACCGACGTTCACTGACGGTGAACTACCAATGTTCACTGAAGGCAACAAAAAGATAACAATCACCAACTTTCACTGATGGTGAACTACCAACTTTCACTGAAGGTAGAGAGAAAATATATCATAGCACCGACGTTCACTGACGGTGAACTACCAACGTTCATTGAAGGCAGCAAAAAGATAACAATCACCAACTTTCACTGATGGTGAACTACCAACTTTTACTGAAGGTAGAGAGAAAATATATCATAGCACCGACATTCATTGACGGTGAACTACCAATGGTCACCGAAGGTAGCAAAAAGATAACAAGTTTCCCCAAAATCATGGCGTTTCACCTAGAAAGGGTCTCAACTTCTTCTTTAACCGAGGCACTCTGCCTGGAAAGGGTAATATATAAGCTGTCTCAAATAAAGAGACTACCACTTGCAAAGTTTTCAAAATGGGTTGTCTCTGCCATATTAAAAGACTTGCCATTCACTGAAGTAATTTGACAACAAACTGCAAACTATCCGTTCATAGAGAAGATAGCAAAAAGTAACGCCAAATTTTACAGGGAAGTATCAGTTGCTCAAATAAAGAGACCGGCTACTTGCTGTTATAGGAAGGATTGTAAAAATGACTTCTGGGGAAAGCAATATGGCTTCCTGGGGAAAGAGATATGACTTCCTGGGGAAAGAATCATGACTTCCTTGGGAATAAATCATGACTTCCTGTGGAAATGCCAACATATTCCTGCTGAGGAGATAAAAGTTTTCTCGTGCCAAAATAAATGCACATTCTAAAACCAAGGCTCTAAGCTTCTAGACATCATAAGTAATAATATTGCTGGGAAACAAAGATTTAAACCAGAAATAAACTGGAGTAAAACAGTCAACCAAAATACATCCTATGAGAAATAAACTCAAGAGGGAAACCCAAATCATCCAGACAAGGAGCTATACAGGAAGGATAAAGCAAAAATATTCCATGAGGGATAACTCAGTGGGGAAAGTTGAAAGAATATACACTTTTTGCTTAAGGCTGACACTCTATTGGAGAGAGGACAACACAACTCTGCAAAACAAGGTAATATGTTAACAAAATATTAATGAATATGAATGAGCAATGATTTGCTAAATTTAACTATGCATGATGTATGTATGAATGTATGAGTGTTATCATATATATGCTGAAAAAATAGACATATAACACTGGGAATAACCAGGCAAAACCAACTCGGGAACAAACAACACCCGACTAAATCACATCCAAGATGAACATTCCATAAGAAAATAAGCACCAACTGAGGAAACAAAACCCTATTTCGTGGCTTAACTTCACTGGGGAGGAACATAATCCGGAAGATAATCAAATCCAAGCAATAAAATGGTACATATACAAGGATATATCATTCTTCTCCAGGCTTCACCGGGGAATATCACTCAGAATTCAATGGGAAAACAAATGCTTTTACGACCCGCACTTCTACTGGGGATTGCAATACTAATTTCAAATAAGGCGAATGAAAACCATATTGGAAAAATATCAACTGAGGATTTCGAGCTGACTTCAATGGAGAAATATCATGTAGACTTCACTAGGAGAGATAATGCCTTATCATCAAGACATCATTTGGGGACCTCGTGATGACTTTATAAGGGAGGCCAACACCACATCGGAAAGAGGAAACCAAGATACGTTCTTCACTGGGGAACCCAGAGATACGTTCTTCAATAATGAGAGTAAGTATTACACCAACTTCTCTGGGGAAAAAGTATGAAACCTCATGGAGATAACAACTTGGGGAGTTAAGAAGTCAAAAACATTACAGCAAGAAATCAATCTTATGGGGATTTTAAATCAAACCCAGCACTTGGCAGGTAAAAACCTAAAAAACTGATAAATGCCTCAACACTTCTTAAATAAAACATTGTCCTTGCCTGATTATCGGGCAATCAAACAAAATGCAAGTACTTCTGAGACGGAGATGCTTCGTAAATGAGTCCAACTCAGCATGCACGGGGAGAAAAGACTTCTATCAAATAAGTGAAGCCTTCACTGGGGAATCTTGGATTGAGTCTTCATATCATGCAAACTTATTCAAACAAAATATGCCCTGGGATAGCCTTCCTGGGGAATCAAGAAGTCAATATTACAACAAGAGGTCAAACTTATGGGGATTTTAAATCAAACCCAGCACTCGGCGGGAGAAAACCCAAAGGGTTGACAACTATCTCAACACTTCTTAGAAAATATACTACCCTGGTCTAGTCTCCTGGGAAATAAATACCAAGAATAATGCCAATACCGCTGGAAGAGCGACATTTTGCAAATAGTTCCATCTCAGCACACCAAGAGATTGACATATGAGGGAAAACCTCGCTAGGGAATCTGGGATAGAGGCCTTAGACCATGCAAACCCAAAATGAAAATTAACCAAGACTTGACTGGGACCAATGGGATCACAAACCCAATACTGCACCTTACGCCAATTGGTATCATCTTCAATATACAAAAATCACATGCATACCAGCAAAAACGACCTATGAAAACCTTCTGGGGGAAACAAAACATCCCAAAATTACTGGAGTTTGTCCATCCCAGGGAGCACCACTTTTATTTTCCTCTTGAATCACAAAATCTAAAGTAAAAATAAGTTGTAAATTCTTTTTGAAAAACAATTTTGTTATTTAATATTTTTGCTTTAAAAATTATTATCAATAATAAATGGAGTCTTTGTAAGATGAATAAACATAAGAAATACAAAAATTGGGTAAAGGCTCAAATTTTATTGATAGAGTGGTAGTCTGCGAATGGCTAGACTCCACGGATGATTACAAAGATCAGAAAATGGTAATATATAATGGAAAAGATATATTGAGATAAAATGAGCATTATTCCCTCTAACAACTTTGAAATTCTGAGCAGCAGCTTCCGTTGAAGTATGGTGAGGATCCAAGAAGATTGTTGCTTCAATGATCAAGTCTTGTCTGATACAGTTACTTGCCAAGAAAGTCTATAACTTTTTCCTAAGCTGCCCTTATTGGTTTTCAACTTAGTGGGAAATTTATTCTGTTTATGTTTCAAATTTTTGCCTAGACCGCCCTTTCGGGTTTTCGGCCTATCGAGATGCTCTTTTTTTCCTAAGCCGCCCTTTCAGGTTTTCAACTTAGCGAGCTGTTCTTTTATTTCTTTAGGCGAAGTATTTCTTGACTGCATCAGCATTCATGGGATGTGGGAACTCCTCGCCATCCATAGTTTCAAGAATTAATGCACCGCCAAAGAAGGCTTTCTTGACAACATACGTGCCTTCAAAATTGGGAGTCCACTTGCCCCTAAAATCAACATTAAAAGACATGATCTTCCTGAGCACGAGGCCGCCTTCTCTGAATTCATGAGGTTTGACCTTCTTATCAAAATCTTTCTACATTCTCTTCTGATATAACTTCGCGTGACACAAAGTCGTTATTCTATTCTCTTCGATCAAATTCAAATGGTCAAACTTGTTCTGGACCCATTCAGCCTCTGACAACTTGGTTTCCATTATCACACACAAAGATGGAATCTAAACCTCGATTGGGAGCACAACTTCCATTCCATCCACAAGGGAGAACGAGGTTTCTCCTATTGAAGTGCGGACAGATGTCTGATATCCATGTAAAGAAAAAGGGAGCATTTCATGCCAATCTTTATAAGTAACAACCATCTTCTGGATGATCTTCTTGATATTCTTATTAGCAGCTTCAACAACCACATTCATCTTCGGCCTGTACGGAGATGAATTGTGATGGACAATCTTGAATTCTTCACAAAGTTCTATCATCATCTTGTTGTTCAGATTCGATCCATTATCGGTGATGATTCTGCTCGGCACACCATACCGACATATGAGATTATTCTTAATGAATCGCACAACTTAAAGATCGGTTCACACATTGAAGTCATGTGGGAAATGAATATGGAAATATAATTCAAACGTCCGAGGAACCCTCTGAATTACTTTTCAGTTCTTGGCACTGGCATTCCTTGAATTGCTTTGACTTTATCAGGGTCAACTTCAATCCCTATCTGGATAACAATGAAATCCAACAATTTCCCTGACCGAACACTGAAGGTAAATCTTCTACATGCCCTTCTTCAGTCTGGGATTTAGCAATCATATCATCAACATATACCTCAATTTCCTTGTGCATCAGAGCATGGAATGGGGTTGTCATAGCCCTCTGGTACGTTGCACCAGTGTTCTTCAACCCGAAAGGCATCACTCTGTAACAAAATATTCCCCAGGGTGTGATAAACGTTGTTTTTTCCATGTCCTCAGGAGCCATCCTTATTTGATTATACCCGGAAAATCCTTCCATGAACGAGAAAACTTTTAATTTTTCTGTGCTATCGAGTAACATATCAATGTGTGGCAATGGAAAATCATCTTTTGGACTAGCTTTATTTAGATCTCTATAATCTATGCACATGCAAACTTTTCCGTCTTTCTTCAGTACTGGGACAATATTGGCAATCCATTGAGGATACACTGATGTCACAAGAAAAACGACATTAATCTGCTTTAGAACTTCTTCTTTGATCCTCACTGCCATATTTGGGTGAGTTCTTCGCAACTTCTATTTGATTGGCAGGAACTCTGGCTTCAGCGGCAAACGGTGCTCTACAATATCTGTATCTAGACCAGGAATATCTTGGTAAGACAAATAAAAAATATCCACATATTCTTTCAACATCTCAATTAACCTGCTCTTCACATCAGGATACAATAATACTCCAATCTTGACTTCCTTTGGATCTTCTTCTGAACCCAAATTGATTACTTCCAATGGCTATTTATATGGCTGAATGGAATTCTCCTCACGCTCAAGCAACCGTGAGACCTCTTCTGGAATCTCATCATAGTCTTATTCTTCGGCCCCATACACAGGAAATTCAAAGTTGGGAGAGGGTGCAGGGTCATTGTATTCAACGGGTTTTTTAATTAATCTGCACATATGATTTATGATTGCTTTTAGGAACTGACACATATAACAAGTGATCATGCAGATTGAAATTCAGTTATTATTTATTTTGAAAGGTTTTTTCTGATTACCATTTTCCAAGAAAAAGAAAAAATCAAAAACACAACTTGAGAAACAAAGACAACTTTTATTATTGATTTTAAAAATAAAAGCAAATAGATAAGCCCATACTATATTAATACTTTCACCTTGGGTAGAGTGAAAGATTTATTGGAAAGATTAACAAAAAACCAATTACTTCGAAACATGTATGCAAGAGGGAACATCAATGGTGATCCAATTCTGAACCCTAACTCCGTGCGTCACATAATTTTGCATTTCTGGCTCTGCTTCATCTTCCATAATGGCATTAATCCCGGAAACAATTGGATGAAGATAACCCCCACTATGAAGAAAGTCTTGATACCTTCCTGCAGTAGACTTCGGCTTCATGCTCTTACCTTTATCATTCTTCACAGAGAACCCCAATCCAACTCTATTCTTGTTTACTGGTGGATCAACAATCTGTCCCCATACGTTGCTATGGCCATTATGCACAACCTGCTGAGCATCCTTGAATGAAGCCATATAATTCTCATATCCTCTTATATTATCAACGGGTAAAGCTTGTAACTGGGTTCCAACAGTAGCTTCATCCGCCTCCACAATTCTGAAAGAGGACAAATGAGATATCAATAATGCATGTTCTCCATTTATAATTACCACTTTTCCTTCATGTACAAACTTCAACTTCTGGTGTAAATTCAAAGTGACAGCCTCTGCCTCATGTGTCCACGACTGTCCAAACAAGCAACTATAAGTGGGGTGTAATATCCTTGACCTGGAAAGTAATCTGTAATAAATGTGGACCTATATGAAAAGGAAAGTCCACTTCACCAATAACAGATTTCCTTGATCCATCAAACACTTTCACAATAATGCCACTTGGGCGCATGGGCGTTCCTTGATATTTCAACTTCATGGGCATGCTCCTCAGTATAACATTCAATGCAGATCCATTATCAGTCAGCACATTGGATAATAAATAATTCTTCCAGTTCATAGAGATGTCGAGGGCTAGATTATGATTCCTTCCTTCATCGGGCAATTTATCATCGCATGAACTCATGTTATTACATGATGTAATGTTCCATACTACACTGCTGAATTATTCTACAGGCATATCACTTTCCACGAAAGCTTGGTCCAATACCCTCATCAAAGATTCTCAGTGAGAAGAGGAGTTCATCAATAAAGCCAAGATAGATATTTTTGAAGGAGTCTGTAGTAGCTGATATACAATTATGTAGTCGCTCATTTTGATTATCTTTAAAATATCATCCACCTCTTTTTCTAGCGTAGCTCCACTAGATTCACCCGTAGCCTTCTTGGGTTCAACATTTTCAACAAATTTCTTTCCAGTACTAACATCCTCGCGAACAATTGGTGCAAATACACGACCATTGCGGGTCACTCTGCTAGTCTCAACAAAATTTCCAACATTAGGCATTGGCTAGATGGGAACTTCCACACCATCCTCTAAAATTGTAGCATTATATTTGTGGGGTACAACCTTGTCTGACTTGTAGGGGACAGGACCCGGAAAACTAATCACTAATGGAGCAATAGCTGCCTTGCTATGATATTCAACTTCAAAATGGGTAGGCGCACCAAAAAAAGGCACAATAACATTTACTCCCTCTTCAACACATTCACTAATTACAGAGTCATCTTTGGAAAACATATCTTCATCTGAGGAGAAGAACTCATCTGCAGAGGCATACTCATCATCTGACACTTATTCAGCCAAACAAACCTCAATCACATCAACTTTATGGTAATCATACCTTTGGCCTGTAACCTTGATAGTTCCGTTATCCAACAAAATCTGAATACCTTTCCTTACAATTGAACATCGTCGGAAGTCCCGACAACAAATTCGGCAAGATCCATACAAATGTTCTACCTGACCAGCCATGTGGCAGAAAGTAGCATGCAATTGTACAAGATCCTCATTCATATATTCCACATCAAAGATTCTTAACTCTCCAGGACATCCAGAAACCATGTTTACTTCCTCTTCATACTCTTCCCTAGGCCTGATTATATGGATGAGGCCCTCATCAATCATCTCCTGCAAATCAACCTCTATCTTGTTACAACCCTGTATATCTATACTGCAAATAGCACAACCAGCATGGTCATGCATATAGTAGCTAAATTCACAGAGGTCTGCATGCATTTTCACTAAATCTCCTTTAACCAATTTAATATCGAAAATCCAGAAGTCGCCTAGACAACCACCCACCATGTTCACATCATTTGTTCCTCCATGCTTGGGCAAAGGATTATCTTTCACATTAGGGCCAACATCCTTGAAAGACAAGATACCAGACTTCACCAATTTTTGTACTTCAGTTTTCAAAGGATAGAAGTTCTCAACATTGTGCCCTGGTGCTCCCTGATGAAAAGCACATGTTTGGTCTGCCTTGTAATACCAAGACAACAGTGAAGGTATAACGAGAGATGGTCTGGTATGAACCAACTTCTTTTCAATTAATGCCAGGAGTAATTCTGTATGGGTCATAGGGATGGGGTCATAAATCTCCCTTCTTTATTTATACCCTTGGTTCCCCTGATGGGATGATCTCTAATAAGCAACGGTGGTTGGAGCTACACCAACAACTGGAGTTACTGATGCAACTTATTGACGACGCTGATAATTTCTTCTAGGAGTGTTAACCCTCCTCTCTTGCATAACAGCATTTGCATCTCCTTCCATATTTTTGGCAAACCCATAGGATGGCTTCTTCGTATTTCCGAAACTTTCACTTTTTGTTAAACGACCCTCTCTCACAGCCTCTTCCAAGCGGATACCCATACCCACCATTTCAGTATAGTCACTTGGCGCACTCGCTACCATCCTCTCATAGTAGAAAGCACCCAGAGTCTTCAAGAAAATCTTATTCATCTCCATCTCTTCCATGGGAGGAATCACCTGGGCGGCTACCTCACGCCATCTCTGTGCATATTTTTTGAATGATTCCTTGTCCTTCTAGACCATGGCCCTGAGTTGATCACGGTCAGGCGCCATGTCCACGTTGTATTTGTATTTTCTGATAAATGATTCTCCCAAGTTATTGAAAGTATGGATATTGGCACTGTCCAAACTCATATACCACTTCAGTGCAGCATCAGTCAAACTATCCTGAAAAAATTGAATCAGCAGACGTTGATCATCAGTGTGGGTAGACATTCTTCTTACATACATCACAAGATGAGCACGAGGACAAGTGTTGCCCCTGTACTTCTTGAATTCTGGGACTTTAAACTTCATAGGTATCTTGACATTCGGGACCAAGCATAAATCATTCACATTCTTCCCGAACAATTCCTTTCCCCTGAGGGCCTTCATCTCCCTCTACATCTTGTAAAACCGTTCTTGAAAATCATCCATTCTATCATAGAGACCCAAGCCTTAACTTGGTGGAGGAAAAGGACGATACATATCATCATTAGCAAATGGGACCATATTCACCGAAGGAGGGGCAGCAGGAGTAGCATGCACCACAGGAGGTGCAAGAGCAACATTAGTCTGAACAACTGGAGCATCTTGAGGACCAAGATTGAAAACTTCAGGCAAAAATTTCTCTGGCATTCCCCATGGATAACCTTGAGGCATGCGATTCTGAACAACAGTTAGAGTAGCAGACACAGGAATAGTTGGAGCTTCAGTAGTAACCCTTGTCTGTTGAGGTTGAACACTCGGTGGCTGATTCTGAGCATCCACCATAGATTCCATCAGAGCAATGAGATTGTCCATGCCATCCTTCATAGCAGAAACTTCCTTGCGCAACTCACAATTTTCTTGTTCTAAGTTATTCATCTTCCTTCTAAAATTAGCTCGAGTATTGTAGTGACGAGACAACTTTCTGAAAAAAGTAAAGAAGCTAGGTAAGACACCTGGATATGCAAATAAATGCAAGAAATATGTGAAATATGATGCATGATATGCAATGCACATGATTTATTTTATTAATAATATTTCAAGGGACTTAAAGATTTATAGACACATTGAAAATATCAAAGTAATAACACATTTGAAATACTGAAAAATTTCATTATAATAACTTCGAAATGGATTACAAGTTTCAATAATCCCAAGTGCAAGATGAAAATAAAGTCTAAAACCCTAAGAAGTAAAGCTGATGGAGATCACTTTATATGTTGGCGCTTCCCTGTAAGCCTGGCAATGTGAGCCTTCAACCTCTGGTTTTCTTCCGCATATCTGGTGGCAACCTCCTTCAAATCACCTGAATCAGGAAGTGAGAAACTAGCATCTGACAGAGGCTTATGAGAAAATAAATCCCCTTGCCTCTCCATAATCTCTACAACCCGACTCTCAAGAATCTCAATCAAGTCGTCTTTCTACTTCAAGTCTGCTCTATAGGAAATATCTAAAGTTTGGCACTTATTCTTCCAAGCATCCTTTTCCTGTTGCATCCTGACTAAAGCAAGTTGTAGCTCTACCGTATCATACAATAGGGGAGGAGTGGTCTACACAAACAAATCAAGCATAGGTGCTTCCCGGGAATGCGGCATTTTCAACTAAATAGCTCTTATTTGGACCCACTGAAAATATGGCTCCAAAGAAACAACCCCCTAGGTCCCAAGTCTTTCCTGCTCTTGGTATGAATATGACGTCAGGCCTTCACAATCTACTCCCTAGCTTCCTTATGGTCTTCTCCCTCCTTCAGGAAGAAACTACTCAAATGAATACTA
Source organism: Vicia faba (assembly GCA_948472305.1). Classification (NCBI taxonomy): domain Eukaryota; kingdom Viridiplantae; phylum Streptophyta; class Magnoliopsida; order Fabales; family Fabaceae; genus Vicia; species Vicia faba. Next base: position 889,513,792 of record OX451741.1, on the reverse strand, counting down.
TTTGGTTTATCCCTCATCGGATAACCAAGTTATCGTCGTGCAAGAACATGGTTGTAGTTAATTCCCCCCCTTGTACCAAGAAGAGGTACATTGGGGAAACTACCACAACTATTGACAATCTCTACATCATGGTAATCCCGATGATACCAATCAATATCCGAGTGAGTAAGTGCCATGATCTTAGGATCCCAACAGGGTTCCTTCCTGACATCCCAGAAAGCATCAGACTGAGGCATATTAGAAATAAACCATCGGTACAACAGAGGCGTGCAACAGACAATCATCCCCCATGATAAGAATTCTGAAGATGAATAGAGTAACAAGTATCACCTAACAATGTAGGAACTGGGTTTCCAATCATGAAGATCCTGATAGCATTAATGTTAACAAACTTATCCATATTAGGAAATAAAAACAATTTGTAAGCAAGTAGAGAAAAGATGGCCTCAAAAGCAACTATACTTTTCATCCTGGAGAAGTAACGAGCTTTCTCCAATAAGAACTGAGTTGGTAATCCTTTAATCCCTCCTTTAGTATTCATATGGGCTTCAACCTCATACTTCCCCAGATGGATCAAAGCATCAATCTCGTGTGGTTTTGGCTCACCCTCCAAACCAGTAAAAGGAACACGATCGTTAATAGGTAAATCCAACAGATAAGAATACTCCTCTAGTGTAGGAATCAACTGATAATCAGAGAAAGTAAAGCAATGATACATCAGATCATAGAACCGACCAAGGTCGATAGAATATCCTCCTTCATCCTAAGCTTCATGAGAGGAATGATGGATCCATACTTCTTCCGAAAATCTATAGAACACTCAATCTCAGGAACTAGACTTATAACCTCATCTATCTTGGGATCTTTAAAATGGTATTTTATGGTCTTTCTTTTTCCAGAATCCATGGTCAAAAGGTACCTGAGATATTCACAAACGGTCAACTTTCAAGTCCCTTGAAATGAAATTTATTCAAAAGATGTTTATGAGTGCATGGATGCATGATGCAACAATCACACACAAGGTCACAAACATAGGGTTCATAGGTTCAACTTCACGAGCATGAGGTTGAAGGTACTACCCATAAGGTATGGTCTAAAAGTTATCACATGCCGAACAAGATTATAGAGGTTCCTAGAGTCTACATCCTTCCTTCGGATATTACCAACTTCCAGATTAACTCAGTAATTAGTAATATTCTCAAGAAAAACTCATCCGAGCGTAGTATCGTGTGATAGTTATTTCTGGATTAATCCATCATAGCTTCCGCACTACACTTAATAGGCCAAGATGGGTTATGTATTCTACGGTCCTCAACTTCAGCAGGCTCCCAGGTCGAAAGCAGTACGTCTTCCCGATTACTCGGTAAATGACACTACAGTCAAAGGGGCCTCCACTGAGTGGGGGATCTCATGCCTTCTTTTTTGGGATTACTCCCTCAAAGTTAACATGATTATACCTCCCATCCTATTTTAAAGTTTGCCCAAGTCCATGTATAGGACTTATAAGTAATCACCAAGCACCCTGAAAACCAGGAAAATCCAGGCAAACATATATACAACATATAACACATAAACAACAATAACACATATACATATATAAACAAAGATAGGCTCAATCCACTTAGGGATGGACCAACAAGTGGTCAATCTTTCCCCAGTGAAGTCGCCATTTTTATCTGTAGCGGTAGAAATGTTTAAGACTAAGCCATTGGCTTGACTAGACTTATACAGATTAAAATAAAAATCGCCATAGCGCTTTATTGGTTCCAAAGGATTGGGAAAAGAGCGAATAACCCAAAAAGAGGGGGAAAGATTCAAGGTAAGGGGGTTGGTTATGCAAAGGGAAGGTATTAGCACCCTAAACATCTACTGTACTCCACATGAACCTCTTTGTAAAATCTGTATATTTTGGCTATAAAATGTTGCATGTAAAATAGATGGTGGAGGTGAGAAAAGAAATATGTATTTTTTATAATTTTTGCACCCGCCGTGGTTGCGAACCTTTAATGCCTACATACCACTTTTCATGCAATAGGGGATAAGGGTACACGTAGTTCACCTTTAAAAAAATAAAACCCAAGTGTGTTGGTTAATTTTATGAGATAAGACATCATCATCATTGTCCGTGTGGAAAACATACTTAGTACCCACACTCATGAGAAGGGAGAATTTGCATCATCTCAAAGTGGAGGATATGGGTTGGATTTTAAAATCAACAATGCCTCACTCAATATCCATGTGGAAAATATCTCTCTTTACTATATATTATAGAAGTATAGTTGTTTGCATCACTATAAGGATTGAGAAGAGTCTAATCTTTTGAGAAAGGTTTTAAAATAAAAAGCCAAAGTGGCAAAATGGTTTGAAATTACATTGATTGACTTTTAGTCTTCTCACAAAAAATGTCAAGGTATTATTAAATTGATTTATGAAAATGTTTTGAAAATGCATGGACCTAAGTACAAGTTTATTATGAAAGTGGTTCAAGTTTAGAAACAAGAAGAGTTTTCAAAAGGAGGAGGAAGATTTTTGAAATTAAAGAAGATGGGGGAGAAGAAGAGACTATCCTAAAGTATAAGATAAAAGCTAGGGATAAGAACCATCTAACTAACAAGAAGCCAATACTTGAAATTATGAGTCAAGATAAAATTCCCATTCCTTGGATTGAAACCAAACAAGCAAAGATACTAGACCTCTTGAGAGAACCAAACTTCAAATGTATTAAGTCTTCACAAAAATTGGGCAGAGTAACGACTGTATATGAGTGAATTCCAGATTACAAACAAAGAATGTAATCACAATAACCTGCATACAAAGCAAACAATAAACCCAATGTCTTGAGGTAAACCTCAAGAACTCCAGACAAAAGATCAATTAAGGTCAGAAGGTCTCCAATATAGGCCAAGGTTTCTAATCCAAAGTCTAAGAAGTCCAATGCTCCATAATGCCAAGGATAGTAACCAAATAGTCCAAGTATCATTAAATTTTTTTATGGTTCATGTTGATTATTAGGTATCTTAAAAAGAAAAGAAAAGCTCAAGTGGGAAAAATAAATATCATAAGAATATAAAGGGGCTCAAGTGAGCAAAGATGAAAAATAGGATGAAATGCAATTCTTAAAGTAAATGGTACATAAAGCATAAAAATAAAAGCATGAAATAAAGTCAATTGTTAATAATTATTGGTTAGTTGGATGACCATCTTGAAACTTGCATTTGGAACTCATTAGAGCATTGGTAGAACCAATGGCTCCAGACAACAAGTTGCATTTGCTTTTTGTCAAGTATATCATCCATTTTGGAATTCTCAAAAAAAGTAAAATTTAATGATCAACGATGTTTAAGTGATCCGCGTTGACCAAAAGTGATGTTGATCCATTAGAGGATTGGTAGAACCAAAGTCTCCACACAATGAATCTCTAGGTTATTGGATCAAAGAGATCAAATTAACATACTTGGGCTTGCAAACATAGGTTTGGGCCACGAATGATCATTTATTCGAATCGAGACAAAATTTAGCGCTATGTTAAGCAATCATAAATGGACTTATATAGAAGTCGCACCTATTTTGAGGCCGGTCAATAGGAATTTATGTACCATTTGTTTTGAGACATGATATAGAGATCATGCTCCAATAACACTCAATACAATAAGAAAGAGATAAGATGAAGAGGGGTGGAAAAGAATATACAAACCACATTTGAATTAAAATTTAATCAAACTATTATTAAAATCATTCATCCATTTTTATGGAGTTAGACTCAACACCATGGATCCAATGATGTTAATAAAGTTCATGATCAGAATTCAACCCAAGATCATCCATAAAATAATCACAAAATAATATTACTTTTAATATATACTTTAAAAAAGGTTTTAAAATGTTTTAAAATAGAAATAAGAGATAAAAATATCAACTATGTTCAAGTTAATCAAGAAATATTAAGTAAGACCATAGAAAAATAAAAAATGGACTCAAATATGTTTATGAATTTTTTGGTGATTTTTTAAAGTCAGAAACTATAAAAAAATAACAAAGTCAGAAATAAAAATGCATAAAAGTATTTTTAAACATTTAAAACTATTTAAATAAAGTGAAAATTTATAAAAAATATCTAAACATAAAATAAAATTGTGAAAAAATAAAAATCAGAAAGAGAAAAATCAAAAATATTTTTCATATGGGCCATCTGATCATTGTCAAAACGCGTTAGTAAACAAATCAAGTGGACCTGGCGCGTTATGCATGTTATGGACTTTAGCGAATAAAGCATAGGATCATTAATTAAATCAAAAATTTAAAAATAACAAATGGCACGCCATCATTGGTTGGAAGATGACATGTTGGTCATCTTCAACCTCCAGCCAACGTGAAATTGAAGGTCTCTCAAACTGTAAAATCAGAAGCTCAGACCTATGCCATTCGCTTCGTCTCATCAAGATGAAGACAACCACACCGTCGCGAAAAATTTATATAAATTGTAGCTCAAGCAATTTGGAAGGAAATTTTTTAAAGGGAAATTTCATTGTCGAAACGTGTTTCCAGTTAAAAGCAAGTGTTGCGACTATAACCAGGGCAATGAAAGCTTCATAATGATATCAAAGTTTGGAAGAATTGATAGAGAAATCTACCTATTGAAGTTGAGCACAACTCTGAAACTGGACTTCTATGGATCAATATAGTTCACAATTCTTGAAGGTAATTAAATGGTTAACTTCAGGGAAGATCAAGGAAGCTGAATTGATAGAACAAAAGGATTGAAAAAGGCTTGAACACTAATTTCGAAGTTGTAGAAAAGTGAGTTATGGAATGAGTTTGGCAGGGTTATTTTGGTTGTTCAAGCTTGAGGAAATGAATGAGGGATGACCCTTTATTTATAGGGAATCAAATGGAATGTTCAAGTGTGTGAAATGATGAAGTTTGGAGGGAAATCGTGTGAAGTTGCAAATAAGAAATGTGTGACTTCTATTTTGATTAAAACTCATCAAAAACGTGCATTTTGCTATGCTAATCACTTTTGGAAATCCACTAAACTTGTTTAGAAGAAAAAACGCGCAAAAAAATGTGTTTAGAAGTTAAATCAAGGATTTCAAATTCTGACTTTTGAAGAAACTTCATTTTCATGTTACTAAGTTCAAATCAATGGCATTATCAGCTCAAGGAGTCTTAGGGTATGATTCTTGAAGCTTTAGAAATATGAGATTACAAGCTTTGCAATGGGAAAATAATGGAATCAAATGGATGTTTGAGCTGAAAGTTGCAATGAGTCAAAGTTGGGAAAAAGAAGTTGACTTTCCATACTTAGAAATATTTCAAGTTTTTCTTTAAAAGTCACCTATAATGTTTTGCATCCAAACATGGCCTTCTACTTGGAATTTGTTCTTGACCAAAAAAGATGGAATGAAGTAGATATCTTGAATGACATTTTGAGACTTGAACCATTCAAAATATCTAGAAATTGAGAGAGTTATGAATTGCTTAAGTTGGCAAAAAAGCATGAAATGACCTATAATCTTTTGTATCCTTAGGGCATCTTCCATCCATTTTCTCACTTTGCACATAAAAGAAGGAGTAACGTTCACATCCTTAAGATAATTGTGGAAAAAGAGTGGGCTCAAGGTGGTAAAAATGAACCAAGTTATGATCATTTGAAGTCACACATGGGAAATTGGGGGTTCATTTTGAGGACTTGTAATCTTTCTTCATCATAAAGTGTCTTCCACGTGAAAACTACTTGATAGTTTTGAAGTGACTTATTAATAACCCTTTAAAGAGAAGGATGTATTTGGATTCACTCAAAAATACCAAAAGATGATCAAGATATACTTCTTTGAAGTTCAAAACCCTAGCTCCTAGATCAAGAAAACGCTTTGAGGAACTTTGACAATTTTAAACAACCTTCTTGTACCAACACTTTTGCTTTGTAAATAGAAGTTGTTGAGGATGATAATGAGAACTCATAGCCACCAAAACCAATTCCATATCTTAAGAATTGAGAGAAATATGTACTTGTGACCAATGGGATCAAAGCCTTGTCCAACCATGACAACTTCTTCAATCAACCCCTTGTACTTTTGAATCAATCTTGATAACTTTGAAATGTGGTGAAACAAACAAACCTTGTCATGCCATTTCTTCCAAAAAAACTTCAATGGTGAGGTTTGAGCTTCTCAAGCTTTATTGACTAGGGTATGGAAATAAACTCATGAACCCATGGATCAACTTGCTAAGCCACATTGCCTTGACCTACATTATTAACTATTAAGACAAACCAACATTGCACTTTATTAATTAAAAGGAAAGTCAAAACAAAACATGCATGATCACAAAAGAAAAACAAGTCAAGGTGCTTGGTGATTCCTCAAAGAGCAAAGTTAAAGATAGGAAGGAGAACCAAAAGCCCTAATGTGATCTTGTTGTGATTGAATAAATATGGTATGATGAAGGGATCTTAGGGGGGAAAATTCGGGTACAACAATTACATACAAATTATCTCCCTTGAATCTAAACTAGATTATAATCAATTAGGTTCCCTAAACCCCCTATTAATTACATTATAAGCCTTAGATTTACATAGTAACCTAAGATAACGGTAGTTCGACATTTAGTCCCTTGGGATTCGATAATCTTGAAAGCTACACGCGATAGGACTGTATACTTGCGCTCTAGATTCTTTAAGACTCACAAAGTCGCGATCAGTGCTTAAATCGCAGGATGCCATTTTTATCCCCGATCGGACGTTTTGCTTCAGAGCGTATGATTTAGGGCGTTTGAGCAAAAATAAGACTTGATTCGGACTCAGGGGAATTTTTTAAGGGGGGTAGGGTTGATTTGAATCCTTGATATTTATTGTTTTGCACTATTAGATTTTGAGCCAACCGGAGAAGACAATCGAAAAGTTGACTCCGGTGGACCGACTCCGGTGGCATGCGTGTCGTCCTTTAAGTGGCCTATTCAAATCCAACAGCGCGTACGTGTTTTGAAATCCAAATGTTCTAGTTTCATAATATATGTATTTGTTTTTATCTGAACTAACGAATGAACATTTTGCCAAGTGGTAGCATGCACACTCTTAAGCCACATCCTTGACATGTCATGGGTTCGACCCAGGCAAAGAACAATTTTCTTGTTTTCTTTTCTAATGTTCATTTCAGATACAATGCGTATAAGGGCTAACACGTGCATGATATGGCTCAAATATGGGCCATCAAATCTCAAGGTATCTAAATCCAGTGTCCCTGGATCTGTAGGCATACTATGGGACGCATAGGTTCAGAAGTGTTGGTTCATACGTAGCTCATGGGCTCAGTTCTTATTTGGGCCTAGTAAATTCTGGATTGCACCCCCCTAACCTTTTTTGTAGTGCATCCCAATTATATTTTTTTATAATTTTATTTTTGATTTAATTTTTGTTAATTATTATTTTTTAATAAAAAAAATCATAAAATCAAATAAAAATTAATTAATTAAAATCATTTTGAGATTATTTTGTTAATTAAAATTGGTTAGAATTAGGTCCGAGGTTTTTTTTCTAGTTTAAATTAAAATCATCAAAAATATTTATTTTTTAGAATTTTTAGGGTTTTAGAGATCTCCTCTTTTCCATTTTCCGCGCGTCATTTATCTTTTTGTATTATTATTTTTCATAATTTATGTAATTGCTCACAAGTTGTAATAGTTAAAATTAGGGTTCATTTACATTTTCCCCCATTTTGGTTTGTACTCCCCCATCCTGAAGCAATGTAATAACATAGTTTATTTCCCGCATCTTTATTTTTTCTATATATATTTAACTGTTAGATGTATGCTAATAGGTTTGCATGACAAGATTTAAAACAAACGGTAGAAAACATAAATATCTAAGATAAATAACTGAAACACAACACACTTCGCACATGCGTACCTCTAAGGTACATCCACTTGTTGCCTTCGGAAAAAAAACAGTCACGTCTCTCGAACGTAATAAATTTTAACAAAGACTCTTTTGATTCAAAGATTATAGTCCCTCGATGACCCTTCGATGTTACCTCGGTAAATGATCTTGATACCTTAGGGTAATTGCTAAAATATCTTACGAGTTGCCTTTGTGACTGTCCGATGACCCTCGCCTGTCCCTCAAAGCATCCAATGATAGGGCTACCTACTAACTAATTGTACGATAGCACTATCTAAAGGAAAAGGGGAAAAGAACAAAGACTATTTGAGTAGGTAGACAACTTGTAGTGGCTTTCTCACCAAACAAAACAATTTCTTACACATACACTATCATTTCTAAATATTTGTACAGACAAAAAAATTTGTATGCATTCTCAACGATACGAGAATCATTACAAAGTTTGCCGCAATAAGGCGTCTTTTCAAAAATATTTTCAAATACACTAACACAAAAAATCATTTTTAAAGTGAGCTAGAAACTAAGAGCCCGTAGATAACTACGGATGGAAATGGTGCTAACATCTTCCCTTTCCATAACCTACCCCCCCAAACTCAAAATCTTTAAAAGTTCTTTCCTGTTCTTTTCACCCTTTCCTTTGTTGGATAAAAGAAAAGTTGGTGGCGAATCTTGCTAACCGCAACATTTGTGATAATACGCAAAACTAGTAAAGTCAGTTCTCCCACCGTATTACAGAACTGGCGACTCTGTTGGGGATAACTAAAAGTGGGGTTACCTTAGATATAGTTCATGTTTTAAATGCTTTCCTTGTTTGAGTTGCTTGATTTATTTTTGAAGGTTTTTTAGGTATTCTTGTAAAGATCCTATACCCGAATCTTGGGCATTTAAGGTAAGTATAAATAGATCGTGGAAACTGTACGACATAGACCGATATGGTTGAAGCGATAGCTACAATAGTGTGACACATTTGTGGGTACCGGTGTCCCTTGAGTTGAATCAAGGAGAATACGAGGCTGCTGAGTGGTGTCATAAAGCACCAACTGACCATAGAACCTTAGTTGAACAACTTGTCCATTAGAAAGTAGTGAGATAGCCGACTTTGGTGCAGACTGAAGTTGGTTGATACTCGATACTACACTTATTGAGATCGGACTCTCAGGATATTTCGGTCGCGAAAACAGATTGCTTATGCTGAGATAATTCTCGATGAAGAAAGATCAATAATATTGAGATTCCTTAGAACCCGATTACTTCTTTTAGGGCAGGTTGAACCAACTAAACTTCAAGAGGGTACTTACCTATAAACCCCGTGCAAGCCTAATCCTAAGTTCTTTGTGTGTGGTTAATTATTCATAACATCATAAACATTATAACATCATGCCATAGCATTTCTATTAACCATTTCAAGGATCTAGGGATTTATCTTTGTTCTATTTTGTAGGATATGGCTTTCACTCGCAGAAATACCATCCGAATCAGCTTCATAAAAGTTCTTCCTCAACTCAAAAAGTTAGCATCAAGGGTTCCTGAAGATTCTCCCTTCACCAAAAGATATGGTCGACTTCTTAATCTGGCTACTTCAAGCTTTCAAGAAGACATGATGTGTGTGCTCTTTCAGTTCTTTGATCCTATGCATGATTTTTTCACCTTTCCCGACTATAAATTGGTTCCTACATTGGAAGAGTTCTCTCAACTATTAGGAGTGCCTATGCTTGATCAAATGCCATTCACTGGTTTAGAGGAAACTCCAAAGCCTGAAGTTATTGCCAAGGCCTTATATTTGAAGAGATCCGACATTGTAGTTAATTAGTAAATGAGTAGTGGAGTCGAGGGTTTTCTAGCCAATTTTCTATTAGAGAAGGCTCGACTGTTTTGGGAAGATATGGATTTTCGAGCTTTTGAAGATGTCTTGGCTATTTTAATCTATGGTTTGGTTTTGTTCCCAAATCTGGACCAACTCATATATGTGAATGCTGTCAAGGTTTTTCTTTCTCGTAACCCTGTGCCTACTTTGCTTGGAGATATTCTACATTGTTTTCACACTCGTACCATGAGGAAGAGAGGGACTCTTATATGTTGCATTCCGTTTCTATCTAGGTGGGTTACTTTGCACCTTCCTCGATCAGTATTGAAGAATGAACAAGGCTTGACGTGGTCTCAAAGGATTATGTCGCTCTCTCATTCAGATATTTATTGGTGTTCCCGATCTCTGGAGGATGTTACTATCATTGACCGTTGTGGGGAGTTCCCTAACTTCCCACTCTTGGGCATTAGAGGAGGCATTACTTATAACCCTTCTCTGGCACTACAACAATTTGGATATGCTCGGAGAGATGGCCCTCATGACGTACTCATCCAAGGCATTGTATTTGACTAGGAGAACAATGTCCAAGGTTATCGTAAAAGGTTTTAATGAGCTTGGAGCATGGTAAACAAGGTTGATAGCAAGACTTTGTGGCATAAGAACTCTATTCTTCTAGAGCCTTATCTCAAATGGGTGCAAGCTCACGCTCAAAATCTCATGATGTCGTATTCAGCCATCCTTCCAATAGTTGTGGAGCCTGTTGTTGAGGGGGATGTTCCTTATACCATTCTCCATCCTAATATGCCTACTGACCTTGAAGAGTTGCAGAAGTGTTGGATTCAACTGAAGGAAGAAAGGGAAATCTTTGAGACTAAATTCTATGCAAGTGAGAAGAAAGTGTAGGAGCTTACAAGGCAACTTCAAGAGGAGCAGGGTCTTAATGTATACATCAGTAGAAAGAGGAAGCGTCCATGGGAGATTTGATTCTTGGATTTTAGGAGTTTCATTTTATCTTTGAGAGCTTTTGTTATCATTGTAAGCTTAAAAGGAAGTTGTAATTTGAATTTTTCTAATAAATTTTTTTGTTTCTTGTTTCCTACTGGTTAGAAAATATAAATTTCCTAAGGTCCTTGAAATCATCGCATTTACATATCATGCATCATTTCATAACAGGTTTTTCATACAGGTTTCTCATTTTCTCGCTGTTTATTTCAGCAGAAAAATGTCCCTCGAACAAACCGTAAAGGATATCCAGGCTCAACATGCCCAGTTCCAGGAAACTCTCCTGAATCTGGCCCAAGGGCAAAAAGAGTCGTTAGCGCTCGTCGCCAAGAAAAAGAAGACCAAAAAGCCTGTTGTTGTCCTCTACATGGGGAGGAGGTTCAAGGGTCCCGCTCAACCAATCCAAGTGGAAGATGAATCCTCTGAAGAAGATGATCACCATGATGAAGATGGAAAGAACAATCAGGGTTATGAGAATACTCCCAAAGATGAAGAATTTTCTGACGAACAGTATCCTCCTGCGGATGACAGATATAAGCAGTTGGAGAACAGGCTCAAGGCAATGGAAATTCAGCAGGTGTCGGGACTAGATTTTGTTGAATTAGGTCTTGTTCTGGGGGTGGTCATTCCACCTAAGTTCAAGGTCCCAGTCTTTTATAAGTACGATGAGGTCTTCTGTCTTAAGATCCACTTGAGGTCGTACATTTGGAGGATACAACCTCACACTGCTGACCGGATGTTATGGGTCCATTTCTTCCAAGGAAGTTTGGATGGCACCCAACTGGAATGGTTTTATCAACTGGAAGGAACCAATATTCATACATGGGAGGACTTGGCTGTTGCTTTCTACAAGCAGTACCAATACAATCCTGACCTGGCACCAACTCGAGTGCAACTGTAGAATATGTCCATGAGCTCTAATGAAGGGTTCAAGGAATATGCTCAGAAATGGAGGGACTTAGATGGAAGGGTGCAACCTCCTCTGAATGATCGGGAAATGGTGGATATATTTATGGGCACTCTGACAGGGGCATTCTTTAATCTATTGATCGGAAGCTCTTCAGCGGGTTTTACAGAAATGATCTTGACAGGGGAAAGAATAAAAAGTGGTATCAAGAGCGGGAAGATCCTGATGGCTGCATCTTCAAATACTGGGAAAAAGTCATTTGGAGGAAAAAAGGAGGTTAATGCTGTCTATGGCCAGAAGAGTCGTAGTAAAAGTAGTTGTCCCCAATCTGTAATAGCAGTGTTAATTTCCAATCTGATGCCTGCTCAACAACAACAACAACAGGTTAACCGACAAAGAGAAGATGCTCTGCCGAAGCAGTTTACTAAAACTGGCATGCCATTATATGAGGCACTACAAAATTTGTTGAATGCCGAACTCATTTCACTATGGGATCCTCCTCAGAATCCTAACACCTCTTCTCTAAAATATAATCCAAACACAAGGTGTGTTTATCATTCAAATAGTCTTGGTCATGACACTAATAATTGCTGGACTCTAAAGAGCAAGATCCAGGACATGATCGATTATAAAGAAATTTAGTTTGATCCTCCAGAGACTCAAAATGTGATCACGGCACCTATGCCCAAGCATGACAAGGGTATAATTATTGTTGAAGATGTGCTATATGTTACTTCTGTGGATGATGTGGCTACTCCCCTTTCTACAATCAAGAATAATTTGTTGCAAGTCGATTTATTTATGGGTTGTGTTGAAGGATGTTACTGTTGTGCGGTCCAACCCAATGATTATGGGTTGCTGAAAGGATGTGTTCAACTGCTGATGGATGAACACATGATTTTGATTGAAAAGGTTTCGTTTATTGAGAATGTGTGCCAAGATATGTCTATTATCTATGGTACTCCTTTTAGGATCCCTTTCAAAGGTCCTATAAGGATTATCACAAATCCTAAAGCTTTTCCTCTGGTTATTGCAATGCTCGGGCCTATTCCATATTCCTCAGAGAAGGCTATTCCATGGGATTATGAATCTGACGTCTATTACCATGGCGTCAAGCAAGAATTGTCTGATGAAGAGAATGAAGAAGCTGATCCCAGTATTGACAACATTGATGGGACCAGTAAGATTAAAAGAAGTGGAAGAATTTTCTCCTCGGAAATCTCTCCACCTTCTCGGGTTACAATTACCAAGACGACTGTTGGGGCTCAGGGTAAAGAGCTGGTGATAGAGCCTGCTCGGAGGGAGGCGCCAAAAGAAGCTCTAGCCAAAGATACATCTGGACAAGATTTTGAAGAGGTTCTAAAGATCATTCGCCGAAGTGATTATAAAATTATTGAACAGCTGGGGCAGACCCCATCCAAAATATCTATGTTGTCACTACTTGTGTTCCTAGGCCTATGCGAAGGCTTTAGTGAAATTCCTGAAGACTGCCCTTGTGTCGAATAAATTTCGGCAGATCAATTTGGACGCTACGTGGCTAGTCTGACAACTGATAATGGTTTGGGTTTCTCCAATGCTGACTTAACTCCAGGGGGAGATTTCATAATAGGGCCCTGTATGTCTCCATTGAATGCAGGGGAACTACATTGGGCTATGTATTGGTTGACACGGGATCATCTCTGAATGTTCTGCTGAAGGGCGCTCTCGACCGATTAGATTATGAAGGGGTGGGGCTGAAGCCCATCAATATCATAGTTCGAGCCTTCGACGAATCAAAAAGAATGGTTCATGGAGAGGTGTACCTCCCGATCAAGGTGGGTTCACAGATTTTTGAGTCCAATTTCTATGTCATCAACATCCGGCCGGCTTACTCTTGTTTATTAGGACACCCTTGGATCCATAGGGCAGGTGCTGTCACTTCCACCTTGCACCAGAAACTGAAATATCCAGTGAAAGGGAAGGTTGTTACTATTTGTGGAGAGGAGGAATTTATGGTCATCCACCTCAACTCATTCTGATATGTCGAGATGGATGGAGAATTTATTGAAATGCCCTGTCAAACCTTTGAGGTAATTTCTCCTGCTGTTGTTGAAGATGTTTCAGCCATTCCGAAGATCACCAAAACTCTGCACAAAATGGACTCCTTGAAAGATGCTAATGTCACTATTAATAAATATGGTAATACTACTTGGGTTCAGCTTCTGGATATCCCTTTCAAATCTAACAAGTTTGGTCTGGGCTTTACTGCAGAAGGTCATAGGGCTGTTCATCGAGCTTGTGCTGGGAGACCTCCATTTCACATCAGCAACAATGGGGTCAATGCTATAGAGGATGCAGACACTGATTTTGACTTCAATAGATGGATATTCCCGACTGTGGGTGATGGACTGGAAAACTGTAAGGCAGAAGTCATCTTTCCCATCTCCTTTAGTCAGGATTAATAGCTATATTCCTGTCTTTTTGTTTGCAAAAGTTTTTGGCTATGTAATAAACAATGACTTTAAAACCTTGTGTCTTACCCGGGGCACTCTGGTTCTTTTTTCAAAGGGTTGATAAATCATAAAAATTTGTTCATTTAATAAAAACATTAGACGTTTTGCATACACATTTTGTGATCTCTGTATTTCCTTTATCTTATTGCATTTTCAAATAGCTATGTGTTCTTACACACACCCACACACTACATTGTAGATCCTCATCCACTCTGGATCTCGTCGATAAAGATTCTGCTATTGCTGCATATTGTTGTACCCTAATTTTTGCCCCTATGATCCCTTCATCATACCATGTTGATTTACTCACAACAAGATCACACTAGGATTCTTGGTTCCCCTCCCTACATTTAGTTTTGCCTTTTTTGAGGGATTACAAAGCACCTTGACTTATGTTCCTTTTGTGATCATGAATATTGTTTTGATTTCTTCATTTAACTAATAAAATGCAATGTTGGTTTGTATTGCTTGTTATCCATGTAGGTGAAGGAAATGAGATTTAACAAGCTACCCCATGGGTTCATGAGTTTATTTCCATGCCCTAGTCAATAAAGCTTGGAAGTTCAAACCTCACCATTGGATTGGTTTTGGAAGAATTGGCATGGCAAGGTTACTTTAGTTCATCACATTTCAAGGTTATTAGATTTGACTCAAAAGTACAAGGGGTTGATTGGAGAAGTTGTCATGTTTGGACAAGGCCTTGTTCCTATTGGTCACAAGAGCATATTTATCTCAAATTTCAAGATATGTAATTGGATTTAGTTTCTATGAGTCCTCATTATCATCCTCAACAACTTCTATTCATAAAGCAAGAATGTTGGTACAAGAAGTTTGTTCAAGCTTGTCAAAGTTCCTCAAGGCATTTTCTTGATCTAGGAGCTAGGGTTTTGAACTTCAAAGGAGTATATCTTGCTCACCTTTTGGTATTTTTGAGTGATTCCAAAGAAATAATTATATTCAAAGGGTTATCAACAAATCACTTCAAAAGTTCCAAAGAGTTTTCATGTGGAAGAAACTTGGTGAAGAAGAAATATTACAAGTCCTCAAGATGAATCAACAATTTTCCATGTGTGACTTTAAATGATCATAACTTGGTCAATTTTTATCACCTTGAGCCCATCCTATTTCCAAAATGATCTTGTGGATGTGAACTTTGTGCCTTCTTTTATGTGCAAAGTGGTAAAATGGATGGAAGTTGCCTTAAAGATGCAAAAGATTATAGGTCATTTCATGATTTTTTGCCAACTTCAACAAGTCATAACTTGCTCAAATTTTGGAGATTTTGAATGATTCAAGTTTCAAAATGTCATTCAAGAGATCTACTTCATGCCATTTATTTTTGTTCAAGAGAAAATTCCAAGTGGAAGGCCATGTTTGGATGCAAGACATTATAGGTCATTTTTGAAGAAGAATTTGAAATATTTCTAAGTATGGAAAGTCAACCCTTTTTCTCCAACTTTGACTCAATATAAATTTCAGATCAAGAATCCATTTAACTCCATTCTTTTCCATTGCAAAGATTGTAACCTCATCTTTCTAAAGAATCAAGAATCATTCCTTAAGACCCCTTGAGCTGAGAATACCATTGTTTCAAAAATGGTAACTTGAAATTGAAGTTTCCTTGCAAGTCAGAATTTGAATTTCATGTTACAACCTCTAAACCTCAAATTAACACGCGTTTTGGGTCTAAACATGATTGGCCAACTTTTCCAAGTGGATTTGTGCATCAAAACACAAGAATTGGATGAGTTTTGATGAAGTATGGATCACACTTCACTCGTGCATTAGGTTTGCACAAATTCCCTCCAAAATGCATCATTCACTCTTTCTTTTGATCCCATTCGCTTCTCCTATAAATACATGAACTATCCCATTCAATTTCCTAAGCTTGGTTAGCCAGAATCACCCTGCCAAACTTGTTCCATAACTCAGAATTCAGCAACTTCAAAATCCATTCTCGAGCCTTTTTAAATCGAATTTTTTCATCAATTCACCTTCCTCGATCTTCCCTGAAGCTAACCACATAATTACATTCAATAATCGTGCCCTATACTGCTCCATAGAAGTCTAGTTTCAGAGCTCTGCAACTCAACTTCAATACGTAGATTCCTTCATCAATTCTTCAAAACTCTGATATCATTGTGTTGGTCTCATTGCCCTTGTTCTAGTCGCAACACTTACCTTCTACTGGAAACATATTTTGATCATGAAATTTCAAATCCCTTTTCAAAACTTTCCTTCCAAATTGCTTGAGCTACAATTTATATAAATTTGGTGCGAGGGTGTGGTTGTCTTCGTCTTGAAGAGACGAAGCGAATGGAATAGGTCTGAGCTTCTGATTTTACAGTTTGGGAGACCTACAATTTGTGATGGCTAGAGGTTGAAGATGACCAACGTGTACCCTATTGCACGAAAAGGTGGTACGTAGGAACTAAAGGTTCACAACCGCGGCGAGTGCAAAAATTATAAAACTAAATATATTTCTTTCTTCACCTCCACCATCCATTTTTTTATATATACAACATTTTTTTTATATAGCCAAAATATACAGATTTTACAAAGAGGCTCCTGCGGGGTACCGTAGATGTTTAGGGTGCTAATACCTTCCCTTTGCATAACCAACCCCCTTACCTTGAATCTTTCCCCCTCTTTTTGGGTTATTCGCTCTTTTCCTATTCCTTTGGAAACAATAAAGCACGGTGGCGATTTTTATTTTGATTTGTATAAAGTCTAGTCAATCCAATGGCTTAGTCTTGAACATTTCTACCGCTACAAAAAAATGGAGACTTCACTAGGAAATTCATTGACCTCTTGTTGGTCCATCCCTAAGTGGGTTAAGCCTATCTTTGTTTATATTTGTATATGTGTTATTACTGTTTTTTGTGTTATATGTTGTATATATGTTTGTTTGGATTTTCCTGGTTTTCAGGGTGTTTGGTGATTACTCATAAGTCCTATACCCTGACTTGGGAAAACTTTAAGATAGGACGGACAGTATAGTCATGTTAACTTTAAGGGAGTAATCCCAAAAAATGAGGCATGAGATCCCCCACTCAGTGGAGGCCCCTTTGACTATAGTTTCATTTACTGAGTAATCAGGAAGACGTACTTCTTTCGACCTGGGAGCCTGCTGAAACTGAGGACCATAGAATACCAAACCCATCTTGGCCTTTTAGGTGTAGTGCAGAAGCTATGACGGAGTAATCCGGAAATAGTTGTCACGCGATACTACGCTTGGACGAGTCTTTCTTGAGAATATTACTAACTACTGAGTTAATCGGGAAGTTGGTAATATCCGAAGGAAGGATGTAGACTCTGGGAACCTCTAGAACCTTGTTCGGCAGGTGATAACTTTTTATACCAACACCTTATGGGTAGTACCTTTGACCTCATGCTCGTGACGTTGAACCTATGAAACTTATATGTGTGATCTTGTGTGTGATTGTTGCATCATGCATCCATGCACTCATAAGCATCTTTTGAAGAAACCATATTTCAAGGGATTTAAAGGTTGACTATTTGTGAATATCTCAGGTGCTTTCTAACCATGGATTCTGGAAAGAGAAAGATCGGGAAATACAGTTTCAAGGATCCCAAAATAGATGAGTTGATCAGTCTAATTCCCGAGATCGAGTGTTCTGCAGACTTTCGGAAGAAGTATGGATCCATTATTCCTTTCATGAAGCTGAAGATGAAGGAGGATATTCTCTCAACCGTGGTCCAGTTTTATGATCCGATGTATCATTGTTTTACTTTTCCCGACTATCAGTTGATGCCTACACTAGAGGAGTATTCTTATCTATTGGATTTAACTGTTACCGATCGTGTTCCTTTTACTGGTTTGGAGGGTGAGCCAAAACCACATGAGATTGCTTCTTTGATTCACCTGGGGAAGTCTGAGGTGGAAGCCCATATAACTACCAAGGGAGGGATCATAGGATTACCAACTCAATTCTTATTGGAGAAAGCTCATTACTTTGCCAAAATGAAGAGTACAATTTCTTATAAGGCCATCTTTGCTCTACTTGCTTACGGGTTGTTCTTATTTCCTAATGTGGACAAGTTTGTCGACATTAACACTATCAGGATTTTCGTGATTGGATACCCAGTTCCTACCTTATTGGGTGATTCTTATTACTCTATTCATCTTTGGAATTCTTATCATGGGGGGATGATTATCTGTGGCAAGCCTTTGTTGTACCGATGGTTTATCTCTCATATGCCTCAGTCTGATGCTTTTTGGGATGTCAAGAAGGAACCCCGTTGGGCTCCTAAGATCATGGCACTTACTCACTCGGACATTGATTGGTATCATTGAGCTTACCAGGATATAGTGATTATTGACAGTTGTGATAGTTTCCCCAATGTACCTCTTCTTGGTACAAAGGGAGGAATTAACTATAACCTTATTTTTGCATGGCGACAACTTAGTTATCCGATGAGGGATAAACCAAATAGTATTCATTTGAGTAGTTTCTTTCTGAAGGAAGGAGAAGACCATAGGGAAGCTACAGAGCAGATTGTGAATACCTGGCGTCACATTCATAAGAAGAGTATGTAGGATTTGGGACCTAGGGGTGCTGTTTCTTTGGAGCCATAAATTCAATGAATCCGATCGAGAGCCATTCAGTTAAAGATGCGGTATACCCGGGAGACACCCATGTCTGATCTATTTGTGAAGACCACTCCTCCCTTATTAGATGATCTAGAAGAGCTGCAACTTGCTTTGGTTAGGATGCAACAGGAAAGGGATGCTTGGAATAACAAGTTCCAAACTTTAAAGAGTTCCTACAGAGCAGACCTGAAGGAGAAAGACGACTTGATTGAGATCCTTGAGAGTCGAGCAATAGAGTCTATGGAGAGGCAAGGGGATTTATTTTCTCCTAAGCCTCAATCAGGTGCTGATCACTCACTTCCTGATTCAGATGATTGGAAGGAGGTTGTCATCAGACAAGTGGAAGAAAATCAGAGGTTGAAGGCTTAGATTTCCAGGCTCACGGGGAAGCGCCAGCGTATAGAGTGATCTCCATTAGTTATTTTTCTCAGGATTTTAGATTTTATTTTCATCTTATACTTGGGATGATTGAAACTTGTAATCCATTTTGGAGTTATTATAATAAATTTTTTTCAGTATTTCAAAAGCGTTATTACTTTGATGTTTGTAATATGTCTATAAACTTTAAATCCTTTGAAATATTAAATAACAAAGTAAAAATAATCATGTGCATTACATGTCATGCATCATATTTCACATATTTCTTGCATTTGGTATACATATCCAGGTGTCTTACCAAGCTTCTTTACTTTGTTCAGCAAGCTGACTCATCACTACAACACTCGGGATAATTTCAAAAAGAAGATGGACAACTTAGTAAAGAGAATCGCGAGCTACGCGAGGAAGTTTCTGATTTGAAGGACGGCATGGCCAATCTGACTACTCTGATGGAAGCTCTGGTGGCTGCTCATAATCAGCCATTGAGTGATCAACCTCAACCAATAAGGGCAACTACTGAAGCTCCGACTGTTCCCGTATCTTCTACTCTAGCTGTTGTTCAAAACCGTATGCCTCAAGGTTATCCATGGGGAATGCCAGAGAATTTTGCACCTGAAGGTTTCAATCTTGGTCCTCAAGATACTCCAGTGGTCCAGGCTATTGTTACTCTGGCACCTCCTGTGGTGCATGCTGTTCCTGCTGCACCTCCTTCGGTAAATATGGTTCTGTTTGTTAATGGTGATGTGTGTCGTCCTTTCCCTCCACGGAGTGAAGACTTGGGTCTTTATGACAAAATGGATGATTTTCAAGAGCAGTTTGACAAGATGCAAAGAGAGATGAAGGCCCTCAGGGGAAAAGAAATATTTGGGCAGAATGTGAATGATCTATGTTTGGTTCGAATGTTAAGATACCTTCTAAGTTTAAGGTCCTAGAGTTTGAGAAATACAAGGAAAACACTTGCCCTTGTGCTCATCTGGTGATGTACGTAAGGAGAATGTCTACCCATACTGATGATCAGCGTCTGCTGATCCACTTTTTTCAGGATAGTTTGGGTAGTGTTGCGTTAAAGTGGTATATGAGTTTGGACAGTGCTAATATCCATACTTTTAATGATTTGGGAGAAGCATTCATCAAACAATACAAGTAGAACGTGGACATGGAGCCTGACCGTGATCAACTTAGGGCCATGGTTCAGAAAGACAGGGAATCGTTCAAAGAGTGTGCGCAACGATAGCGTGAGGTAGCCTCCCAGGTGATTTCTCCCATGGAAGAGAAGGAGATGACTAAGATTTTCTTGAAGACGCTGGGTGCTTTCGACTACAAGAGGATGTTAGCAAGTGCACCAAGTGACTTTACTGAGATGGTAGGAATGGGTATCCGCTTAGAAGAGGCTGTAAGAGAAGGTCGTTTGACGAAGAATGAAGGATCTGGAGGTGTGAGAAAACCACCTTATGGGTTTACCAAGAAGAAAGAAGGAGATGCAAATTCTGTTATACAAGAGAGGAGGGTAAGCACTCCTAGAAGGAATTATCAATGTCATCAGCAAGTCGCCTCAGTTACTCCTGTTATGAATGTCACTCCAACTACCGTTGCTTATCAGAGACCGTCCCAGCAGGGGAATACAAGGTATAATCAGAGAAGAGAGAGTTATGACCCTATTCCCATGAGCTATACAAAGCTACTACCAGCATTGATTCAGAAAAAGTTTGTCCAGACAAAACCACCTCCCTCCGTACCATCACCACTGCATTGGTATTACAAGATAGACCAAAAATGTGCTTTTCATCAGGGAGCACCATGGCATAATGTTGAGAATTGTTATCCTTTGAAGACTGAGGTACGAAAATTGGTAAAGTCTGGTGTTCTATCTTTCAAGGACGTGGGAGCTAATGTGAAAGATAACCCTCTACCCAAGCACGGGGGAGTAAATGTTATGGATATGGTGGCCGGTTGTCCAAGCGACTTCTGGATTTTTGATGTTAATCTGGTTAGAGGAGATTTGGTGAAAATGCATGCAAATATCTGTGAATTTAGCTACTATACGCATGACCATTCCAGTTGTGCTATTTTCAATATAAACATACAGGGTTGCGAGAAGATAAAGGTTGATTTATAGGAGATGATGGATGAGGGCCTCATCCACATAATCAGGCCTAGGGAAGAGTATGAAGAGGAAGTGAACATGGTTTCTGGATGTCCTGGTGAATTCATAATTTTTGATGTGGAGTATATGAATGAGGACCTCGTGCAGTTGCATGCTACCTTCTGCCATACGGTTGGTCAGGTGGAACACCAATATGGATCTTGCCGAGTTTGCTGTTGAGACCCCCGAGGATGTTCAATCGTGAGGAAGGGTGTTCAAATGTTGCCAGACAACGAAACTATCAAGATCACAGGTCAGAGGGATGATTATCATGAGGTTGATATGGTTGAGGTTTGTTTCATGGAAGAAGAGTCAGATGAAGAGTATGCCTCTGCAGATGAGTATTTCTCTTCAGACAGAGATTTGTTTTCCAGAAATGACTTATTAATGACTGATTATGTTGAAGAAGGGGTAAACGTCATTGTACCTTGTTTTAGTGCACCCGCCCATTTTGAAGTGGAGTATCATAGCAAGCCAGCTGTTACCCCATTGGTGATTAGTTTGCCAGGTCCTATCCCCTACAAATCAGATAAGGTTGTGCCTTAAAAATACAACGCTACAATCTTAGAAGATGGAGTTGAAGTTCCCATCTAGCCAATGCCTGATGTTGGAAATATAGCTGAAAATAATAGGGTGACTCGTAGCGGTCGTGTGTTTGCGCCGGTTGTTCAGAGAGATGTTGCTACTGGAAAGAAAATTGATGAGAATGATGAACCTAAGATGGCTATAGGAGATACTAGTGGAGCTACATTAGAGAAAGAAGTAGATGATATTTTGAAGATAATTAAGATGAACGACTACAAAATTGTAGATCAACTACTGCAGACTCCTTAAAAAATATCTACCTTGGCTTTATTGATGAACTCCTCTGCTCATAGAGAATCCTTGATGAGGGTACTAGACCAAGCTTTTGTGGAGAGTGATATGCCAATAGATTAATTCAGCAGCATAATAGGAAACATTACGTCATGTAATAACTTGAGTTTCTGCGATGATGAATTTCCAGATGAAGGGAGGAATCACAACCTGGCCTTCCACATCTCTATGAACTGCAAGAATGATTCACTATCCAATGTGCTGATTTATAATGGATCTGCGTTGAATGTTATACCGAGGAGTACTCTCATGAAGTTGAAATATCAAGGAGCTCCTATGCGCCCTAGTGGCATCATTGTGAAAGGATTTGATGGGTCAAGGAAATCCATCATCGGTGAAGTGGACTTACCTATCCATATAGGACCACATTTGTTTCAAATAACCTTCCAGGTCATGGACATTATTCCCGCTTATAGTTGTTTTTTAGGACGGACGTGGATACATGAAGCAGGGGATGTCACTTCAACTTTACACCAGAAGCTAAAGTTTGTGTGTGAAGGGAAGGTAGTGATCATAAATGGGGAGCAAGAATTGTTGATATCTCATTTGTCCTCTTTTAGCATTGTAGAAGCGGATGAAGCTATTGTTGGAACCATGTTCCAAGCTGAAACAACCGGCTGAAAATCATCAAACAATGAAGTCTCCATCGAACGTATTTTATCCCATATGTAGGGAAAGGTAAACATCGAGAAAACCTGAGAAGGGAGAAGTCCCGGTCTTGCGACATAGAGATCGGGTAATGGAGTCTGTTACGCGAGGGGAAGGTATTAGCACCCCACACGCCCGTAGTACTCTACGGTATCCACTCTTGTTATCTATCTTATGGATGTGTTTAATTTATGCTTATTGTTTACTATACTACTGAAGGGAGAATGCATGCAAAAGGAAGGAGAAAAGAATGTAGGAAAAATAAAATTGTGCTCGCTTGGGCCCTACCCCAATGCCTACGTATCCGTTTTGAGGAATCAGAGCTACCGTAGTTCGATGCATATTTTTTCGTTTGTTTGTGTTTTTTATGGACGAAGTTAATTCCGCCTTCTGCCGCAACTCGACCTTTGGGGACTTATGCGTTGGCACAGAAGTAAATTAATCATGTCCTTACCTGAAAAGGGGTTTAGAGAAAAGTGCTTGAGCGCATAAAATGATTTGAATTGGTTTGTATTTTTGTTGTAGATAATGACTAGTTAATCTCAAGAGAGAGAGATATTAGCCACTTCTCTACTTAGCCATGAAAGGAGTCTTTTAGAATTGAACCGCACCTAGACTTGATATGAAGAACAATAAGATCGAGAAGAGACCCGCTTATCATTTCCCATACTAAGCAAAGGCGTGATTCTCATCAGTAGCTTTAAAGTATTTTGAAGTTTGAAAAGGAAAAAAAAAGAAGTTTTGGTTTTAATGCAAATGCAAAAGGGGAAAGAAAAGTCAAAGGGAGACTAGCCTATTTCTAAACCTAATGTTATCATGCAATGGTGGTCCTAAGATTCAGATTCTCGAGGGAATTCTATCTAAATTTGCATTCTTGGATTTAGAAGCATAATGTCTAATTTTAGTTCAATTAAATCGAAGATTAAATTTGAACCAAAATCACCTAAGGGGTCATGAAAGACTATACAAACAAACAAAATTAGGCAGCAAGTATTAAAGTATTGCATACAATCCATACAAAAAATTGCAAAAGAAATACATGGCATAAAATGAGTAAAATTAGTGGTTAAAATTGACTAAAAGTTAGCAAAGGGGGAAATTAATTCCTATTTAATTCCTAAAATGTCTTATAATACTTTTACCATTTTTTATTATGCATTTTTTATTAAAGAAAAAACCATGAAAGAAAGAACTAAAAAATCATAAAAAGAAGGTAAGAGAAATAGGGGGTGAGAATTGAATTCCAAGAGTCTAAAATAGTTAATGGAAATATGGGTGCTAGGCACATTCTGTTTGATCCAATGAGGCCTTTTTGTGCACAAGCTACATGTATTAACAAATCTAACGGGCCTTAGGGGGGTGGTCCGAACCATAACACCATAGTCCAGTTTTTGTTTGTTTGCAAAGAAAAAGTCTGTTATACCAAAAACTGGTTATTAGGCTCAAGGGAATATGAATACCAAGTCCAACGAACTTGATCCAAGAAAACCTCCAACATAAATCTGCAACGTGTTTTATTTTTCGGCCCATTAAATTTTGGATAACAAAGAAATGGAACATGATTAAAAAGAAGAATTGTGTCGTTTAGAGTGCATAGGGTTAAGGCAGGGTGCCTCTTAATCTCTCTCACGAAGCGCGACGGCCAACTCAACCTTCTTTCATGGAAGCTCGCCTCAACCTCAATGAAATAACAAATCAACAACATAAAGATTTCTCTCCTTTGAATGTTGATCATGAATCACGTCGTGAATTCTTCCAATCTCCATCAATTAGTAAGATCACAAAAAAGGGATTCGTGAACCCTAAATCGATCAAGCTAACGATTCCAATTAAAAGATAATGTAAAAGTCTGAATATACCTCTGATGGTGACGATCCAGGTACTTCCTTTCCTTCACTTTCTACTATTCCTTATCTCCTCTTCTTCTATTCTCTTCTGCGTTGGTTTCTGTTGCGAAGATGATGATGATGTTGTTGTTTGTTGTGATAGTGTGTTGAAGTCGTATAACGATTCGATAATGATGATGAAGTTGATTCATTGTTGTTTGCGAATTCCCGTTGCGGATTGATTGCATAAGATGATGGAAGAAGTTGTTGTAGTTGTTGCTGATGAAGATTCAAAGAAGATGCAGAAGTTGTTGATTGAAGGTTGACGATTGTAAGTTATTGAAGCCTTGAGAAGTGGAGAATGTAGCACAGTTATACAGAATTGATGAAGATGATGATGAAAGATAATAATGATGCGATTTCAGAGTTTGCAGAGATTCGCGAAGGTTTGATTATGGAGATAAAGCAGAGAGATCAGAGAATGAGGGTGGAGGTTGAGGATCGAAGAGAGAGAGAGAGAGAGAGAGAGAGAGAGAGAGAGAGAGCTGAGAAAGTGATTTTTTGAGATAATCTTCTGGTGAGTTCTCTATATCTCATTTTTTGTTATCAATCATGAACCCCCCCTCTTTTCTGTTATCAATCTCTTCTGTTGGGAATCCCCAAAGTTGGTTAGTTAATTTCTGTTTTATAGGGGTTTGTTAGGTAGTTAGAAATTTAGTTACAATCGGTTATGAAGTTAGGAAACTTAGTTGGAGTTGGTTAGAGGTTTGGGAATTCTGTTTTTGGTTAGCAGTTATGGAAGTTGGTTATTGCAGTTATGTAGAAAGTTGGTTAAAGGTTTGTTATGAACCATTTTCTGTTTTGAGAGGAAGTTAGCTATTTGTCAGTTAGTTAATATTCTGTTTGGTGATTACGTTAGAAGTTAGCTAGTTCTAAAATATTTTTGTCCTAATGATTTTGTGATCAATTTAAGCCTTGTGCTTCAGTTTAAAACAATTAACAGAATTGGGTGAAATTTAATTAGTGATTGGTTATAGGTTGGTTAGAAACTGTTAACAATTGGTTGGGAATTAGTTAGTTCTGCTAGAAATTCTGTTAGGAGCTGTTTTTTTGTTATGCGGTTTAGAGTTGGAAAACAGTTAGGGGTTGTAAGGTTGGTTATGATGTTAGAGGAAATTCTATTATAATTGAATGGTTAGGATTTGTTACTGGCTGTTTTGGAAGATAGAAAACAATTAAGGAAGTTTTGAACTGTTGGAGATTAGGAAGTTGGTTAGAAAGTTCTGTTAGGCTGTAACTAATTCATTTCTGATTTGGCCTCTCCCTTTTCCCACAGGGTTTCCACCCTTTCCTGATTTATTTTTATGCTTTCTAAAGTGAAACTGGTTTTTATGAATGGAATTGATTTTGGGGGATTAAATCATATCAATTATCAACTATTTTCATGACAATTTTGCAGGGCTGCAATCGCGTGTAGAAGGCTTGGATTTTGACACATGAAAGCTTGAGGACATATTTATGTTGGCGTCATGATATGCAAGTGAATTATTGGTGATTTCAGCTTCCTTGAATTTCGGAGAAACAACCATAGTTGTTGAAGGCAAGAGTAACAAACTTAGAGGGAAAGGTTCAATGAAGAAGAAAGCTCTTGTTCGCTTGGTGACGAAATTTGAATCGGAAATGGAATCTAGAGTATGAGAAAACTTGGTATAAAAACTTTCTTAGGATGTAACACTACTTGAACTCTTGTAACGTTCCTTTGAAATTTTGAAATGGTGTATAATGTTTTGAACTTGGAGACTTGGTAATGTTAATAATAGGTACTAAACATGTATTGTGATATTTTGGTGTAATGGATTTTCGTAATTGTATTCCTTCTGAATATGTAAATTTTGAATGTTTCCCTTTTTTGTAATGGAGAGTTTGAATTCAAAAGAATAAAAATATTGATATTTCCTCCTTTATTTAACTTTGACTTCCTAATCTTCTTTTGACCATGTGTCTTGATGTATCTATGATATGCTAAATCATTCAGTAGTAACTTGTATGGATCTATGTTCTTCTTCTCTGACTTCATCACTTTGAATAACTTATCATGCCACGAACATCTTGCCATTAAAGATATTTTGATGAATTATAGGGATTAACATGTTTAAGTATCTCCCAATTCAACTTTAATTCAAAAACCATTAATGCTTTCTAAGAACTTTAGGCTTTAGCTTGAGCTAATTGAATGGAGTTCAAAGAATGTAGCTTGTACCATAAGTATACCAAGTGATTAAAAGGAGATATTTTCCTCAGGGTACACATACCCTGATTTTCAGATAGAATCCAAGTAAAACCATCTGACTCTCTCGCATAAAGCCCATGACCACATGACTTGAGATTCAAGTAATAGGTACCCTATTGTATGATGAAGAAAGAACAATAGAAACTCTAGCCTATAATGCATTAACACATACACCAAATTTATTTAATGATTTGCATCTTGAGCAATAATAGAATCCCTTGAATGATGACTTCCACTGATGAACCCAAGACTTCACAAAGAATTTCTCTTGAATAGCGATAAGAGAAATAAACCTTTATCAATTGATGATGGTGAACATAAGATGACGATGTTTGTAAAGTATCCATGCCCTCACGGTCTCTTGAATGCCACATTATATGATGCCTTGCGTTATAAGCAACCATGAAGCCACTTTACATATTGAATAAGACCAAGAAAGGTCGAGAATAAGGAACTCTGAGGATGATGTATAACCAAGTCTTTGTATTCATCAAATAATCCTGAGGATAAGGGATAACCCTAATTCACGCTCCATGTATCTTCGATTGAAACAAACCTGCAAAAGAGACGAATCCATGATGAACTATGTGAAACCCTAATCCCATGAGCATAAGTACCGAACCTTATTGTTAGTGAATTCGTGCAATGCTAGATGACCTAGTGAAGTATGTACATGAAGAATGAGAGATGCGTAAGCCAGACTATCCTTATAAAGAGGTAGGACAAGTTTGGGGTATTACAGCTGCCCCTATTTAATCGTCTTAAACTTGAAAGTACGATTGGCGCGTGCCTTTCGGGAGTTCAAGATTGAAGATGATTAAATACCAATGCCAAAAAATTGTTCTGGGAGATAGTGCGAGTATTTTCTTATTTGCTGGGGGAAGAGTCCTTTTGTTTTTCCAGTGAAGAGACACAGATTGGACTTGTAATGTGGTGTGATGCCAATACAAGGATAGTATAACACAGACGAGTATCTGAATCAATACGGACGAGTATTGAAAGAAGATACAGACGAGTATCAAAGGTTAAACACAGACGAGTGTTTGAATCAATACGGACGAGTATTTAAAGAAGATACGGACGAGTATCAAAGGTTAAACATGGACGAGTGTTTGTACCAATACAGACCAGTATTGAAAGAAGATACAGGCGAGTATCAAAGGTTAAACATGGACGAGTGTTGAATCAATACATACGAGTATTGAAAGAACATACGGACGAGTATCAAAAGGTAAACACGGACGAGTGTTTGAATCAATACGGACGAGTATTGAAAGAAGATACAGACGAATATCAAAAGGTAAACACGAACAAGTGTTTGAATCAATACGGACGAGTATTGAAAGAAGATACGCACGAGTATTAAAAGGTAAACACAGACGAGTGAATGAATCAATACGAACGAGTATTGAAAGAAGATACGGACGAGTATCAAAAGGTAAATACGGACGAGTGTTTGAATCAATACGGACGAGTATTGAAAGAAGATACAGGCGAGTATCAAAGGTTAAACACGGACGAGTGTTTGAATCAATACGGACGAGTATTGAAAGAAGATACGGACGAGTATCAAAAGGTAAACACGGACGAGTGTTTGAATCAATACAGACGAGTATTGGAGGAAGATACAGACGAGTATCAAAAGGTTAAACACGAACGAGTTTTCGAATCAATACGGATGAGTATTGAAGGAAGATACAGATGAGTATCAAAAGGTAAACACGGACAAGTGTTTGAATCAATATGGACGAATATTGAAGGAAGATACAGACGAGTACCAAAAGGTAAACATGGACGAGTGTTTGAATCAATACGGATGAGTATTGAAAGAAGATACAGGCGAGTATCACACGGACGAGTGTTTGAATCAATACGAACGAGTATTGAAAGAAGATACATACGAGTATCAAAAGGTAAACACGGACGAGTGTTTGAATAAATACGGACGAGTATTGAAGGAAGATATAGACGAGTATCAAAAGGTTAAACACGGACGAGTGTTCGAATAAATACAGATGAGTATTGAAGGAAGATACGGACGAGTATCAAAAGGTAAACACGAACGAGTGTTTGAATCAATGCCGACGAGTATTGAAGGAAGATACAGACGAGTATCAAAAGGTTAAACACGGACGAGTGTTCAAATCAATACGGACGAGTATTGAACGAAGATACGGACGAGTATCAAAAGGTTAAACACGGACTAATGTTCGAATCAATACGGACGGGTATTGAAGGAAGATATGGACGGGTATCAAAAGTTAAACACGGACGAGTGTTTGAATCAATACGGACGATTATTGAAAGAAGATACAGGCGAGTATCAAAGGTTAAACACGGACGAGTGTTTGAATCAACACGGACGAGTATTGAAAGAAGATACAAGTGAGTATCAAAAGTTAAACACGAACGAGTGTTGAAGTCGACACAACGAGTATTTTGGCTTTTGGTGTATTGATTTTTCTGGGTACTTGTTAAGATGAAAGTCATCGATTGGGGATTTTGGGAGTGATATCCTTTTATGGGGATGTATTGTTGTCCTTGAATAATACAAGTCTTTCGTGTAAGGTACCTGATCTGGCCTATGCTTCGTATGCATGTTTGAATTTCTTTTGCCGCAAAGATCTGTTCCGATAGATCGGCTATGCGCTTTTGAGGATGCAATGTTATGTAGTGATAACTATATGCAATGTAAAGGAATAGACTTCACAGGGATAAGCGAAAGCTTGCTGGGAACCATTGCTCATCACTGGGGATGTCAATACATATCGGCGCTGGAAGCCTACAGTACCGAAGGTCACTGGAGAATAATGACAAGAACTTGAACTGGGAAGCTCTTAAAGAGCAAAGATCGTTGATGACTCTGCTGAAGATTGAATTGCTGACGAAGCGAGTCTTCAGGTACGATGCTGGGTTTTGAATCGTACCATTGGGGAAGAGATGATCTGGCCAGACTCCCATACATCCTGAACCGTTGAGAGGATGATAGAACTGAATATGCCGAAGAATGGATATTGAACACCATGTGGATCTCTTTGAATACATGCCCCAAGTTTACGCACACTGGGGAATTATCTCTTGAATCACTTGGGGATAAGAGATGGGCATGGACACTTATGAATGCCCCAGTTTAACTCTGCCAATGCCTCGGTTTAGCTCCACTGGGGAAGTTCTTGTGCGTGCCAAGTCAAAAGATATTTCTGGACTTTCTGAATTCACTTGGGGAATCAGACTTGAAGTTGTCTGTAGCAGATGAAGGCAGCTTCGTGTGCTGGCTAGGTCAGGGTGACCGTTATAAATTGCTACCTTTAAAGAAAAACAACACTTGGAATGCATATGACATCCCGACATGGTTATACATCAACGTAAAGTCAAGTTTTATCTCGACTTGAGAATTTTTATTCCTTATGTTTCTAATGCCATGTTTAATTAACAAATAAAACATATTCTGCATACAAAAACATTTCATGATAATAAGAGACAACTTTGATGAAAATAGATTTTATTGATTGGCCTGTGAATAGGCATTTGTACAAGGAAGCAACTCCTATATGAGGTAGCTGCGAAACAGAAACGAAAAATACAACAGGTTTAAATGGCAATGAGAGATGCTCGAATTTCCATTAAAACCAGTATTGCTATAGTTCCCGTATCCTAAGTTGTCTCAATGCCTTGCTTCTGAAGAGTAGTAGTTGGACCGGTCAATTCGCTTCCAAGGTGCTATAGATGTGCACATGTCACTCGTGAAGAGCATTTAGACTACAGTCTCTCGCTTAAAATCCCTAATTTTTGCTTGGATCGCCCTTTCGGGTTTTCGACCCAACGGGATACCCATTTTTGCCTAAGTCGCCCTTCCGGGTTTTCAACTTAGCAGGTTGTTATCTTTTTCATTTTATCCCTAACTTTTTCCTGGACTTTCGTTCCACCGGGATACCCATTTTTTTGCCTAAGTTGCCCTTTCGAGTTTTCGACCTAGCGGGTCTCTTTATTCGTATAATTTTTTTATTGAGTCTGAATTGACTGGGAGCAGAACGTCTTCCCCATCCATGTCTGTCAGGATTAAGGTACCTCCTGAAAAAGCTCTTTTCACGATGTATGGTCCCTCGTAATTGGGAGTCCATTTGCCCCTTGGGTCGGAATGGCTTTGCACGATGACCCTTCTCAGGACCAGATCACCAGGATAAAACTTTCGAGGACGAATCTTTTTGTCGAATGCTCTTTTCATTCTTTGTTGGTACAACTGGCCATGACAGATGGCCGTCAGCCGCTTTTCATCAATCAAATTAAGTTGGTCGAACCTTGTCTGAACCCATTCTGTCTCATCAAACTTGGTCTCCATCAGAACCCTCAACGAAGGAATTTCTACATCGACAGGAAGCACGACATCAGTGCCATAGACAAGCAAAAATGGAGTTGCCCCTATTGAAGTGCGCAAACGTTATGTAGCCATGTAGAGCAAAAGGCAACATTTCATGCCAATCTTTGTACGTTCTGACCATCTTCTAGACGATCTTGTTTATGTTTTTATTAGCAGCTTTGACTGCACCGTTCATTTTTGGTCGATACGGCGATGAATTTTGATGTTCAATCTTGAAATCTTCACACAATTCCTTCATCATGTTTTTGTTAAGATTATAACCATTATCAGTGATGATTCTATGAGGGACTCCGTAACGACATATGATTTCTTTCCTGATGAAATCGGTAACGACCTGTTTGGTTACATTCTTGTAAGAAGGTGCTTTTACCCATTTAGTGAAATAGTCGATAGCCACTAGGATGAATCTATGACCATTCGAAGCACTTGGTTCAATCCTTCCAATCATATCAATTCCCCACATCGCAAATGGCCACGGGAAGGTCATAACATTTAGAGGAGTTGGAGGAACATGAATTATGTATGCATATACTTGGCATTTGTGGCACGATTTCGCATATACACAACAATCTCTCTCCATCATCGTCCAGAAGTATCCTGCTCGTAGGATTTTCTTCGCCATAGAATTCCTGCTCGAATGAGTTCTGAAAGAACCCTCATGGATTTCCTTTATGATCGACTCTGCTTCGTGTCTATCCACGCATCTGAGCAGAACCGAGTCATAATTTCTCTTATACAGGACGTCTCCTAATAAGAGGAACTTGGATGCTAATCTTCTAAGCATACGCTTATCACAAATTGTAGCATTTTTGGGATGCTCTTGCTTCTCGAGGTACTGTTTAATGTCGTAATACCACGGCTTATCATCAGTCATATCCTCGGTTGAGAGACAATGGGAAGGAAAGACATGTGCCGGCTCTTTGTACCTGAGGATGCGTATATTAGGCGCCTGATTTGGAAACTCACCGAAAATATGGATGCTAGTGTGGCTAAAGCATCGGCCAGCTGGTTTTCATCTCTAGGAATATGTCCAAAGGTGATTTCATCAAAAGCGGGTATTACCTGCAAGATGTAGTCTTTGTACAGAATCAAACTGGGGTGTTTCGTCCCCCAATCACCTCGTACCTGATGTATGACTAAAGCAGAGTCTCCAAAGACTTCAAGGATTTTGATTTTAAGGTCGATAGATGCCTTTAGCCCCATTACACATGCCTCATATTCCACCACATTATTTGTACAATCGAAACATAACCGGGCCGTAAACAGTGTATGATTATTACGTGGAGAAGTCAATATTGCCCCAATGCCATGGCCTACAGCGTTCGAGGCGCCATCAAACGAAAGTGTCCATCGCTCTTTCGGATAAACCCCATCATAATCATCAAGCTTCATAACATCTTCATCCGGGAAGTCAAATTTCATTGATTGGTACTCCTCCAACGGCTGATGAGCAAGATGATCTGCAAGAATTCTACCTTTGATAGCCTTTTGTGTAACATACTGAATGTCATATTCAGATAAAAGCATCTGCCATCGAGAAAGTCTGCCTGTGAGTGCTGGTTTCTCAAAGATATACTTTATCAGATCCATTTTTGATATTAGAAAGGTCGTATATGTCAGCATATACTGCCTCAGACGTCGAGCAGCCCAAGAAAGTGCACAGTAGGTTTTTTCAAGTAAAGCACATCGGGATTCACAATCAGTAAACTTTTTACTCAGATAATAAATGGCGTGTTCTTTACGTCCTGTTTCATCCTGTTGCCCGAGCACACAACCCATGGATCCTTCCAGCACCGTCAAGTACATGATGAGTGGCCTCCCAAGCACTGGAGGGACAAGGATTGGTGGCTCTTAGAGGTATTGTCCTATTTTCTCAAAGGCTTCCTGGCAATTAGCATCCCATCAGACATCTTGATTCTTGCGCAGCAATTTAAAGATGGGTTCACAAATATCTGTGAGATGAGAAATAAACCTGGCTATGTAGTTCAATCTCCCAAGGAACCCTCTTACTTCTTTTTCGTTTTTTGGTGCTGGCATATTCTGTATTTCTTTTACCTTGTTGGGATCTAACTCAATTCCTTGTTGACTTACGATAAAACCGAGTAGTTTGCCGGATCGCACCCCGAAGGTGCACTTATTCGGATTAAGCCTTAGTCTAAACGTTTGTAGACGCGCAAATAACTTTCGCAGATGGACTAAGTGTTCATCCTCGATTTGTGATTTTGCAATCATATCATCAGGATATACTTCAACCTCTTTATGAATCATATCATGGAAAAGTGTCACCATGGCACGTTGATATGTTGCACCATCATTTTTTAGGCCAAAAGGCATGACCTTA
Organism: Vicia faba; assembly: GCA_948472305.1. Taxonomy (NCBI): domain Eukaryota; kingdom Viridiplantae; phylum Streptophyta; class Magnoliopsida; order Fabales; family Fabaceae; genus Vicia; species Vicia faba. The sequence goes on along the minus strand of OX451741.1, from coordinate 889,480,198 downwards.
TAACAGTAAGTACCCCATGGAGTAGTGAATGTCGTCTTTGTCATGTCTTCCGGGGTCATCTTTATCTGATTGTATCCCGAAAAACCATCCATGAAGGAGAAAACCGAGGACTGAGCCGTATTATCAACCAATACGTTGATGTATGGTAATGGGAAGTCGTCTTTTGGGCTTGCTTTGTTCAGATCTCGATAGTCTACACACATGTGCACCTTCCCATATTTCTTAGGGACAGGTACGATGTTGGCAATCTAATCTGAGTATTCACATACCAACAAAAAGCCTGCGTTCAACTGCTTTTCAACTTCTTCTTTGATTTTGAGAGACATATCTGGACGAGTTCTCCTCGGCTTCTACTTTATCGGAGGACATTCTAGCTTGAGTGGCAAGTGGTGCATGACTATATCCGTATCTAGACTAGGCATATCTTCATACGACCAGGCAAAGATGTCGGAGTACTCTCTAAGAAGCTCAATCAACCCCTTCTTTATGTCATCTTGCAAAGCGGCCCCTATCTTGACCTCCTTTTTTACTGCGTCGGTGCCGAGATTGATGGCTTCAATGGCTTCTTGATGAGGCAAGATCATTTTCTATTCTTGTTTCAAAAGCCTTGCCAATTCCTCTGGAATTTCACAATCTTCCCCACTACCCTCATCGGCTTGGTCATTCGGATTTCCAAGGATATTGGTGCAAGGAACTGTAACATCACCGTTTTTATGGAATTCGAGGCAGGCCTGCATGATTTGATGAATCATGCCTTTTTTTAGAATATGGATGTGAATTGGAAAATGGTTAAAGAGTTAGAAAAAACATTGCCATTTTATTTTACGAAAATAAGAAAATATAGAGAGCAGAAATTTTATGCAAAAATGAAATTTTATTCAATTTTTAAACAAACATAGAAACATGAGGGGGCCCCTTTCATAAGCTATCATCATGCTCCGGGCAAAAGCATATGACTTATTTTAAACAAGAACATTACATGTCAAAGAAAACCACTTCGGGAATATCAGTGACAGTCCAATTGTCGAGCTCCTGATCAAGCACAATCTGGTAGATGTACTGAGCCATGTTTGCATCGTCTTCATCATCTATTGCATGGATTTGTCCTTGGGCCTCTGGACCGGCCTTAACAAATACCTTTGAAAGCGGAGGAACTTGTTTTCCCTTGAGCATAATTGGACTCGTACTAACATGGTCTAAAAACGGGAACCCGAATCCAAGTCCAGACTTGTCCTGCTTTTAGCGCACCTCTATCACTTTGCCCCAGTCTTCATTAGGAATCCAAGATTCCACAATGGCTTTAGCATCCCTCAAAGAAAACATTGGAATTCCAGACTTCTTTGTAGTTTCCAGCATGGTGGGGACTCTGTCAACATAAATGATTTCCAAGGCTTGGAAAGGGGTCTCATGAACTTCCCCATCCACTTAGACATAACGGAAGGAAGTAACATTGTTGATCACGACATATTCCTCTACGCCAATAATGATGACCTTGTCTTGAATGATGAACTTCAAACGTTGGTGCAGGGTTGAAGTAACGGCCCCCGCCATATGGATCCACGGGCGTCCTAATAAGCAAGTGTAATATGGACGAATGTCCATGACATAGAACAATAGGTAGAATATGTGGGGGCCGATTTTGATGGGCAAGTCAACTTCCCCTTCCACAAATCTCCTCGACCCATCAAAGGCTTTGAATGTCAGCGTATTGGGTTTCATCATCACCCCGTCCATGTTCAGCTTGTATAGAGTATGCTTAGGCATCACGTTCAAAGAAGACCCAGTGTCTACTAGAACTCGAGACATTACAGTATCTAAGCACCTGATGGAAATATGCAACGCCTTATTATGAGCTTGGCCCTTAGGAGGGAGCTCGTCATCACTGAAGCCTAGACAGTTTCCTGCGGAAATATTTGTAACAACCCCTTCAAATTGGGCAACATAAATTTCAGGATTCACATGGGAACCGTGTAGAATTCTCATCAAGGCGGTTCGATGAGCTTCAGAGTACAGGAGGAGGGATAGGATTCAGATCTTTGCAGGCGTCTGATTTAGCTGGTCAACCACCTTGAAATTGCTCTTCTTGATTACCCTGATTAGCTGTTCCACTTATTGTTCAAAAGACGTCCCAGGAGAATCATTAACTACCTGCTTCCCTTTATCTTTCACAGGAATCTTTTCGATAACTTCCTCAGGAGGCGGTGGAGTAGGAGCGAAGACTCTCCCACTTCGAGTTATTCTACTAGTCCCAACAATGTTGGTTACATCCTTATTTTCAATCGGTGGACAAACAACTTTCTTTCCCAGAATGTAAACGACATTATATTCCTATGCCACTGCCCTGTTATCAGTTAACGGACCGAGAACAGAACTTGGAAGTGTTGATGTTTGGGTTGGCGGGGAAGCAATCAGATTCAGGTTTGGCGTAGGGAGCATTGGAACTTGTATAACCAATGGAACTCTTGAAGTATCCTCTGAACATTGGCCGGATAATACGGAATTTCCAGAATAGCGACATCACCCTCGGGGATGACTTTCTCAACTCTAACAACCCCTTCGTCCATCAGTTTCTGAATGGAGTTTTTCAAATCATCACACTCGTCTGGATTGGATGAGAATTTCAAACAAAATCCATGAAGCTCTTATAGAACTTCCTGCTGCAAAATATGCTCGCTTAGAACTGTCATCGACATCTGAATCTCTTCAACCTGAGTCACTAAGTCATGGTCATCGTCGAACCCAATAGCATTGGAAGCAGCCCCATGGTGGGGGGCATAGGATTGTTTTGAACATTAGGGCATATAGGAGCGAAGCTTAACTCCTTGGCCTCTAAAAGATCTTGCACCTTGTACTTTAAAGCTCTGCAGTTTTTGATTGAATGACCTGGAGCTCCTGAATGAAACTCACAACGTGCATTGACATCATAACCCCTTGGAAGTTCTGCTGGTGGGGGAGCCAATACTCGAAGTTGTACCAATTTACCAACTAACAATTGTGGAAGCAATTGGGCATACGACATCGGTATTGGATCCAACTTCCTCTCAGGATACATTTGCTGCCTTTGTTGACCCCTCTGCCCCTGGGGCCTTTGGTTCTGTTGTTAGTTTCGCGGTGGTGCATACTGTTGTTGTGGAGCAGTAGCAGGAGTTTCATAATATGGGACCTGTACAATAGCTTTCCCCTTATCAGCAGAGGCATTTCTCACCTCTCCCTCTTTTTCCTTGACAAAACCACTAGAGTAAGGTTTCTTCCCACCACCTGAGTTGTTGTTACCATTTGTGCCAGATGCACCTGAAATAGTCCATACTTTAATACACATTTCAACCCGCTCCCTGATGATGACCATATCCGAAAATGAATATGAAGTACTGCTGAGCATATGTTGTAGATACGGACCTAGGAGGGTACTCATAAAAATATCTACCAGTTCCCGGTCTAGGAGAGGATGTTGAACTCTTGCGGCCAAACTGCGCCATCTCTGGGCATACTCTTTGAAAGACTCACCAGTCTTTTGAGACATACTCTGTAGCTGCGCACGTCTAGGTTCCATGGCAGTGTTGTAGTGATAATATTTTAAGAAAGCATCAACAAGCTCACTCCAGTTACTAACATGAGTTTGCTCCAACTGCATGTACCACTCTAATGGAGCTTCAGCAAGACTGTCCTGAAAGAAATGCATAAGCAACAACTCATTGCTAGCATAAGCATCCATATTTCTGCAGTAAGATCGGAGATAAGTCTTTGGGCATGTAACCCCCTTATACTTGTCAAAATAAGGTACCTTAAACTTTGGTGGAATCACAACCCCTGGAACCAAACACATAGCAGCGACACTGAATCCCAGTTTCTTAGAAGTCTCCATAGCCTTTAAGCGTTCTTCCAGAGCCTTGTACATCTTAGCAGTTTCAGACAGATCAGTTGTAGAATCCTTTGGAGGGTCATCGAGATCAATGACATCATGGTGGTCATCCATAATCAGTCGTGGGTTCTCCTTAGGAATCCCCCCATGGTCATTCTTGGGTCCACCATTCTCGGATGTGGAGGCACCGTCTACCAGATTAGTAATGCTTATTCTGAGCTCTTCCTTCCCTTGAATGAAGACATGAAGAGTTTCTATGAGCTGATTCATTCGGTCACCCATGGTATCCATGTCTTTGTGGAGAGCAGCCTGGTTCTGCTCAATCTGTTCCATAATCCTCAACTTGTTGGCTCGAGTGCGATAAGGATGTAGGGAAGTCGTTTTGTAGATTTTGTCTGATAAAAGGCAAAATCATTAGATAAGAATTCTTGCCAGAAAACCAGTAATTCATGAAATTCATGATATGTATGATGTATGAAATGATTGTCCACTCTGATTTTCCATGGTTCAATTAGCGTCAGCAGTAATCGAGCAACGTGATAATAAGAACGACCGTATGAAGAAATCATCCAAAAATAAGAGAAATTCCCACAGAATTGAATACGAGAAAGTTATGAGAGTATAAGATAAGAAACTCTGTTTATTGGTAACAATAATGATCAGTTCGGAGGTAGGTTACCATTCTTCCCCCACTTCCATCTCACATTGTCAGGGCCCAAATAAAGTGCCTTAGCGATAGTTTCAAAATCATGCCCGTCCAGACTGGTAACGAGAACTTGAGCAGTATTGATAAGTATAATTGTCTCCCTTGGTCCTCTTGAGAACATCATTGTTGCCAAACGTTACTGACGAAAATTATGCCAGAGAGGTATCCCGAAATGGACATGCACATGCAAGGTTAGTACATTTCATCTTTCTGACATTTCTTTCTGAGAAATAAACATGCTATGATGTAAATGCAAAGTGATCATGGGGTTACTACTTCCATGACACAAATCTCTGTTGTATTGCCTCTGCGTAGTCTGTAAGTACCAGGATCATAGGTCCGGAACATAAACCACATAATCTTATGAACAGATTCAGGACTCAAAATAAATCTGAGATCCTCCTAGTCACCGATAGAAATTCAGATCATATCCATTGGAATCGATAATCCCCGTCTAGATACAATCATTATCTGAATATGAGTAACCATCTGAACATAGTCACTACCTGTACCTGTAATAATGATCCACTCCCCACTCACGGGTGAAGACTAGGTCAGGGTAAGACGATGGTAACTCGAAAATCACGGGCTCACTTGAAAGTAAAATCATCGCAACACAGACGTGCATGATGAAAGTACCTCCAATTGAACCTCATCTAAGCGTGGTATATGACATGACTGCACTAATCGGACCACGTCCTATAGCCGTCATGCCCCCACTCTATTCCTAGTGTCCTAGTGCACTCTGGCCTGGGTACTGGGCCTTTTACATCAATAGTAACACCCACCCAATCAAGAATCAAATCCAGTACAGTAGTAGTATATGGAAGACAGTAAAATGCGATGCATACATATGCTCAAGTATATGCAAAATGAGTTAATAAAGTGAAAGCATAAAAATGAACACCCAAAGAAAAGAAAGCAAGAGGAAGGAGCGAATCCGGGATGGACCAGCATTTAGTCGACCTATCCCCAGTGAAGTCGCTAGCTGAAACAACCGGCTGAAAATCATCAAACAATGAAGTCGCCATCGAACGTCTTTTATCCCACATGTAGGGAAAGGTAAACATCGAGAAAACCTGAGAAGGGAGAAGTCCCGATCTTGCGACCGAGAGATTGGGTAAGGGAGTCTGTTACACGAGGGGAAGGTATTAGCACCCCACACGCCCGTAGTACTCTACGGTATCCACTCTTGTTATCTATCTTATGGGTGTGTTTAATTTATGCTTACTCTTTACTATACTACTGAAGGGAGAATGCATGCAAAAGGAAGGAGAAAAGAATGTAGGGAAAATAAAATTATGCTCGCTTGGGCCCTACCCCAATGCCTACGTATCCGTTTTGAGGAATCAGAGCTACCGTAGTTCGGCGCATATGTTTTCGTTTGTTTGTGTTTTTTATGGACGAAGTTAATTCCGCCTTTTGCCGCAGCTCGACCTTTGGGGACTTATGTGTTGGCACAAAAGTAAATTAATCATGTCCTTACCTGAAAAGGGGTTTAGAGAAAAGTGCTTGAGCGCACAAAATGATTTGAATTTGTTTGTATTTTTGTTGCAGATAATGACTAGTTAACCTCAAGAGAGAGATATTAGCCACTTCTCTACTTAGCCATGGAAGGAGTCTTTGAGAATTGAACCGCACCTAGACTTGAGATGAAGAACAATAAGATCGATAAGAGACCCGCTTATCATTTCCCATACTAAGCAAAGGCGTGGTTCTCATCAGTAGCTTTAAAGTATTTTGAAGTTTGAAAAGGAAAAAAAGAAGTTTTTGTTTTAATGCAAATGCAAAAGGGGAAAGAAAAGTCAAAGGGAGACTAGCTTATTTCTAAACCTAATGTTATCATGCAATGGTGGTCCTAAGATTCGGATTCCTGAGAGAATTCTATCTAATATTTGCATTCTTGGATTTAGAAGCATAATGTCTAATTTTAGTTCAATTAAATCGAAGAATAAATTTGAACCAAAATCACCTAAGGGATCATGAAAGACTATACAAACAAGCAAAATTAGGCAGCAAGTATTAAAGTATTGCATACAATCCATACCAAAAATTGCAAAAGAAATACATGGCATAAAATGAGTAAAATTAGTGGTTAAAATTGACTAAAAGTTAGCAAAGGGGGAAATTAATTCCTATTTAATTCCTAAAATGTATTATAATACTTTTACCATTTTTTATTATGCATTTTTTATTAAAGAAAAAACCATGAAAGAAAGAACTAAAAAATCATAAAAAGAAGGTAAGAGAAATAGGGGGCGAGAATTGAATTCCAAGAGTGTAAAATAGTTAATGGAAATCTGGGCGCTAGGCACATTCTGTTTGATCCAATGAGGCCTTTTTTGTGCAGAAGCTACATGTATCAACAAATATAAGGGGCCTTAGGGGGGTGGTCTGAACCATAACACCATAGTCCAGTTTCTGTTTGTTTGCAAATAAAAAGTCCGTTATACCAAAAACTGGTTATTGGGCTCAAGGGAATATGAATACCAAGTCCAACGAACTTGATCCAAGCAAACCTCCAACATAAATCTGCAATGTGTTTTATTGTTCGGCCCATTAAATTTCGGATAACAAAGAAATGGAACATGAATAAAAAGAAGAACTGTGTCGTTTAAAGTGCATATGGTTAAGGCAGGGTGCCTCTTAATCTCTCTCACGAAGCGCGAAAGCCAACTCAACCTTCTTTCATGGAAGCTCGCCTCAACCTCAACGAAATAAAAATCAACAACATAAAGATTTCTCTCCTTTGAATGTTGATCACGAATCACGCCATGAATTCTTCCAATCTCCATCAATTAGTGAGATCACAAAAAAGGGATTCGTGAACCCTAAATCGATCAAGCTAACGGTTCCAATTAAAAGATAACGTAAAAGTCTGAATCTACCTATGATGGTGACGATCCAGGTACTTCCTTTCCTTCACTTTCCACTATTCCTTATCTCCTCTTCTTCTATTCTCTTCTGCGTTGGTTTCTGTTGAAAAGACGATGATGATGATGTTGTTTGTTGTGATAGTGTGCTTAATTCGTATAACGATTCGATGATGATGATGAAGTTGATTCGTTGTTGTTTGCAAATGCCCGCTGCGGATCAATTGCATAAGATGATGGAAGAAGTTGTTATATTTGTTGCTGATGAAGACTCAAAGAAGATGCAGAAGTTGTTGATTGAAGGTTGACGATTGCAAGTTATTGAAGCCTTGAGATATGGTGAATGTAGCACGGTTATATAGAAATGATGAAGATAATGATGGAAGATGATGGTGATGCAGTTTCAGAGTTTGCAGAGATTCACGAAGGTTTGATTATGGAGATAAAGCAAAGAGATCAGAGAATGAGGGTGGAGGTTGAGGATCAAAGAGAGAGAGAGCTGAAAAAGTGATTTTTTAAGATAATCTTCTGGTGAGTTCTCTATATCTCATTTTTTGTTATCAATCGTGAACCCCCCTCTTTTTTGTTATCAATCTCTTCTGTTGTGAATCCCCAAAGTTGGTTAGTTAATTTCTGTTTTATAGGGGTTTGTTAGGTAGTTAGAAATTCAGTTACAGTCGGTTATGGAGTTAGGAAACTTAGTTGGAGTTGGTTAGAGGTTTGGGAATTCTATTTTTGGTTAGCAGTTATGGAAGTTGGTTATTGCAGTTATGTAGAAAGTTGGTTAAAGGTTTGTCATGAACCATTTTCTGTTTTTAGAGGAAGTTAGCTGTTTTTCAGTTAGTTAATATTTTGTTTGGTGATTACGTTAGAAGTTAGCTAGTTCTAAAATAGTTTTGTCCTAATGATTTTGTGATCAATTTAAGCCTTGTGCTTCAGATTAAAACAATTAACAGAATTGGGTGAAAGTTAGTCAGTGATTGGTTATAGGTTGGTTAGAAACTGTTAACAATTGGTTGGGAATTAGTTAGTTCTGCTAGAAATTCTATTAGGAGCTGTTTTTTTGTTATGCGGTTTAGAGTTAGAAAATAGTTGGGGGTTGTAAGGTTGGTTATGATGTTAGAGGAAACTTTGTTATAATTGAATGGTTATGATTTTTTATAGGCTGTTTTGGAAGATAGAAAACGATTAAGGAAGTTTTGAACTGTTGGAGATTAGGAAGTTGGTTAGAAAGTTCTGTTAGGCTGTAACTGATTCATTTTTGATTTGGCCTCTCCCTTTTCCCACAGGGTTTCCACCCTTTCCTGATTTATTTTTATGCTTTCTAAAGTGAAACTGGTTTTTATGAATGGAATTGATTTTTGGGGATTAAATCATAGCAATTATCAATTGTTTTCATGACAATTTTGCAGGGCTGCAATCGCGTGTAGAAGGCTTGGATTTGGACACATGAAAGCTTGAGGACATATTTATGTTGGCGTCATGATATGCAAGTGAATTATTGGTGATTTCAGCTTCCTTGAATTTCGGAGCAACAACCATAATTGTTGAAGGCAAGAGTAACAAACTTAGAGGGAAAGGTTCAATGAAGAAGAAAGCTCTTGTTCGCTTGGTGACAAAATTTGAATCGGAAATGGAATGTAGAGTATGAGAAAACTTGGTAGAAAAACTTTCTTAGGATGTAACACTACTTGAACTCTTGTAACGTTCCTTTGAAATTTTGAAATGGTGTATAATGTTTTGAACTTGGAGACTTGGTAATGTAAATAATGGGTACTAAACATGTATTGTGATATTTTGGTGTAATGGATTTTCGTAATTGTATTCCTTCTGAATATGTAAAATTTTGAATGTTTCCCTTTTTTGTAATGGAGAGTTCGAATTCAAAAGAATGAAAATATTGATATTTCCTCCTTTATTTAACTTTGACTTCCTAATATTCTTTTGAGCCTGTGTCTTGATGTATCTATGATATGCTAAATCATTCAGTAGTAACTTGTATGGATCTATGTTCTTCTTCTCTGACTTCATCACTTTGAATAACTTATCATGCCACAAACATCTTGCTACTAAAGATCTTTTGATGAATTAAAGGAATTAACATGTTTAAGTATCTCCTGATTCAACTTTAATTCAAAAACCATTAATGCTTTCTAAGAACTTTAGGCTTTAGCTTGGGCTAATTGAATGGAGTTCAAAGAATGTAGCTTGTACCATAAGTATAACAAGTGATTAAAAGGAGATATTTTCCTCAGGGTACACAAACCTTGATTTTCAGATAGAATCCAAGTAAAACCATCTTCCTCTCTCGCATAAAGCCTATGACCACATGATTTGAAATTCAAGTAATAGGTACCCTATTGTCTGATGAAGAAAGAACAATAGAAACTCTAGCCTATAATGCAATAACACATACACCAAAATTTCTTTAATGATTTGCATCTTGAGCAATGATAGAATCCCTTGAATGATGACTTCCACTGATGAACCCAAGACTTCACAAAGAATTTCTCTTGAATAGCGATAAGAGAAATAAACCTTTATCAATTGATGATGGTGAACATAATAAGACGATGTTTGTAAAGTCTCCATGCCCTCATGGTTTCTTGAATGCCACATTATAGGATGCCTTGCATTATAAGAAACCATGAAGCCACCTTACATATTGAAGAAGACCAAGAAAGGTCGAGAATAAGGAACTCTGAGGATGATGTATAACCAAGTCTTTGTATTCATCAAATAATCCTGAGGATAAGGGATAACCCTAATTCACGCTCCATGTATCTTCGATTGAGACAAACCTGCAAAAGAGATGAATTCATGATGAACTTTGTGAAACCCTAATCCCATGAGCATAAGTACCAAACCTTATTATTAGTGAATCCGTGCAATGCTAGATGACCTAATGAAGTATGTACATGAAGAATGAGAGATGCGTAAGCCAGACTATCCTTATAAAGAGGTAGGACAAATTTGGGGTATTACACAAGACTTATCCATTGACAACATAAGGATAAATTAGATTTCCATGGTTTCGCTGAAGGACGCGCAACAGGTTTTGCATAATGGTCATAATGACGTTTGGGGACGAATTGTGGATCCACCCGTGAACAAGAACAAAACTGGCTTGGGGTTCTCTTCGAGGAATGGCAAAGGCGAAAGTTTGAAGTCAAAGTCTACTATGAGAAGCTATCATGATGTTTTCCACAACGGAGGTTACCTTCATCCAACTGTTTCTGGAGTTAATGTTGTTGAGGAGGATGAAGCAGAGCAGGAAATGCCAAATTCTGTGACGCACGGAGTCAGGGTTCAGAACTGGGTCACCATTGATGTTCCCTCTTGCATATATGTTTCAAAGTAATTTGATTTGTTAATCTTTCTTTTTGAAAAGGCTTTCACTCTGCCCAAGGTGGAAGTATTAATGTTGTAGGGCTTATCTGTTTGCTGTGACATTTAAGATCATTAATAAAAGTTATTTTACCTCCCGAATTATGTCTTTATTTTCTTCTTTTTCTTGGAAAATGGTAATAAAAAAAACTTTCAAAATAAATAATAACTGAAATTCAATATGCATGATCACTTGTCATATGTTTCAGTTTCTAAAAGCAATCATAAATCATATGTGCAGATTAATTAAAAAAAACAGTTGAATACAATGACCCTGCACCCTCTCCCAACTTTGAATGTCATGTGTTTGGGGCTGAAGAAGAATATTATGATGAGATTCCAGAAGAGGTCTCACGGTTTCTTGAGCACGAGGAAAATACCATTCAGCCATATAAAGAGCCTTTGGAAGTGATCAATTTGGGTCCATAAGAAGATCCAAAGGAAGTCAAGATTGGAGCTTCGATGCATCCCGATGTGAAGAGAAGGTTGATTGAGTTGTTGAAGGAGTATGTGGATATTTTTGCTTGGTCTTACCAAGATATGCATGGTCTAGATACAGATATTGTCGAGCACCATTTTCCGTTGAAGCCAGAGTGTCCGCCAATTAAACAAAAGTTGAGAAGAACTCACCCAGATGTGGCAGTAAAGATAAAAGAGGAGGTTCTAAAGAGGATTAATGTTGGTTTTCTTGTGACGTCAGTGTATCCTCAATGGATTGCCAATATTGTCCCAGTACCGAAAAAAGACAGAAAAGTTTGCATGTGCGTAGATTATAGAGATCTAAATAAAGCTAGACCAAAAGATGATTTTCCATTGCCACATATCTACATGTTAGTGGATGGCACAACAAAATTCAAAGTATTCTCGTTCATGGACGGATTTTCCGGGTATAATCAAATAAGAATGGCTTCAGAGGACATGGAAAAAACAACGTTTATGATACCCTGGGGAACATTCTATTACAGAGTGATGCCCTTCGGGTTGAAGAACTCTGGTGCAACGTACCAGAAGGCTATGACAACCTGATTCCATGATCTGATGCACAAGGAAATTTAAGTATATGTTGATGATATGATTGCCAAATCCCAGACTGAAGAAGGGCATATAGAAGATTTGTTGAAGCTGTTTCAGCGTTTGAGGAAGTATCGTCTCCGCTTGAATCCAAATAAGTGCACCTTCGGTGTTCGATTAGGGAAGTTGTTGGGTTTCATTGTTAGCCAGAAAGGAATTGAAGTTGACCCTGATAAAGTCAAAGCAATTCAAGAAATGCCAACACCGAGAACTGAAAAGCAAGTCAAAAGTTTCCTCGGGCGTTTGAATTATATTTCCAGATTCATATCCCATATGACCGCAACATGTGAACCGATGTTTAAGTTATTAAAGAAATATCAAGGTTGTGTATGGGCGGATGACTGCCAAAGGGAATTTGAGAGTATTAAGGAATATCTGCTTGAACCTCCTATCTTGCTCCCTCCCATAGAAGGAAGACCGTTGATTATGTATCTGACAGTGTTAGATAAATCCATGGGTTGTATTCTGGGACCACAGGATGAAACAGGGAAGAAGGAGTTCGCCATTTATCATCTCAGTAAAAAATTCACTGATTGTGAGTCGCGGTATTCCATGCTGGAAAAAACATGTTGTGCTTTGGCCTGGGCGGCAAAGCGTTTGCGGCAGTATATGTTGAATCACACCACATGGTTGATCTCCAAAATGGATCCAATCAAGTACATTTTTGAAAACCTGCTCTTACTGGGAGAATTTCCCGCTGACAGATGTTGTTATCTGAATATGATATTGAATACCGCACTCAAAAGCACATTAAAAGTAGTGTGTTGGCAGATTATCTTGCTCACCAACCAGTGGAGGATCACCAGTCTTTAGAATATAAATTCCCCGATGAGGATGTGATGCCTCTGAAAGTGAAGGATTGTGATGAACCATTACCTGAGGAAGGTCCTGACCCTGAATCTCGTTGGAGTATGATATTTGATGGAGCTGTGAATGCTTATGGTAAAGGAATTGGTTCTGTGATTGTCACTCCTCATGGATTACACATTCCTTTTACTGCAAGGTTAACATTTTATTGCACTAATAATATGGCAGAATATGAGGCTTGCATCATGGGTCTCGAGGAAGCTATTGATCTCAGAATCAAAATTATAGATGTGTATGGCGATTCGGCTTTGGTAATAAATCAGATAAAGGAGAGTGGGATACTCGTCACCCTGGCTTGATCCCTTACAAAGATTATGCTAGAAGATTATTACCATTCTTCAATAAAGTTGAATTCCATCATATCCCTAGAGATGAAAATCAAATGGCGGATGCTCTGGAAACTCTGGCTTCTATGTACCAAGTCAATACTTGGAATGATATACCCCGAATTACAATTCGATGGCTGGATAGGCCCGCTCATGTGTTTACAATAGAGGAGGTAGCAGATGAAAAACTTTGGTATTATGATATCAAGCATTTTCTTCAGACTCAAGAATTCTTGATTTGTGCGTCGAAGAAAGATAGAAAAACATTGAGAAGATTGGCAGGAAGTTTCTTCTCAGTGAAAATGTGTTATATAAGAGAAATTATGACATGGTCTTGCTCAGATGCGTGAATAGACACGAAGCAAACATGTTGATGCATGAGATTCATGAAGGTTAATTTGGCACTCATTCCAATGGACATTCGATGGCTAAAAATACGCTAAGGGCAGGTTATTATTGGCTGACAATGGAGTGTGACTGTTACAAATTTGCAAAGAAGTGACATAAATGCCAGATTTATGCAGACAAGGTCCATGTGCCTCCGACACTTATCAATGTGATTTCCTCCCCGTGGCCTTTCTCTATGTGGGGTATTGACATGATTGGGATGATAGAACCCAAAGCTTCGAATGGGCACCGTTTTATCTTGGTAGCAATTGATTACTTCACCAAATGGGTGGAGGCTGCTTCATATGCCAATGTTACTAAGCAGGTGGTTGTGAGCTTCATTAAGAATAATCTTATATATCAGTATGGTGTGCCGAGAAGAATCATCACTGACAATGGCTCGAATTTGAACAACAAGATGATGACAGAACTGTGTGAAGAATTCAAGATTGTCCATCATAATTCATCTCCATACAGGCCAAAGATGAATGGGGTTGTTGAAGCTGCTAATAAGAATATCAAGAGAATTATCCAGAAAATGGTTATTACTTATAAGGATTGGCATGAAAGGCTACTTTTTGCTCTGCATGGATATCGAACATTTGTCCGCACTTGAACAGGAGCAACCCTGTTCTCCCTAGTGTATGGAATGGAAGTTGTACTCCCAATCGAGGTAGAGATTCCCTCGTTACGTGTGATAATGGAAACTAAGTTGACAAAGGCTGAATGGGTCCAGAATAGGTTTGACCAATTAAATTTGATCGAGGAGAGGAGAATGACAACTTTGTGTCATGGCCAGTTATATCAAAGAAGAATGAAGAAAGCTTTTGATAAAAAGGTCAAATCTCGTGAATTTAGAGAAGGCGACCTCGTGCTCAGGAAGATCATGTCTTTCAACACTGATTCTAGGGGCAAGTGGACTCCCAATTTTGAGGGCCCATATGTTGTCAAGAAAGCCTTCTATGGCGGTGCATTAATTCTCGAAAATATGGATGGAGAGGAGTTCCCACGTCCCATGAATGCTGACGCAGTTAAGAAATACTTCACCTAAAGAAATAAAAGAATAACTCGCTAAGTTGAAAACCCGAAAGGGCGGCTTAGGCAAAAAAGGAGCGTCTCGGTAGGCCGAAAACCCGAAGGGGCGGTCTAGGCAAAAATTAGAGACCTAAACAGAATAATTTCCTGCTAAGTTGAAAACCCGCAAGGGAAGCTTAGGCAAAAGTTAGGGACTTTCTTGGCAAGTAACTACGTCAGATAAGACTTGATCGTTGAAGAAACACTCTTCTTGGATCTTCACCATACTTCAACAAAAGCCGTTGCTCAGGATTTCAGAAGTTGTTAGAAGGGATAATAGTCATTGTATCTCAATGTATCTTTTCCAGTATAGATTGCCATTTTCCGAACTTTGTAATCATCTATGGAGTCTTGCCATTTACAGACTACCATTCTATTAATGAAATTTGAGCTTTTACCCAATTCTTTGTACTTCTTATTTTATTTAGTTTACAAAGACTCCATTTATTATTGATAATAACTTTCAAAGCAAAAAAAGATTAAATAACAAAATTGACTTTTCAAAAAAAAGATTTTTACAATTTACTTTTACTTTGAGATTTGTGATGAAACAATGACAACAAAAGTAGTGATCCCAGGAATGGACAAACTCCAGTTGTTTTGAGAAGCTTTTGTTCCCCTCGGGAATGTCTACTCAGGATGTTTTCGCTGTATTGGATTTATGATTCTGGTATCCTCGATCAAGTTTGGATTCATTTCTCCTCTTTTCTGAGTTTTCATAATGTGAAGTTTCAATCCGCATTTTTCTCCAATGAAGTAGGCCTGAATTCCCCAGCGAAGTTTGGATGTTTCGATGTCAGTCTGCTTTATTTGAGAATGGTCTTGCAATCCCCAGTAGGCATGTTACTTTTGAAAAAAAACTAGTTTCTCTGATGAAGCCTGAAGAAGGATATTCCATCCTGGTATCTGTTTATTTCATCACTTTGTTCTCCTCAGTAAAGTTAAAGAAGGCAGTAGGTTTTGTTTCCTCAGCTGGCCTTTACCTTTCTTGGAATGATCATCTTGGATGAAGTTTAGCCAAGTGTTGTTAGTGCCCGAGGCAGTTTTTCCGGGTTGTTCCCAATGTTGTGTATCTATTGTGTCAGCATACACGCGATAACACTCATACATTCATGCATACATCATGCATAGATAAAATTGACAAGTCATTGTTCATTAACATTCGTTAATATTTTTGTTGACAGATTACCCTATTTTGTAGAGTTACGTTGCCCTCTTTTCAATAGAGTGTTGGACTTAAGCAGAAAACACTTTCAATTTCCCTAATGAGTTGTCCCTCATGGAAGATTTTTTGCTCTAACCTTTCGGTATAGCTCTTTGTTTGGATGGATTTGGTTTTCCCTCTTGAGTTTATTTCTCAAAGGATGTATTCTTGTTGACTATTTCATTCCAGTTTATTTCTGGTTTGAATATGTGGTTCCACGACAATATTATTTACTTTGGATTTCTGAAAACTCCAGATTTTGGTTGGTGCATTTATTTTGCACGAGAAGACTTTATTCCCTCAGCAAGAATATCATGGCATCTCCCTAGGAAGTCATACCTCCTTCCCCAAAAGACATTTCCTTTTACAATCCTTCGTGACCACAAATAGAAAGTCTCTTTATTTGAGACAGCTTATGTATTATCCTTTCCTGGCGGAGTGCCTTGGTTAAAGAAGAAGTTGAGACCCGTTCTAGGTGAAACACCAGAATCTTGGGGAAACTTGTTATCTTTTTTCATAACTAAACTCCAATCAACTTAATAATACCTTGATATTTTTTTTGTGAGAAGACTAAAGTCAATCAATCTCATTTCAAACAATTTTGCTACTTTGGCTTTTTATCTTTAAACTTTTTCTTAAAAGATTAAACTCTTGTCAATCCTTGTAGTGACACAAACAACTATACTTCTACAATATGTAGTGAAGAGAGATATTTTACACTTGGGTGTTGAGTGAGGCATTGTTGATTTTGAAATCCAAACCATATCCTCCACTTTGAGATGATGCAAATTCTCCTTTCTCATGATTGTGGGTAGAAGGTATGTTTTCCACACACACAATAACGATGATGTTTTATCTCATAAAATTAACCAACGCATTTGTGTTTTAAATTTTTAAAAGAGGAACTACGTGTACCCTAATCCCCTATTGCACGAAAAGGTGGTAGGTAGGCACTAAAGGTTCGCAACCGCGGAGGGTGCAAAAATTATAAAAATAAATATATTTCTTTCCTCACCTCCACCATCCATTTTTTTATACAGATTTTACAAAGAGGCTCATGCGGAGTACCGTAGCTGTTTAGGGTGCTAATACCTTCCCTTTGCATGACCAACCCCCTTACCTTGAATCTTTCCCCCTCTTTTTAGGTTATTCTCTCTTTTACCATTCCTTTGGAAACAATAAAGCGCGGTGGCGATTTTTATTTTGATTTGTATAAAGTCTAGTCAATCCAATGGCTTAGTCTTGATCATTTCTACCGCTACACATATGACTTCGAAAATATGATTTACCAAGCCGAGGACGAAGGTGAGGAAGATTGTGAAATACCCGGGGAACTTTCCAGACTCTTGATACATGAAAAGAAAGCTATCGAACCACATGAAGAGCTGGTAAAAGTTGTAAACTTGGGTACTCGGATAGACAAGAAAAAGGTCAAGATAGGTGCCAACTTGGAAAGAAGTGTCAAGAGCAGGTTAATCCAGATGCTACATGAATATGTTGAAATCTTTGCTTGGTCATACAAAGACATGCCAGGGCTCGATACCAATATTGTGGTTCACCGTCTGGCAATGAAAGAGGGTTGAGCTCCGATAAAATAGAAGGTTAATCGCATGCATCCTGGAATTTCAGAAAAGATCAAGGCTAAGATTACGAAATAGTTCAACGAAGGGTTCTTAGTAGTTACGTCACATCTGCAATGGGTGGACAATGTTGTTCCGGTACCAAAGAAATATGTCAAAGTGCATATGTGCGTGGATTACAGGGATCTAATCAGGGCGAATCCTAAAGATGACTTCCCACTACCATATATTCATGTTTTGATCGACAACACCGCCTATCATAAGGTATTATCCTGCATGGATGGTTTCTCAGGTTACAATCAGATCAAGTTGGCGCCTAAAGACATGGAGAAAACTACCTTCATCACACAGTGGGCACTTTCTATTACAAGGTTATGCCTTTTGGGTTGAAGAACGTGGGGGCAACATATCAGCGTGCCATGGTATCCTTATTTCATGACATGATTCACCATGAAATAGAGGTATATGTTGACGACATAATAGCACGATCGCAAACTGAATAAGAGCATCTTGATCACCTGCACAAACTATTTAAAAGACTGAGGAAGTACAAGCTAAGGCTAAACCCGAACAGGTGCACCTTTGGAGTGTGATTCGGTAAACTCTTGGGTTTCGTCGTTAGTGGTAAAGGTGTTGAGGTTGATCCTACAAAATTTAAAGCCATCAAGAGATTCCATCTCCTTGTACCGAGAAAGAAGTCAGAGGTTTCTTATGACGACTGAACTACATTGCTCGTTTCATTTCTTATTTGACTGCTACTTGTGAGCCAATCTTCAAGCTACTGAAGAAAGATCAAGTAGTAAAATGGAACAACGAATGTCAAATAGCCTTTGATAAAATTAAAGAGTACCTACAATAACCTCCTATTCTGATACCACCATTTGAAGGACGACCTCTAATCATGTACCTAACAGTGCTAGAGAACTCAATGGGGTGTGTACTGGGGCAGCATAACGAGTCTGGTCAAAAAGAGCATGTAATATACTACCTTAGCAAAATGTTTACCGACTGTGAAACAAGATATTCACTGCTCGAGAAAACTTGCTGCGCTTTGGCATGGGATGCTCACCGACTAAGACAGTATATGTTGACCCATACTACTTTGTTGATCTCTAAAATGGATCCTATCAAGTACATATTCGAGAAGCCAGCTCTCTCCGGAAGGATTTCCCGATGGTAGTTGGTCTTAATAGAATACGATATTCAGCACACAACTCAAAAGGCAATCAAAGGAAGTGTATTGACCGACCATTTGGTGCATCAAGCTGTAGACGAATATTATTCTATGAACTTTGAATTCTCAGACGAAAACATAATGCTAGTAACAGATTATGAAGAACCAGGACCGTATGAAGGACTTGAACTAGGATCCCGATGGACCATGGTTTTTAATGGAGCCTCCAATACACTTGGCAACAAAATTGGTGACGTGATCATCTCTCCTGCAGGTTGCCATACGCCCTTCACCGCTAGACTATGCTTTGACTACACCAACAATATGGCGGAATACGAAGCGTGCATCATGGGTCTTAGGGATGCTATTGACCTAAGAATCAAATTCTTAAGCGTATATAGAGACTCAACCTTGGTAATCAGTCAGGTTAAGGGAGATTGGGATACAAAGCACCCAAATATCATTCCTTATAAAGAGCATGTACTAACCCTGATCCCTTATTTCGAGGAGATTACCTTTGAGAACATACCAAGATAAGAGGATCAGCTGGCGGATTCTCTGGCTACCATGTCATACATGTTCAAGGTCAGATGGGACAATGAGGCTCCCAGAATTACCATTGGAAGATTCGACGAACCTGCACACTGGTGTAAAATAAACGCTGATGGAGTAGAGGAGAAACCTTGGTTTCATGAGGTGAAAAGGTACCTTGAGGCTCAAGAATACCCTCAGGGGGCATCCATCAATGAAAAGAAATTCATGCGAAGGTTCTTAGCTAAATTCTTCTTAAGAAATAGAATTCTATACAAGTGCAATCATGATTCAACCTTACTTCGTTGTATGGACAAGAAGGAAGCAGAAGAGATTATGTAAGATATGCACGAAGGTGTCTTTGGTACTCACTCCAGTGGGCATACTATGGCTAAAAGGATCTTAAGAGCTGGTTACTATTGGTCGACTATAGAAACTGATTGTCACCATCATTCGAGAACTTGTCATAAGTGTCAAATTTATGTCGATAAAGTTCATATACCTCCAGTACCTTTGAACGTTATGACTGCTCCTTGGCCATTCGTAATGTGGGGCATTGATATGGGAGAAATCAAGACCATAGCCTCTAACAGACACCTCTTCATCCTCGTCGCCATTGACTACTTTACAAAATGGGTCGAAGCAGCCTCATTTACCTCTATTACTAAAAATGTGGTCACCCAGTTCATCAAACATAATCTTATCTATCGGTATGGCATCCCTGAGAGGATTATCACATACAACGTACCAATCTCAACAACACAATGATCACTGAACTCTGCATCACAACTCTTCTCTGTATCGACCTAAGATGAATAGCGCAGTGGAAGCCGCCAATAAGAATATAAAAAAGATCATATAGAAAATGGTTGTGGCATACAAAGATTGGCACGAGATGTTATCATTTGCTCTTCACGGCTACCGTACTTCAGCTAGAACATCAACTGGGGCGACCCCTTTCTCCCTGATCTATGCTATAAAAGTTGTCCTCTCTGTCGAAGTTCAGATTCCTTCTCCAAGAATCATGAAAGATACTGACTTGAGCGAAGACGAGTGGGTTCAAACCAGGTTGGATCAGTTAAATCTAATTGACGAGAAGAGTCTTGTGGCCGTCTGTCATAGTCATATGTATCAGAAACGCATGATCAAGGCATTCAATAAGAAGATCAAGCATCAGGTGTATCAGGCTGGTGACTTGGTAATAAAGCGCATTATTCTCCCACAATGTGATCCCAGGGGAAAATGGACTCCTACCTATGAAGGACCATTTGTAATCAAGAAGATATTTTCTGGTGGAGCTATGATACTGACCACTATGGACAGTGAAGATTTCTCGCACCCCGTGAAAGCGAACATAGTCAAAAGATACTATGCCTAAAAAGACCCGCTAGGTTGACTGGCCTAGGAAGAAATAAGGGCATCCCGACGAACTAAAAGGGTTCGGGCAAAAATCAGGGATATATATGAAAAGACAGTACACCCGGCAAGTTAAAAACCTGAAAAGGTGGCTTGGGCAAAAAAGGGTATCCCGGTGGACTGAAAACCCGAAAGGGTAGTCCAGACAAAAATTAGGATTAAAGCATATGACTATGTCCTCATTGGATCACTTACAACAAGTTTTATTACCAAAGTCAAGGTTCAAATGGTACAGATCAATTCATTCACTTTCTTCCAACAACAAGGGATGAGATGCTTGAAGACATAGGGGCTATAGCAGAGTTGGAACCTAACGAGATTATTCCCACATAGCTATATGTTTTCACTTTGTAAATATTTTCTTCGACGACATCCTCTTACTAGGATCTCCGTATCTTTGTACAAAAATCGTCTGTTTAGAGGTAAAATATCAATGAAATACAATATCAAAGCCAAATTCTATTTTACTTTTTTTTGTTTTGTTTGAAAAATGTCCAATGACTAAAATTGAATGAGCATATGCATATGAATACAATTGACTGTTAACAAATGAATAAAAATAAGAATAAGCGTTTACTCAAAACTCTAGGAGTTGGGAAAATGTTCGAGCCATCCATAAATCCTCGGAGATCCACTTCCATAGGATTATCCCTACAGAGTAATCTTCACAAGTACATACATTCCCCGTAATTTCCTCGACAGGTCGTTTTGATCGATAAAGGAGTATGATCTTCTTCCCAGTAATGTCACCAACCTACGGAGTTCCAACCAGTACAGTTCATGGAAGTTCTCTTCCCTAGTTGAGTTTATTCCTCCAAGATTTCAAAACCCCCTGTAGGTCTCTACTCTCCAACATAGTTCATTTCCTCAACAAGAGTGCTTCCTCGGTAGAGTATTGCTCCGTCGATAGGGTTTGTTTCCCTAAAATGGTTAATTTCCCCAATAAATTATCGTCTCCCCAACTTGAGTCTATTACTCAGATAGCCACGATTCGCTGGTAAAATTACTCTCCCCAGTAAAGTTGCAACTATCCCTAGAGAGTTGCTATTGAATCTGAAATTGAGCCAGATATCAGTCAACTTTATCCTCCCCAGACAAGCCAAAAGGTTATCCATATCTTCTATCCCCAGTCAGGGTATAAACTCCCCAACAGAGCAATGAATAACCAAAGTTCTTGAACTTTTCTCCCCAAGAAGGAATTAATATTCTCCAGTAGAGTTTCCTCAAGCAAAAAGCAGAAATCAATGTTCTCCAGCGGATTTTTCTCAAATAAGAAAGGAGTCCCCGTCGGAAAAAATCCCCAGAAGATCGAAGATACACATACTCTTCATCCCCAGCGATATACAAGGATTTATTTTCCCCAGACAAAGATGCTGCTCGAGTTTACAAATGCACTTTAATAACATTTCACACTCATACATCATTTACCAATATCATAGCATATACATACGAAACGCATATAGCACAATCTCATTTATTTTGAGAACATCATTATGCAATACATTTCATACATCATGACATTGCATACAACTAACTCTTTACCTCTTCAGGAAAGATCAATCAACAGATAAACATCATCAACTACTTATATGACCCAATAGTTTTCTCAAAGGCTACATCTGATAAAGGGCTATTTCAGCAATCTCCTCAAAATGTCATTCTCAAAGAGACCTCTTATGGCTCAGATTAAATCTACCAAAGATTTATTATGATCCTTCTTCCAGTCTAAGTCGAACATAAATATCTTCTGGCTCAGGGTAAATCGACCAAAGATTTATTCTGATACTTCTTCCAGTAGATACTTTTTCTGGCTCAGTTTAAATCGACAAAATATTTATTCTGATACTTCTCCCAGTTAAAGGCAAACACAAACATATTTTGGCTCAGTTTAAATCGACCAAAGATTTATTCTGATACTTCTTCCAGTAGATACTTTTTCTGGCTCAGATTAAATCTACCAAAGATTTATTCTGATACTTCTTCCAGCAGATCCTTTTTCTGGCTCAGATTAAATCGACCAAAGATTTATTCTAATACTTCTTCCAGTCGAAGTCAGACATAAATATCTTCTGGCTCAGGGTAAATCAACAAAAGATTTATTCTGATACTTCTTTCAGTTAAATATAAAGAGACCTCTTTTGGCTCAGATTAAATTGACCAAAGATTTATTCTGATACTTCTTCCAGTAGATACTTTTTTGGCTCAGTTTAAATCGACCAAAGATTTATTCTGATACTTCTCCCAAGTAAAGACAGGCACAAACATCTTCTGGCTCAGTTTAAATCGACCAAATATTTATTCTGATACTTCTTTCAGTATATACTTTTTCTGGCTCAGATTAAAGCGACCAAATATTTATTCGGATACTTCTTCCAGCATATCCTTTTTCTGGCTTAGATTAAATCGACTAAAGATTTATTCTGATACTTCTTCCAGTCGAAGTTGAACATAAATATCTTCTGGCTCAGGGTAAATCGATCAAAGATTCATTCTGATACTTCTTCCAGTTAAAGAAAAAGAGACCTCTTCTGGCTCAGATTAAATCGACCAAAGATTTATTCTGATACTTCTTCCACTAGATACTTTTTCTGGCTCAGTTTAAATCGACCAAATATTTATTCTGATACTTCTCCTAGTTAAAGATATACAGTGACATATTCTGGCTCAGTTTAAATCGACCAAAGATTTATTCTGATACTTCTTCGAGCAGGTCCTTTTTCTGGCTCAGATTAAATCAGCCATAGATTTATTCTGATACTTCTTCCAGTTTGAAGACATGGTTTACTTTGGATGGCATCTATAAGCCCATCTTTGACAACTCTCCCCAACCTCTCCAAATGGCGTCTATAAGCCCATTCCCAGTATAATCAACCAACAACATTACTTCTTGCACAAGCGAGTGCAAATTTCTGGGCACTTAAGAGTTCAATCATCTTCTACCTTCGAGTCACGAATGACAGACATGCCAATCTAAATCTTCAGGCTTAAGAAGATTGAACAAGGACAGCTATTATACCCCAAAATTTTCCTCCCATCTTTCTCAAGACATTCTTTAAAGGCTCCTCAAATACTCAAAAATCTCAACGGATGAGTAGTCAACTCAACTCCTAAGCCAAAGGTCTACAATTAGGGTTTTGAGTTTCTCAATGAAATTTGGGTTTCCAAGGTCTCAAGTAGTTTCCATGGTTCATCATACATCCTCAAAAAGGTTCATGTCAAGTTTCAAGTCCTACATCACAAGCTTGCTCAGTCAATGACTCAGATGATTAAAAATTAACTATATTGGTAAAAAAGTCAACTATGGTCAACATACAATCAAAATTCAAGATTTTTGGCAACACCAACACTTTGAAGTGATATTCATCATTTGATTAAGGGTTGATCATGATTCCTTGAGAAAAGACCTCAAATCATCAAAATTCAAGAATTGATAAATTAGGTTTCCTTAGAAGAAGTCAACTGAACTTTGACCAGGCATAAATTTCACACACTTCATCAAATTTTCCCCAACCAAAGCTTAATTTGAAGAAAATTCAATTCCCTACAACTTTGTTCTTATGCTCAAGTTCAAAAAATGCTTCATTTAAAAGATATGAGCTAAAAACATTATAGGTCATTTTCAAAAGTCAACAAAAGACACTTTTTGTCAAAGCAACTCACATCAAGATAACGTCTTCAAAAGCGTAAATTATCAACATAGAGATTGTAGAGGACATATTGAGCTTTTCAAAAATTCCCAGATAATATTCAAAAGATGAAAATTGAGAAAATTATGGGTTTCACAAGTTGGGAAATTTTAAGGAAATTCATGAAGTGTAAAATTGAAGTTTTGAACCAATGGGCCTAGTTTTTGATGTTCAAACATATTCATAACACCTTAGAGGATCTCTAAGTCCACCCATACATTGATTTGACTTTTATTTATAATTACGTTGATTTTATTTAATTTAAAAATAAGGTAAATTAAATAAAATCACAAAAAATCATGGGATAATGCATATGGGCTTGGTTTGGCCAACTTTGAAGCCCAATAATTCGTGCAACCCAACCATAACTTGTCCAGGTTCATGCAGATTCAAAAGAGAAATAAATCATGCAAAAAGGGAAGTTTTTAATTTGTTTGATTTTGGCTTTATTAGGGCTATCATGTCTTGATCCCTTGTCATGTTTATCAACTCACTTTCTTTCTCTATATATATACTGATCCAAGGTAGCTCAAAAGGGACGAGGAAATCATTGCGTAACAAACCACTCAAAATCTCTAAAAAAATTAAAGTTTAGGGTTAGCATCCACCTTGTGCCTTAGCAATCTTCAAGCTGATCTAGGCATTCCATCATTCTCCTAAGGCTTCCAGGAGTTGAACCAAGCTCATAATCAAGCCCTTCCACGTCCATAACGACCATTACAATCACCACCAGTTTGGTATTTTTTTTTTGAATTCAATATGTTAAAATAGACATTGTTAAACTATCTAATGCATGCATACATGTTTATGGAAATGTTCATAACAGGTTGGATGTAACACATACGCGCTTTAGTGCTTAAATCGTTGGATTCCATTTTTATCCCCGATCAGACGTTTTACTTCAGAGCGTATGATTCAGGGCTTTTGAGCCCAAAATAAGCCTTAATTCGGACTCAGGGTTTTTTTTAAGGGGGGTAGGGTTGATTTGAATCCTTGATCTTTATTATTTTGCAGGATTAGATTTCGAGCCAACCGGAGAAGACAACCAGAAAGTTAACTCCAGTGGGATGACTCCGGTGGCATGCGTGTCATCCTTTAAGTGGCCCATTCAAATCCATCAGCACGCACATGTTTGGAAATCCAAATGATCTAGTTTCATAATATATGTATTTGTTTGTATCTGAAGTAACGAATGAATAGTTGGCCCAGTGGTAGCATGCATACTCTTAAGGCACATCCTTGGCAGGTCCTGGGTTCGACCCAGGCAAGGAACAATTTTATTGTTTTGTTTTCTAATATTCATTTCAGATCCAGTGCGTATAAGAGCTAACACGCGCATGATATGGCTCAAATATGGGCTATCAGATCTCAAGGTATCCAAATCCAATGTCCCTGGATCTGCAGGCATACCATGGGACGCATAGGTTCAGAAGTGTTGGATCATACGTAGCTCCTGGGCTCAGTTCTTATTTGGGCCTAACAAATTCTGGATTGCACCCCCTAACCTTTTTTGCAGCGCATCCCATTTATATTTTTATTATTTCATTTTTGATTTAATTCCTTTTCTTTTCTGTTAATAATTAATTTTTAATAAAAAAATCATAAAGTCAAATAAAAATTAAATTTAGGATTTAATTAATTAACTTTATTTCACAATAAATATCAATTAATTTTAATCATTTTAAGATTATTTTGTTAAATCAAAATTGGTTAGAACTAGGTCCAAGGTTTTTTTTTCTAATTAAAATTAAAAACATCAAAAATATCTATTTTTTAGAATTTTTAAGGTTTTAGAGATCTCCTCTTTTCCATTCTTCGCGCGTCATTTACATTTTCGTATTATTATTTTTCATAATTTATGTAATTGGCCATAAGTTGTAATAATTAAAATTAGGGTTCATTTACATTCCCCCCCCCCCTATTTTGGTTTGTACTCCCCCATCCCGAAGCGATATAATAGTGTAGTTTAATTCCCACATCTTTATTTTTTTCTGTATATATTTAACTGTTAGATGTATGCTAATAGGTTTGCATGACAAGATTTAAAAGCAAACGTAGAAAACCTAAATATCCAAGATAAATAACTGAAACATAACACACTTCGCGCATGAGTACCTCTAAGGTACCTCCACTTGTTGCCTTCGGAAAATAAACAGTCATACCTCTCGAACGTAAGAAATTTTAGCAAAGACTCTTTTGGTTCAAAGATTATAGTCCCTCAATGACCCTTCGACGTTGCCTCTGCAAATGATCTTGATACCTTAGGGTAATTGCTAAAATATCTTACGAGTTGCCTTCGTGACTGTACGATGACCCCCGCCCTTCCCTCGAAACATCCAATGATAGGGCTACCTATCAACTAATGGTAGGATAACACTATCTAAAGGAAAAGAGGAAAAGAACAAAGACTATTCAAGTAGGTAGACAGCTTGTAGTCGCTTGCTCACCAAACAAAACAATTTCTCACACATACACTATCTTTTCTAAATATTTGTAAAGACAAAACACTTTGTATGCATTCTCAACGATACGAGAATCATTACAAAGTTCACCATACTAAGGAGTCTTTTCAAAAATATTTTCAAATACACTTACACAAAAAAGAATTTTTAAAGTGAGCAAGCAACTAAGAGCCCGTAGATAACTACAGATGAAAAGGTTGCTAATACCTCCCCTTTCCATAACCTACCTTCCCGAACTCAAAATATTTAAAAGTTATTTCCTGTTCTTTTCACCGTTTCCTTGGTTAGATAAAAGAAAAGTCGGTGGCGACTCTTGCTAACCACAACATTTGCGATAATATGCAAAACCAGTAAAGTCAGTTCTCCCACCGTATTACAACTACCTACTAACTAATGGTAGGATAAAACTATCTAAAGGAAAAGAGGAAAAGAACAAAGACCTTATGAGTAGGTAGATAGCTTGTAGTGTGTTGCTCACAAAACAAAAAAAATTCTCATACATACACTCTCTTTTATAAATATTTTCAAATATAAAACACTTTGTATGCATTCTCAATGATACGAGAATTATTACAAAGTTTTCCGCGCTAAGGCACCTTTTCAAAATATTTTCAAAATACACTTACACAAAAAGCATTTTCAAAGTGAGCTAGAAACTAAGAGCCTGTAGATGAATACGGATGAAAAGGGTGCTAACACCTTCCCTTTTCATAACCTACCCCCCTTACTCAGAAAAATTCTCGAAAGGTCTTTCCTGTTCTTTTAACCCTTTCCTTTATTAGATAAAAGAAAAGTCGGTGACGACTCTTGCTAACCGCAACATTTGTGATAAAAGGAAAAACCAGTCAAGTGAGTTCTCTCACTGTATTATAGAACTGGCGACTCTGCTGGGGAAAACTAAAAGTGGAGTTACCTTAGAGATAGTTCACATTTAAATGCTTTCATTGTTTGATTTGCCTGATTTATTTTTAAAGGGTTGTTTGGGTTATTCTTGTAAAGATCTTATACCCGGATCTAGGGAATTTTAGGTAAGTAGCAATAGACCGTAAAAACTGTACGGCATATACAGGTACGGTTGAACGGATGGCTACGTTAGAGCGACACATTGGTTGGTACTGATGTCCCTTGAGTTAAGTCAAGGAGAATAATGGGTTGCCGCGTGGTGTCATAAAGCACTAGTTGACTGTAGAACCTTAGTTGACACAACTTAGCCATTAGAAAGTAGCGAGATAGCCAACTTTGGTGCAGACTAAAGTTGGTTGATACTCGATGCTACGCTCATTGAGGTCGTACTCTCGGGATATTTCGGTCGCAAATCAGATGCTTGTGCTGAAACAATGCCCGGGGAAAAGGTCGGTGATATTGAGACTCCTAGAACCCGGTTACTTCTTTTAGGACAGGTTGAGCCAACTAAAATTTCAAGAGGGTACTTACCTACAAACTCCATGCATTCTTAAACCTAAGGCCCTGTGTGTTTTTTCTAGTGTATGATTAAAATGTTCGAACATAACATCATAACATCATGACATCATGACATATCATTTTCTTAACCATTTCAAGGATCTCAAGGGCCTATTGCAGGTTATGATGAACCAGACGTCTAGCAAGGGACAAGGGGATTTGTTTTCCTCTAGTCAATGTCGTCAAAACATGATGTCTTGAGTCAGTAGCTAGGACCCACTCAACATAGTGAGCTTGACTCTCGTAGAAGGACATTCAACTATACGAAGCTCTTCAAATCGAAGTTGCAGTAAAAATTCAACTTCTAACATTTTCTTGTACTTATCCCGCGAGATCCTTGAAAACATTGCATCCACATATCATGTATGTCATTACATAATAGTTATTTTCAAGACATGTTTCTCATTTTCTCGCTGTTTATTTCAGTAAGAAAAATGGCTCTCGAACAGACGGTCAGAGACCTTCAAACTCAAGAGGCTCAGTTTCAAGAAATTTTCCTGAACCTATCCAAGGGGCAAGAGGAATTGAAAGCACTCCTCATTGAGAGTGTGACCAAGAAGAATCCTGAAGACAACATGGTGACCAGTTGGAACAATTGCAAGCTGAGATGGCAACGATGAGAATCCAGATGATGGGTCAGAAGGCTCTTATCCAAAATTTAGCTCGGGGGCAAGAAAAGTTGAGAATTCTCGTCAGCAAACTTCATTAGGATGAATACAACCGTATGGGACGAACGGCTAGAATGGGGGATAAAATCATTAATCAACCTTCGATGATACGGGAAGTTGGCTTGGTTAAAAGTAGGTCTTCCTGGATTGCTACTACATCGCAAGTCCAACAACGACCTCGCCAACAACAATAGGGTAATTAACGTAAAAAGAATACACCTAAAAGATAATTTACTAAAATCAACATGTATTTGGCTCAATAATTGTAACACATGTTGAAGGCCAAGCTATACATTGAAGGATCCTCCTTGAAAGCCCAATAATTCTTCTTCCCGTCACAATCCTAATGTAAGGTGCGCGTATCACTCCAACAGTCTGGGGCATGACACTGACAGTTGTTGGGCGTTGAAACATAAGATTCAGGACCTGATTGACGAAGGAGTTTTCGAGTTCACGCAAGATGGTTAGATCGAGTTATTATGTTATCCCTCAAATATCGAGGCTGCAAGGCACACCATCTAAAGTGACAAATTCAGGAGGATAAGCTTTTTGTTCATTCGAATTTTCGTTTGTAATTTCTTTTTTTGTTCAAACACTTATCTTTATGTCAGACTTTGGTTCTTCCCATTAATACATTTCATATTTTTGTCTTGAGTTAATCCATTCTTTTTCACTATACTATGCTTTTACTTCCTTTTGTGATATTCAACTCTCGATTAAAAACTATAAGCCTTTAGAGGGAGGATGATGAAAACAATACCCTAATCTCATATAGTATGCTTTTGAACAAACCTTGCTGATGATGTACAGGCGTTGTTTCAAATCCTAAACAGTGGAGTTATAAGGAAGATAATCCCTAGTCAACCCCTTTGAGCCTAAGAAGTAGGAGTTTTCTTTTTCACACAAATTGAAACCTTTAATCATAATCTGGGGCAGGGTAGTTTCTCAAGTTAATTCAAAAGCATATTCAGTTGCAAGCTTTCACTTCATAATATAAAAAACGTCCTTCCAAATTAAAAGACGGTGATGGTTCCCCGTAAAGCAGACAATCATCATCTCTCAAAAGAAAAGCCCACTAAGGCAAAACCTATGAAGGAGACTTAGGAAAACTGGGGTATCCCGCTGACTGTGATCTCAAAACAGTTCAGGAAAAAAATAGGGATAATAAAGTCAAAAAAGAGGTCGCTACGAATCCTCAACAAAAAAATATTACAAAAAAAATCACGATTTCCTTATCAAATAAACTTTAAGTATCTAAACCATCACCGGAATATCAGGGCAAAGATTCCAAACTCAATTGGAATCTAAACGCACAATTAAATGAGTATAGGACTAAAGAACATCACGGAGAATGGGTGCGTACAAATAAATTTTGAGTCTTTATCCTTTGTTTCTTAAATCGTGAACTAGGCCACGCTACAACCCTTAAAAGTCCTAGCTGAAGCATGGGTTAGTTCGAAAGCATATTGTTACAAAAGTTATCCTGACTCCTGTAAGGCTTACTATAAATCCTAAGTTGAATTCATATTCTTACAAAATTTTATTGTTTACTAAAAATGCATTTTCAAAACTTCAAGACAGACATAAGATTTGCAAATTTAAGTGCCATTGTTTGCATATGACTAATTGTTCGACAACAGAGAAATTCACATGACGAATATTCAATGAACGAAAATCCTCTCAATGAACAGAATCACCTCAGATGGAAATACATTTCCAGTAACAGACCTTTCATAATCAAGGGGAATGACATGGTATCTAACCAATCTAGGGGCATTCAAGTCAAGATTCAAGGAATCTCTCAAAAGTGCCGAATAGCCAGGGGTAGACCTCCATCTGAATCACTTGGGGCATTAAACATGAGTTCTAGAAAAGGGCCACGTATGATCAAGCAAACATTTTCTGGTAGTTCTACAACACTTACTACTATGGAAAATGACAATTCTCCGCACCCTGTGAACGCGGACATAGTCGAAAGATACTACGCATGAAAAAAAACCCGCTAGGTTGACTGGCCTAGGCAAAAATAAGGGCATTTCAGTGAACCAAAAAAGTTTGGGAAAAATTAGGGATATATAAATAAAATTGTACACTCGGTAAGTCGAAAACCTGAAAAGGCAGCTTGGGAATAAAAGGGTATCTCGGTGGATTGAAAATATAAAAGGACAGTCTAGGAAAAATTTAGGGATTAAAGTGTATGACTATGTCCCGTCATCTCGTCACATGTCTATCAGTAGAAGACTTATCACCCTGATCATAATTTATTCATGACTCTGGGAGTTGGGACAACGTCCAAGCCGCCCACGAATCCCCATAACTTCCATGATATTATCCCCATATAGTAATCTCCACAAGTTCATAGATTCCCCACAATTTCCCCGACAGATCGCTCTGGCGGATAAAGGAGTATGATCTTCTTCCCGGTAATGTCACCAACCTACGGAGTTTCGACCAGTACAGTTCATAGAAGTTCTCTTCCCGGGCTGAGTTCATTCCTCTGAGTTTGCAAAACCCCCTGCAGGTCTCTACTCTCCAGCATAGTTCATTTCCTAAACAAGGGTGTTTCCTCAGTAGAGTATTGCTCCGTCGATAAGGTTTATTTCCCCAACATGGTAAATCTCCCCAACAAATTATCGTCTCCCCATCTTGAGTCTGTTACTCAGATGGCCACGAGTCTCCGGCAAAATTCCACTCCCCAGTAAAGTTTCCACTATCCCTAGAGAGTTGCTGCTGAATCTAAAATTGGGCCAGATATTAGTCAACTTTATCCTCCCCAGATAATTCAGAAGGTTATACATCTATTTTATCCCCAGTCAGGGTATAAACTCCTCAGCAGAGCAATGAACAACCAATGTTCTTGAAATTTTCTCCCTGTTGTACCCCAAAATTTTCCCTCCCATTTTCAAATAAGACATACTCCTAGAGGTCTTCAATTGTTCAAGGTTGACCAGGAATTGATCAGACAAATTCTCCTCCTAAGCATTGGCCTCCCAACTAGGGTTTCATTTTTCACCAAGATGTGTGAGCTCCAAATGTCTCAAATGTTTTCCATAGTCCTAATATGTCTTCAAGATTATCCATGACAAATTTCATACCTTGCACTACAAGTTTGCTCAGTCAATTGCTCAAAGGCTTGAAAATCAACTATGCTAGGTCAAAAGTCAATTGTGGCCTAAATACAGTCAAACTTCAAGATTTTTGGTCAACATCAACACTTTGAAGTGATGTCCATCATTTGATTAAGGGTTGATCATGATTCCTCAAGAAATGCTCCTAATTCATCAAAAGTCAAGAATTGCTAATTAGGGTTTCTATAGGAAAAGTCAACCAAACTTTGACCTGGCATAACTTTCACATACTTCATCCATTTCCCCCCAACCAAATCTCACTTTGAAGAGAGACCAATTCCATACAACTTCTCTTCATCCCTTGAGTGCAAGAAATGAACCATTTGGAAGATACAAGCTCATACATTACAAGTCATTTTCTGAAAGTCAACAAAAGGCACTTTTTGTCAAGACCATTTACATTAAGATAATGTGTACAAATGAAAAATTGATCAAAAGAGGGATTGAAGTAGACATCTCGGTATTTCCAAAAAGTCTAAGATCATCATCATGAGATAAAAATTGAGCAAGTTATGGCTTGCCCAAGTTAGGGAAATTTTGGAAATTTCAAGAATGGTGCATTAGGCAAATTTGAACTTTTGAGTCAATGGCTTATCTTTTTGAGGTTCAAATATTTTCCTAAGATTATGAAGAACCCCTAATATCATTTTTGCATTACCTTACCATTTTCATCTATTTTATTCATATTTATTTTGATTTATTTCAAATAAATACAAAATAAGTTATATAAAATAAATGGAGATGGGCTTAGGCATTTCAGATGATGCTTTGGCTTGCTTAAAGGCCCAAAGATTCGTGCACAAGTGTCCAGATTCATTGAACATAAAAAATGTCATGAAATCTCAAGTTTGGTATTTTTTTCAAATATGTGATCATGTCTTTAAATCATGGCATTATAGGCTGATTCTTTCCATTCAAGCTTGTATCCTCCCTCTACCCTATAAATAATACTCATGTGCAAGCCAAACAGACGCAACTCACAGCCTAAGAGAACTCTTCAAAATTTGCAAAAAGTATCAAAGTTGTGAAAATCCAAAACCCAAGTTCCAACCCTTTTTAATCCAAACAAAGGGTCAAGCCTTCCTCCTGAGGTTCCCATGGAATTGCTCCAACCATTCTTAAAGCTTGCAACGTTCCAGATCACCAGATCCAAGCCATCACTATTTTGGTATAGTCTCAATTTTGAATCTCTATTTTTATTAATTGTTGAATGTTCTAATGTGTGTATATGAGTTTATGGGTATCCTTAGAGCAGGTTAGAGGAATTACATGGAATGCATGACGTCTAGAACATAAGATACCATTTCATGCCGTACTAGGGTTTCGAATCCATAACTCACGATACAGAAGCTTTCTAGCCAAACCAAGGTCAGATTCATGATCAGGAGGGATTTTCAAGTGGGATAGGGTCTCTTACATGTTTTGATTTAACGTATTCTACAGGTTTATCAGCCGGCGAAGATGACCAGAGTTTTTCTTCGGCGTTGTTGACCTTTTGACTCTGTCCAGGAGTAGGCGTGGCAATTTTGCACATTTTAATTGGCTCATTCAAATTCCTGATGCGCGTGCTTTGCTGACTAGGATATATTGTTGTTTTTTCATTTATATTATCATCATGTTATTATAATTACGAATGAACAAAGCAGCTCAATTGCCCAGGAAACGCGTATGTGAGGGAAGGGACTTGGGTTCGAATCCCAGGCCCATCATTTTGTTTTCTAACATTTACTAAACGCGGATCCAATGCGCATCGACAATGCAGGTTCATCATACGCCTTCAAATCTCAACCACCAGGTTTCCATCTGATCAGATCTAATGCATCACATCTGAAGGCTCATTATACACCCTAGAGGCTAGTTCTCATCAGATCCAAAACCAAACATGGGCTTCACAATCTGGGCCCATTTTTTTTTTTTTTGTAATGTTTTAATTTCTTTTATTTTCTTTACATAATTAAACAAATAAAAAAACTCACAAAAAAAAATTAGGCTTAGACTTTTTTTAATTAGATAATTAATTTCTTTAATTAATTAATTAATTAAATTTTAACTACTTTCTTAATTTAAAATGAATTAGAATTTAGGATTTAATTTATGTTTCAAATGCTTTCTTAAATAAAAAAAGTGCAAAAAATATTAGAATTGGATTAATTTCATTCAATATTTATTTTCTTAAATTAAATTTAGATTTAGTTTAATTGTTCTTCTTGAAATAAATAAAAATAAAACCAAAAGATTTTTCTTGTTTATTTAGAATTTTTTAAAGGATTTTTTGGACGTAATATTTCATTTCGCGCACGTTATTTTTTATTCTCGCATTTTATATAAATAATGTAACTGATTATGGGATATAATAGTCAAGGTTTAAAATTACGCACTTTATTTCTTGCGCTCTTTTTTTTATGTAACTGTCCCAAAGCATTGTAATAGCGTAGGTTTTATAATTCCCGCACTTTACGTTTTTCTGTATATTATTACTGTTAGTAATTAGGCATGTATGGCAAGACTGAAATTAAAAGGCTCGCCAACCCTAAATGCGCAAAATAAATAACATGAATCAAACACAATTGCACATGCGCACCCCTAGGGTATCCCACCTTGGTTGCCTTTGGAAAATGGTCACAATTCTCGAAACATGAGAAGTTTTAGTGGTTGTCCTCTAGTTTGAAAGATCACACGTCCCTCGATGACCTTCTCGACATTGCCTCGGTTAAAAGTGATCTTAGAACTTTAGGACAGATACTAAAATTTATTACCAAGTTGCCTTCGTGACTGTAATGTCCCTTCAATAGTACCTCATGCATCTAACGATAAGGCTACCTACTCACTAATAGTAGGATAGCACTATCTAAAGGAAAGGAGGAAAAGAACACTTTTTTTGTGTAGTTAGATAACTGTATGGTACTTGCTCAAACAACTTTTTCACACTACATTTTCAAAACATTTTTTCAAAAACGCTTTATCAACACTCTCGAGGACTAATACAAGAGTTATCATAAAGCAAACAAACATTTCAAAATACACAAACACGAAAGAAATTTTCAAAATCAGCAAGTACCTAAGATCCCGTGGAAAACCAAGGATGGAAAGGGTGCTAATACCTTCCCTTTCCATAATCTACCCCCCTTACTCAGAAAATCTCGAAAAAGGTATTTTTCTGTTCTTTTCACCCTTTCCTTTGTTGGATAAAAGAAAAGTCGGTGGCGACTCTTGCTTACCGCACATTTGCGAATACAAAACGCAAAACCAGTACAACAGTCGGTTCTGCCACTGTATCGCAGAACTGGCGACTCTGCTGGGGATAATAGAAAAGTGGGGTTACCTTAGAGTTTAGTTCATCACTTTAAATTGATTTTTTTATGCTTTTTATGCTTTATCCTTTGAGGGTTATTTGGGTTGTTACTGTAGATCCTACACCCGGATCTAGGGGCATCTTTTCAGGTAAATAACAATAGATCATGGAGACTGTACGGCATAGACCGATATGGTTAAAGCGATAGCTGTATTGGTGTGAAACTTTGGTTGGTATCGGTAACCCTTGTGTTGAATCAAGGAGAATACGGGGCCGCCACATGGTGTCGTGAAGCACTAACGGATCTTAGAACATTAGTTGAACAAACTTGGCCATTAGAAAGTAGTGAGATAGCTGACCTCAGTGTAAATATGGGGATTTGTTGATACTCGATACTACACTCATTGAGATCAGACTTTCGAGATGTTTCGGTCGCAAGAAAAGATTGCTAAGCTGAAATAATGCTCGATAAAGGAAGATTGGTGATATTGAGACTCCTTAGAACGCGATTACTATTTCTAAGACAGGTTGAGCCAACTAAACTTCAAGAGGGTACTTACCTATGGAATCCATGCAAGCCTAAACCTAAGGCTACTTGTGTGACTTGTTTTCTTTCTTTGCCTAACAATTTGAACTCACTACAGGGCTTTGTTTGTATTCCTTACAGGACTTTGTGTGTATAAATCCAATAAATTGGTTTCTTACCTTGCATTTTTGGTTGATGCATAGAATACACATCATAACATCATACCATAGCATTTCCTTAACCATTCCAAGGATCTAAAGGGCCTGTGATGCAGGATATGATAAAGCAGACGTCTAGAAAGGGGAAAGGGGATTTATTTTCCTCTAACTAATGCCTTCAAAAGACCAAAACACGAAAACTTGAGTCAGGAGCTATGACCCACTCGATATGGTGAGCTTGACTCTCGTAGAAGGACTTTAAAAAAATATGAAAGTTTCACAATCAAGGTCATAGTTCAACTCCTAACATCTTCTTGTGTTTACCGTGCGAGATCCTTGAAAACATTTGCATATCATACATGTCATTGCATAACAGGTATTCCAGGTACAAGCTTCTTAACCCTTTGCTGTTTATTTCAGCAAGAAGAAATGGCTCTTGAACAAACAATCAAAGACCTCCAGGCTCAAAACGCTCAGTTCCAACAAATGTTCCTGACTCTGACCCAGGGGCAAGAAGACCTAAAAGCTCTGATCGTCAAAAAGAAGACTAAGAAGGCAAAGAAACCAGTTCGTGTTTTGAGTGTGGGAAGGAGAAGACCAGCTAACCCTGCTCTAGATTTTAGAACCCCATCAAAGAGAGGGGATAATCAAGAGGAAGATAACGAGGAACTAGAGGAAGGGGACAACAATCTAGCGTCTGAAGAAGATGAACCTAACTATTCTGTGGAGCAATATCCCCATGTTGATGATAAATACAAACAGCTGGAGGATTGGCTTAATGCCATGGAGATCCAAAGGGTGCCCGATCTAGATTTTGAAGAATTAGATTTGGTTCCAGGGGTGGTCATCCCACCTAAGTTCAAGGTCCCTACCTTCGCAAAATATGAAGGTGTTTCCTGTCCCAAGCTTCACTTGAGGTCATATGTCAGAAAGATCCAGCCTCACACTGCTGAACGGAAGTTATGGGTCCATTTCTTCCAAGAAAGTTTGGCCGGCACTCAACTGGATTGGTTCTATCAGCTAAAAGGACCTGAAATCCATACCTGGGAAGACTTGGTTGCTTCTTTCTACAAGCAGTACCAATACAATGCTGACCTGACACGAACTCGTGTGCAACTACAGAATATGTCCATGAGCTTAAGAGAAGGGTTCAAGGAATATGCGCATAAATGGAGGGATCTAGCTGGCAGGGTAAAACCTCCTCTGAATGATCGGGAAATGGTAGACATGTTCATGGGAACTCTAACAAAGACCATTCTTTAATCTGCTGATTGGGAGTTCCTCATCCGGGTTCACAGAGATGGTTCTGGCTTGAGAAAGGATCAAAAGTGGTATCAAGAGTGGGAAGATCCTGATGGCTGCATCTTCTAATGTTGAGAAGAAGCCATTTGCTGGTAAGAGGGAAGCCGATGCTGTGTATGGCCAGAGGGGTCGTAATAAGGCATATTTCCACCAATCTGTAGGGGCAGTGTTGGTCTCTAATTCGGCATGCATGCAACAACCATAATAACAAGGTAATCAACGAAGGCAAGACGAGCCTAAGAGACAGTTTACCAAGATCAACATGCCGTTGTCTCAAGCATTACAACATATGTTGAGGATGAATTTGATTACGTTGATAGGACCTCATCCAAACCCTTAGACTTCTTCTCCTAACTACAATCCTGATGCATGGTGTGGAAATTATTCTGGCAGTCCTGGGCACGATACTAATGATTGTTGGGCACTGAAATACAAGATTCAAAATATGATTGATGCCAAGGATATTGAGTTCAACCCTCCTGAGACTCCCAACGTGATCACTGCTCCCATGCCAAATCATGGTCAGGATTGAGAGCATTTTTGTTCATTTGAATTCTCAAGTTGTATTTTCTTTGTTTGTTCAAACTATTATTGTCTTGTCAAACTTTGTTATTTCATTAATGCATTGCACATGTTTGTCTTGAATTAATTTATTTTCATTATGCTTAAACTTATTTCTTACTTCCTTTTGTGATATTCAACTTTTGATTAAAAGCTCTAAGCCTTTAGAGGGAGGATGCCGAGAACGATACCACAATCTCTACAATATGCTTTTGAACAGACCCCACTGACGATGTACATGCGTTGTTTCAAATCCTAAACAATGGAGTTATAAGGAAGATAATCCATAGTCAACCCCTTTGAGCCTAAGAAGTAGGAGTTTTCTTTTCACACAAATTAAAACCCTTAATCATAACCTGGGGCAGGGTAGTTTTCTCAGCTAATTCAGATGTGCATTCAGTCGCAAGCTTTCCCTTCATACACGACAAATAGTGTATAAGATGCTCTCCAAAATATGGTGATGGTTCCACATAATCATTAAGAGCAGGCAATCATTATCTCTCAAATTAAAAGCCCATTAAGTCAAAACCTATGAAGGAGACTTAAGAAAAAACAGGGGCATTCTGTTGGCTGTAATCACAAAAGAAACAGTTCAGGCAAAAGACAGGGATAACAAAATAAAAAAAGAAAGAGGTCCTACAAATACTCAACAAAAAGAAAAGGTTACAAAAATGACTGCTGTAATACGGTAGGAGAACTGACTTGGGTGTTTTGTGTTTTATCGCAATTATTGCGGATAGCAAGAGTCACCACTGAATTTTCTTTTATCCAAAAGGAAAGGTGTAAAAGAAGAGGAAAGACCTTTAGAGATTATTTCTTGAGTTTGGGGGGTAGGTTATGAAAAGGGAAGGTATTAACACCCTTTTCATCCGTAGTTATCTACAGGCTCTTAGTTTCTTTCTAGATCACTTGATTTTGTTCGAAAATGTTCTTGTGGTGTGGGTTTTTGAAAGCATTTTGAAAACGTCTTTGTAATGGTTCTCGTCCCTATAAGAACACGTACAAAGTGTTGTTTTGAAAATAGTTCAAAGAGGTCTTTGTGGAATGTGTTTTTGAAACTGATTTTGAAAAGTGTCTTTGTAATGGTTCTCGTTTCTATAAGAACACGTACAAAGTGTTTTGTCTTTTGAAAATATTTCAAAGCGAAAGTGTGGGTGTATAAAATGTTTTTTTTTGTGAGCAAGTTCAGTAAGAAGCCTCATCGTTGGATGTGAAGGGAAGGGCGTGAGACGTTTGTATAGTCATAGAAGGCAACCTATGAGACGTTTTAGCAATGTCGTTTAGGGACTAGATTGTTTGCCGAAGGCAACATTGAGGGACATCAAGGGACTATGATCTTTTATCGAGGGTCTTTGCTAAAACGCCCATATTCGAGGGACATGACTATTGTTCTGAGGAAACCAGTGGAATTACCCTAGGGGTGCATGTGTATGGATAGTGTGTTTGATTTGCATGCATTTAGTCTTTGATTAGGGGTTGTCTACTTGTTGTTTTTATCTTGCCATACATACCTTATTTTACTAGCAATCATACAAAAGTAATAAAATGCAGAAAGATAAAATCCTACACTATTACAACCATATTGAATTGCATGAAAATATAAAGGCAAAATAAAATAAAAGCAAAAAAAATGGGTCTTTCGATTTAGGCAGAAAACATCCTTCGATTCTGCACTTTTTGACCCCCTTCGACTGGGGGCTGGAAACAATGAGGGAGTGCCTTTCGATTGACGCCTGGAGGCCAACATGTTGTACCTTTTGACTGAGCCTGGAAGTCAGCATGGTGTGCCTTTTGTCTGGGCCTGCAGGTCAGTGTGTTCGAAGCAAGTGTGTGTGTGATGAACATATTTATGTTAAAGCATGTGTGTGCATCGAAGCAGGTGTATCGAAGCATGTATGCAACAAACAGGTGTGTGTCGAAGCACACATTCTTTTCCTTTCTGTTTGAGCCTATCGAAGCCATAAGGCTTTGTATCGAAGAATGCATATTTTTATTCCAACATTTTTAGGGTCTGCATAGATTAGTTCTTTAAAGGAAAACACAAAAAAAATTAATAAAGAAGGCCATGGTTATTACATGTTGGCCTCGAAGATGAATCAAATAAGATGCTTGCAATGGAAGAGTTAAAGTCAGAAAGACTTACCTCGAAGCTGATGTGTGGGCTTCAAACTTGAACTGCTGCCTGGACGATTCTGGAATTTGAAGAGTTGTCACAGGGGGTTTGCTTTTGGTTTGAAGAGTTGTCACAGAAGGCTGTCCTTGAGTTTGAACAAAACTTCTATGTGTGGGGTGTTATGGATAGTTGATTTAAATGAGTTGGAAAGATGAGAT
Organism: Vicia faba; assembly: GCA_948472305.1. Taxonomy (NCBI): domain Eukaryota; kingdom Viridiplantae; phylum Streptophyta; class Magnoliopsida; order Fabales; family Fabaceae; genus Vicia; species Vicia faba. The sequence goes on along the minus strand of OX451741.1, from coordinate 889,440,168 downwards.
AATGGATATTGATTTTGTGTTTGTATGTGAAAGTAGAGTTGATTTTTGATTGAGCAAAAATTACAAAGGTTTCTGTTTTGTTTCCAGCTCTCTTTTCTCTCCTCTCAGCGTCCCCAGCCCCCTTCCTTGTTGTGAAGAATAGTTTATTTATAGAGGAGCTTTGTTGTGGTTTTGGGGGGGGGGACAAATAACATTTGAGCTGTTCGGGTATACTTTCCCCTTCCTTTCTTCGATGCAGATCCTATGTACCCTTTTTGTGTAAGTATGGGACTGAGACAATGCAGGCTTAGCAGTATTTTGGAGTGTTGTGGTAGGTTGGCACAGGACTGTTGCATAGCAGTACAACTGACTTGGGATTGGCAGTATATAGGACTCTGGTCAACAAAAATCTTTAATACTACACCCTTTTGTTTTGATCACTTCGACCAGACTCATCACCAGACAACGACGTTCGTTTCCAACAATGTGTGCTCTTCGAATGGACCCATTATAGGTCCTTCGAATCCACCGACTATGATCCCTAGTGTTGGAGAGTTTTAGAGGTTTAATTTAAGTATGTTGCTTCGAAGGGTTTAATTTCCCAACTTGTGAATTGAAGGAGGCTGCCCAGCTTGTGGATCAAAGGGGGTCACTTAGAAGGAAGCCACATGCCCAACTTGTGGATTTAAGGGGGTCCCTTCAAAGGAAGCCACACGCCCAACTTATGGATCGAAGGGGGTCACTTCGAAGGAAGCCATATGGCCAGTTTGTGGATCGAAGGGGGTCACTTCGAAGGAAGACATATGGCCAGTTTGTGGATTGAAGGGGGTCACTTCGAAGGAATCCATATGCCCAAATTGAAGCTTGTGACTGAAGGGAGACTACATTGCCCAATCTAACTTTGCTAAATTGAAGCCAACTTGTTTCTTTTTTGAACTAATCGAAAGGCACATTAACATCTTCAAAATTTTACATTTTCTTTATTTGTTTAAACAGTTTTTTGTAAACACACACGCGAGAGAAATCTTGAGAAAATGAGAGGGAAAATTTTGGGGTACAACAACTGCCTTCTCAAACGAACATTCAATTTCTGAACCATCACCGAAATATCGGGGCCAACATTCCAGAACTCAATTGGGATCTAAATGCCTAGTTAACTGAGCATAAGACCTAAGAACATCACGAAGAGCGGGTTGGGTACAAATAAAATTTGAGCCTCTATCCTTTGTTTCTTAAACCGTGAACCAGGCCACATTACAATCCTTAAAAGTCCTAGCTGAAGCATGGGTTTAGTTTGAGAGAATACTGTTACAAAAGGTATCCTGACTCCTGTAGGACTTGCTACAAATCCTGAGTTGATATCACACTCTTACAAAATTTGTTTGTTTTACTAAAAATGAATTTTCAAACTTCAAGACATACATAAGCTTTGCATTCCTTAAATGACATTGTTTTCATATGGCTAATTGTTCAAACAGTAGAGAATTTCACACAACAAATATTCAGTGAACAAAGATCCTCTCAATGGACAGAATCACCTCAGATGGAAAAAACATTCCCAATAACAAGCCTTTAATAATCAAGGGGCATGACATGGTGTCTAGTTAATCTGGGGCAATCAAGCCAATATGCAAAGAATCTCTCAAAAGTGCTAAATAGCCAGGGGCAGATCTTCATCTGAATCACTCGGGGGCTATTACATTGATCGGGGATTCCAACAGAAAATCACTGTGAAATTTGAATCTTTGGTACCACCAAATTGCTTGTCTGTGCCAGTAGTATCAGATGGTGTCAGTATTATGTCTTTGAATCATTCCATGACAGTTCTTAGAAAAAAATACCTGGGAAATTCAAGACTATCAGAAACTTGATCAAACATCAGGTGCACCAGATTCATCCTGAAGCAGCCCCACACAGGCTCCCACGTATGAAAGGGCACATGCGATCACATAAACATTTTCTGGCATTTCTAAAACACTTGTTGTCATAGACGGTGACAACTCTCCACATCCTATGAGCGTGAACATAGTCATAAAACACTACGCATGAAAAAGACCCGCTAGGTTGACAGGCCTAGGAAAAATTAAGGGAATCCCGGCGAACCAAAAGAGTTCGGGCAAAAATTAGGGATATATACAAAAAAATTGTACACCTTGCAAGTTGAAAACCTGAAAAGGAGGCTTGAGCAAAAAAGGGTATCCCAGTGGACTGAAAACCCGAAAGGGAGGTCCAGGCAAAAGTTAGGAATTCAAAACGTACGACTATGTCCCGTCATCTTGTCATTTGTTTATCAGTAGAAGACTTGTCATCCTAATCAAAATTTACCAAGCACCCCAGGAGTTGGGATGACACTCAAACCATCCACAAAGTCTCTGAAGGTACTTTCTCCAATAGGTACAAAGGCAGGGGAATCTTACTAAAAAGCCACCTCCATATCCTCAGCTTACAACCTAGTGATGTCAGGTGTTCTTGTATCCCCGGCAGAACATGAATTTCCAAATACTGCTCCGACATCAGGTTTTCCCTAGTAAAGTCATCAAACTTCTCAGGATTCCCCAATATGATTTCACAAAATCCTCAGGAAGTGCACAGAGCTTTCCTTCCCCAACAAAGTTTATTTCTCTAACAACGGAAGATCATCTCCCAACAGTTCAACTTTAGCAAAATCTGAAGACCTACATTCTTCATCGCTAGCTGCAATCAAGGATTTATTTTCCCTAATTCAACAGCGCTACAATAGAACAACTGATACATTCACATATTGCATTCATACATCATTCTACAAATGTCATAGCATATGCAGTACAAATGCATACATCCTAATCTCATTTATTTTGAGAACACCATTACACAATGCATTTCAAACATCATGACATTGCATACAGCTAACGCTTTACCTTTTCGAGAAAGATCAATCAACATATATTTATCATCATCAATTTTCATCAGGTCCAGGATTAGCTCCTGAAACAAAACAGAGTAATTATCTGTGCAACCAAATACAGCTTTACACGGGCTCATCATGAAACAATCTTACACAGGTTTCTTCTGACTTCCAAATACAGCTTTAGACGGACTCAACATAAGCAATCTTACACGAGTTTCTTCTAACTTCCAAATACAGCTTTACACGGGCTCATCATGAAGAAATCTTACACATGTTTCTTCTGACTTCTAAATACAGCTTTACACGTGCTCAACATGAAGCAATCTTACACGGGTTTCTTCTGACTTCTAAATACAGCATTACACAGGCTCATCATGAAGCAATCTTACACGGGTTTCTTCTGACTTCTAAATACAGCTTTATACGGGCTCTTCATGAAACAATCTTACACTGGTTTCTTCTAACTTCCAAATACAACTTTACACGAGTTCAACATGAAGCAATCTTACACAGGTTTCTTTTGACTTATAAATACTGCTTTACACGGGCTCTTCATGAAGAAATCTTACACGGGTTTCTTCTGACTTCCAAATACAGCTTTACACGGGCTCATCATGAAGAAATCTTACATGGGTTTCTTCTGACTTCCAAATACAGCTTTATACGGGCTCTTCATGAAGCAATCTTACACGAGTTTCTTCTGACTTCCAAATACAACTTTATACGGGATCTTCATGAAGCAGTCTTACACGGGTTCCTTCTCCCTCCATATGAAGTTTTACACGGACTAATCCTGAAGCAACCCTACCGAAGATCCTTCTCACAATCTCCATATGCAGTTTTACACGGACTCATCCTAAGGAAACCCTACCAAGGTTCCTTCTCTTGAATTTCCAGATGCAGTTTTACACAGACTCATCCTGAGGCAACCCTACCTAGGATCATTCTCACAATCTCCAGATGCAGTTTTACACTGACTCATCCTGAGGAAACGCTACCCAGGATCCTTCTTTTGAATTTCCTGATGCAGTTTTACACGGACTCATATTGAGGCAACCCTACCCAGGTTCCTTCTCATAATTTCCAGATGCAGTTTTACACGGACTCATCCTGAGGAAACTCTACCTAGATTCCTTCTTGTAATTTCCAGATGCAGTTTTACCCGGCCTCATCCTGAAGCTTCCTTACCCAGGCTCCCTCTCACAGAGTTTTCCTCAAACAGGAAAACAACAGAAATCAACATCCCCCAGTGGACTCCTCCTCAGACAACAGTAATAAGAATCCCCATAAAGAGACCTCTTATGAAGTCAGCATCTACTCTGGATGGCATCTTTAAGCCCATCTCTGACGACTCTCCGTCATATTCTCTAGATGGCGTCTTTAAGCCCATCTCTGACGACTTTCAGTCATCTTCTACAAATGGCATCTGTAAGCCCATTCCCGACGTCACCAACCATAAGTACTACTTCATGCGAGTGCAAATTCCTGGCCACTCTACTGTTCAATCATCTTTCTAAGCTTATGAAGAACCCCTAATATCATTTTTGCATTACCTTACCATTTTCATCTATTTTATTCATATTTATTTTGATTTATTTCAAATAAATACAAAATAAGTTATATAAAATAAATGGAGATGGCATTAGGCATTTAGGCTGATGCCTTGGCTTGCTTAAAGGTCCAAAGATTCGTGCACAAGTGTCTAGATTCATTGAACATCAAAAATGGCATGAAATACCAAGTTTGGTATTTTTTCAAATTTGTGATCATGTCTTTAAATCATGGCATTATGGGCTGACTCTTTCCATTCAAGCTTGTCTCCTCCCTCTATCCTATAAATACAACTCATGTGCAAGCCAAACAGACGCAACTTACAGCCTAACAGAACTCTACAAAATTTGCAAAAAGTATCAAAATTGTGAAAATCCAAAACCTAAGTTTCAGCCCTTTTTAATCCAAACAAAGGGTCAAGCCTTCCTCCTGAGGTTCCTAGGGACTTGATCCAACCATTCTTAAAGCTTGCAACGTTCCAGATCAGCAGATCCAAGCCATCACCATTTTGGTATAGTCTCAAATTCGAATCTCTATTTTTATTAATTGTTGAATGTTCTAATGTCTGTATATGAGTTTCTGGGTATCCTTAGAGCAGGTTGGAGGTATTATAAGGAATGCATGACGTCTAGAACATAAGATACCATGTCCATGACGTGCTAGGGTTTCTAATCCATAACTCACGATACAGAAGCTTTCTGGCCAAACCAAGGTCGGATTCGTGATCAGAAGGGGTTTTTAAGTGGGATAGGGTCTCTTGCGTGTTTTGATTTAACGTATTCTACAGGTTTGTCGGCCGGAGAAGACGACCGGAGGTTTGATTCAACGTCATTGACCTTTTGAATCCATCTAGGAGTAGGCGTGGCAATTTTGTACATTTTAATTGGCTCATTCAAATTCCTGATGCGCGCACTTTGCTGACTAAGATATATTGTTGTTTTTTCATTTAGATTATCATCATGATATTATAATAACGAATGAACAAAGTAGCTCAATTAGCCATGAAACGCGTAAGTGAGGGAAGGGATCTGGGTTCGAATTCTAGGTCCAACATTTTGTTTTCTAACATTTATTAAACGCAGATGCAATGCGCATAGATAATGCAGGTTCATCATACGCCTTAAAATCTCAACCACCAGGTGTCCATCTGATCAGATCTAATGCATCATATCTGAAGCCTCATCATACACCCTAGAGGCTAGTTCTCATCAGATCCAAAACTAAACATGGGCTTCAGAATCTGGGCCCAACGAACTCCACAACAACTCCCCCTCCCTTTTTTTACTATCTCAGGCCCATTTAGTTTTTTTTGTTATGTTTTAATTTCTTTTCTTTTCTTTACTTAATTAAAAAAATAAAAAAAACTCACAAAAAAATTAGGCTTAGACTTTTTTAATTAATAATTAATTGCTTTAATTAATTAATTAATTAAATTTTAACTACTTTCTTAATTTAAAATGAATTAGAATTTAGGATTTAATTTATGTTTCAAATTCTTTCTTAAATAAAAAAAATGCAAAAAATATTAGAATTATATTAGTTTCATTCAATATTTATTTTCTTAAACTAAATTTAGATTTAGTTTAATTGTTCTTCTTGAAATAAATAAAAATAAAACCAAAGATTTTTCTTGTTTACTTAGAATTTTTCTTAGGATTTTTTGGACGTAATATTTCATTTCACGTGCGTTATTTTTTGTTCTTTCATTTTATATAAATAATGTAACTGATTATGGGATGTAATAGTCTAGGTTTAAAATTACGCACTTTATTTTTTGCACTCTTTTTTTATGTAATTGTCCCAAAGCATTGTAACGAAGATGTGAAAAATACAAGAAGGGGGGGGGGGGGGGGGGGGGGGGGGTTGAATTAAAAACTTGGATCTAAAACAGCTTAATGACACAGTATTTTTATCCTGGTTCTTTTGATCTCAAACTACTCCAGTCCACCCGTCAAGGTGATTTCGCCTCTCTCCAACGAGGTCTTAATCCACTAATCTCAACAAGATTACAAAAGATACTTTAACAACTGTTAAAGTCTTCTTGAGTACAACCACAACCCGGTTAATCTCAAGGATCTCATTTACAATATAATTAAACAATATGTGTTGTTGTTTTTCTAACAAAAACGGTTTATCACAATTGTGATAAATTACACAGGTTTATAGCTTAGAATAAAGAATGAATTTGCTTGCAGCTTGAATATGCGTGGTTGGTAATTTTAGCAAAATTGTTGTGTGTATGTACGTGCTTTATTTTGCAAGCTGACTTTTTTATATAGGCAGTGTAATGACATTGATCATAAAGCATGTTTAATGTCATTAACAAACTTTCCTTTTGGAGAAGATCCTGTCTGAAGAAAGCCATTGGAAATGATGCTGTCTTGAATGTTCAGTAACGCTTCAGAGTCTTTTCTCCTTACTGCTGACGATGCTTCAGAATATTGATGACTTGGTTTGATATGTTCTTGTTCACAATCAGAGTTTACTATAATTGAGCGCAGGTTCTGGTCACCAATCTTCAGCGTATAATCTGATTGCTTCAGCGTGTAACACTTATGGCTTATCTTCTGATGCTGATTTGATCAAAATTTCTGCATACATAAAACATATTTTTAAGGAGCATATTTGTTCTTTGTATTTATTTATTCTTTGTATTTGTTATCATCAAAACTCTAACCAAGAGTTGTAGAATCAAACTATGTTCTAACATGTAATAGCGTAGATTTTATAATTCCTGCACTTTACATTTTTTTGTATAATATTACTGTTAGTAATTAGGAATGTATGGCAAGACTGAAATTAAAACGCTAGCCAACCCTAAATGTGCAAAATAAATAACATAAATCAAACACAATTGCACACGCGCACCTCTAGGGTATCCCACATCGGTTTCCTTCCAGTTGAAGTCGGACATAAATATCTTCTGGATCAGGGTAAATCGACCAAAGATTTATTCTGATACTTCTTCCAATAGATCCTTTTTCTAGCTCAGATTAAATCGACCAAAGATTTATTCTGATACTTCTTCCAGTGAAATACAAAGAGACCTCTTCTGGCTCAGATCAAATCGACCAAAGATTTATTTTGATACTTCTTCCAGTCAAAGTCGAACATAAATATCCTCTGGTTCAGATTAAATCGACCAAAGATTTATTTTGATACTTCTTCCAACGAACCTTTTTCTGGCTCTGATTAAATCGACCAAAGATTTATTCCGATACTTCTTCCAGTTAAATACAAAGAGACCTCTTATGGATCAGATTAAATTGACCAAAGATTTATTCTGATGTTTTTCCCTATCAAAGTCGGGCACAAACATCCTCCGGCTCAGATTAAATCAACCAAAAGTTATTCTTATACTTCTTCCAGCGGATCTTTTTATGGCTCAGATTAAACTGACCAAATATTTATTCTGATACTTCTTCTAGTTAAAGACAAAGAGACCTATTCTGGCTCAAATTAAATCAACCAAAAATTTATTCTGATATTTCTTCCAGCGGACCTTTTTCTGGCTCAGATTAAATCGACCAAAGATTTATTCTGTGACTTCTTCTAGTTAAAGACAAGTAAATACCTCTTCTGGCTCAGAGTGAATCGACCATGGATTCATTCTGATACTTCTTCTAGTTGAAGACCAATATAGACCTTTCATGGCTCAGATTAAATTGACCGAAGATTTATTTTGATACTTCTTCCAGTTGATGACAGTCGCAGATGACTTCTATCTCAGATTAGATCAACCATAGATTTATTCTGAGGCTTCTTCTAGTTGCAGACAAGCATAAAAATCTTCTGACTCAGATTAAATTAACCATAGATTTCTTCTGATACTTCTTCCAGTTTGAAGTCAACAGTTACTTTGGATGGCATATATAAGCCCGTCTTTGTCGACTCTCTATCACCTCTCCAAATGGCATCTATAAGCTCATTCCCGATACAATCAACCAACAACGTTACCTCTTGCACATGCGGTTGCAAATATCCAGGCACTTAAGTGTTCAATCATCTTCTACCTTCAAGTCACGAATGGAGGACAAGCCAATCTAACCCTTTAGGTTTAAGAATATTAAACAAGGGCAGTTGTTGTAACCCAAAATTTGCCCTCCCATTTTTCTCAAGACATGCTTTCAAAGGTTCTCAAGATACCCAAGGGTTGACGAGTCAAACCTCCTCCTAAGCAAGGGGTCTACAGCTAGAGTTTTGAGTTCCTCAAAGAAGTTTGAGTTGAAAAGGTGTAAAGTGGATTTAATGGTTCTCCATAGGTCCTAAATAAGGTTCATGACATGTTTCAAGTCCCACATCACAAGTTTGCTTAGTCAATCGCTCAAATGATTGAAAATGAACTATTTTGGTCAAAAAGTCAACCGTGGTCAACATACAGTCAAAATTCAAGATTTTTGGTCAACATCAACATTTTGAAGTGATATTCATCATTTGATAAATGATTTATCATGATTCCCCAAGGAAAGCTCTCAAATCATCAAAAGTCCAAAATTGCCAAATTAAGGTTTCCTTAGGAGAAGTCAACTAAACTTTGATAAGGCATAACTTTCACATGCTTTACCAACTTTTCCACAACCAAAGCCAATTTTGAAGGAAATTCAATTCTATACAACTTTGTTTTTAATATCAAGTCCAAAAAGTGCTTCATTTTAAAGATATGAGCTAATACATTATAGGTCATTTTCAAAAGTCAACAAAAGACACTTTTTGTCAAGGGTACTTACATCAAGATAATGTCTCCAAATGCAAAAATCATCAACAGAGAAAGTGTAGAGTATATATTTATATTTCCAAAAAGTCCAAGATAACCTTCAAAAGATGAAAATTGAGCAAGTTATGAGTTACACAAGTTGGGAAATTTTGATGAAATTCATGAAATGCAAGATGAGCAAAATTGAAGTTTTTATACTAGTGGGCCTAACTTTTGATGTTCAAACATGTTAATATGGTGTTAGAGGACCTCTAAATTCAATCACATATTTTTTATGGTTTTTATTTCTTTTATTTTAATTTTTAATCATTTAAATGCAAATAAAATCAAATGAAATATAAAACAATGGTATAAAGGCTTGGACTTTTTGTTTCAATCATCCAAAGGCCCAAGAAAACTCATGACAACTCATGAAAACTCATTACAACCTTGCCAAAACGTGCAAGACTCAAAATGGCAAGGAAAATCTCAAAATTGGAAAGTTTTAAACATGTTTGATCTTGTTTGAATAAGGCCATGATTACTTGAGTTTATTCCATGTTTGTTTACTTCATTGCTTCCTCTATATAAGGACAAGCAAATCAAGTGAAAAGGAACACGAAAGCATTTGCACCAAAGCTCTCCAAAAATTCTCCAAAATCCAAAGAAGTTATGAAAATTATATCTCACATTCCAGCAAGTTTCGATCCAAATGAAGGCTTGCATTCACTTCCTGAGGGTCAAAAGTGTTGATCCAAGTCCTTATTCGCAACCCTCAAACGCCAGAACCTGATTTGTGCATTACACCAGTTTTTGAAATTGGTAAAAATCAAAACTATATTTTCTTGCGTTTTTAATCAATACTAACATGTTTGATCTCCTCATATGCATCATTAGAACAGGATATACACATTATATGCAAACTTTGACGCATAAATGGTGTTTTACCATGGTTAGGGCACCGAAACCATTGATCATTGAACCAGACACTGCAAGCAACTTTCTCCCCTTGCACCCCTCATCTTCTTTTTCACAATGCAGCCCATATATTTTATTATTATTTGGTTTTAATTTAATTCTTTTATTTTTCTTTTAATAACTAATTTTTAATAAAAATCGTAAAAAATTAAAAAAATTAGATATAGATTTTAATTAATTAAATTTATTTTTCACAATAAAAATTAATTAATTTAATCACTTTAAATTTATTTTATTAATTAAAATATAATTAGCATTAGGCTTTAATTATCATTCAATTATTTTTCTAAATAAAAACACCAAAAAAGTTTTTTATACTTAGATTTTTTTTTAGATATCTTGCCCTCTTCAATCTTCGCGCGTTTATTTACTTTTTCCCATTTTTTTTCAATATTATAATTGTCCAAAGTTTGTAAGAGCTAATTAGGACCCTTTTATATTTTTATCCCCATTTTATGGTTTGTACTTCCCCATCCCCAAAGCAATGTAATAGCATTATATATATATATATATATATATATATATATATATATATATATATATATATATATATATATATATATATATATATATATATATATATATATATATATATATATATATATATATATATATATATATATATATATATATATATATATATATATATATATATATATATATATATATATATATATATATATATATATATATATATATATATATATATATATATATATTTAATTGTTAGATTAATTAGGCGTGCATGGCAAGACATAAAAAAAACAAGCGTTAGATGACCTAATCTCAAGACTAATAATTGAAACACAACACACTTCACACACGTGTATCTCTAATGTACCTCCACTTGTTGCCTTCGGAAAACAAGCAGTCACGTCTCTCGAACGTGGGATGTTTTCTTAAAGACCCTTTGGTTAAAAGATTATAGTCCCTCGGTGACCCGTCGATGCTGCATCGGTAAATGATCTTAGTACCTTAGGGTAATTGTTAAAGTATCCTACGAGTTGTTTTCGTGACTGTATGATGACCCGTCCCTGTCCCTCAAAACATCCAATGATAGGGATACCTACTAACTAATGGTATGATAGAATTATATAAAGGAAAAGAGGGGAAAAAAGACCTTTTGAGTAGGTATATAGCTTGTAGTTGCTTGCTCACAAAAAAACATTTTCTAAATATTTTCAAAGTTAAAACATTTTGTATGCATTCTCAATGATACGAGAATCATTACAAAGTTTTCCGCACTAAGGCATCTTTTCAAAATACACTTACACAAAAAAACATTTTCAAAGTGAGCTAGCAACTAAGAGCCCGTAGATAACTACAGATGAAAAGGGTGTTAACACCTTCCATTTTCATAACCTAACCCCCTTACTCAGAAAAATTCTCGAAAGGTCTTTTCTGCTCTTTTCACCCTTTCCTTTATTCTATAAAAGAAAAGTCGGTGGCGAATATTGCTAACCGCAACATTTACGGTAAAACACAAAACTAATAAAGTCGGTTCTCCCACCGTATTACATTCAACTTTGACTTTGGTTGACTTTAGTAAAAAATGACTGGTTTCCCCCTTTTGATCAATTAAACCTCTTTCAATAAAAATTGATGATCAATCTCTCATTCATAGGTGCTCATTGACATGTACATGTAGAGGTAGAAATGTTGAGACTAAGCCATTGGATTGACTTGACTCGCACAGATGAAAATAAAAATCACCACCACGGTTTATTGTTTCCAAAGGAATGGGAAAAGAGAGAATAACCCAAAAGAGGGGGAGAGAATCTATGTTCGGGGGTATGTTATGCAAAGGGAAGGTATTGGCACCCTAAACATCTACGGTACTATGTAGGAACCTCTTTGAAAATCTGTATATTTTGGTTATAAAAGTTGTATAAAAATAGATTATGGGGATGAGAAAAGAAGTACTTTTTTTATAATTTTTGCACCCGCCGCGGTTGCGAACCTTTAGGGCCTACGTACCACCTTTCATGCAATAGGGGATCAGGGTACCTGTAGTTCACATTAAAAAATTTTAAAACGACAAATGTGTGGGTTAATTTTAAGAGATGAGACATCATCGTGTTATCCGAGTGGAAAAACATGCTTACTACCCGCAATTATGAGGAAGGAGAATTTGATTCATCTCAAAGTGGAGAATATGTCTTGGATTTTAAAATCAACAAAGCCTCACTCAACACCCAAGTGGAAAATATATCACTTCACTATATATTGTAGAAGTAGAGTAGCTCGCATCACTAAAAGGATTGACAAGAGTCTAATCTTTTGAGAAAAGTTTTAAAATAAAAAGGGACAAAGTGGCAAAATGGTTTGAATGAGTTTGATTGACTTTTAGTCTTCTCACAAAAATGTCAAGGTATTATTAAGTTGATTAAAGTTTGATTAAGAAAATGTTTTGAAAATGCATGGACCTAAGTCCAAGTTTATTATGAAAGTAGTTCAAGTTTAGAAACAAGAAGAGTTTTCAAAAGGAGGGAGAAGAATTTTGAAATTAAAGAAGATGGGGGGAGATGAAGGGACTATCCTAAAGAATAAGGTAAAAGCTAGGGAAAAGAACCATATAACCAACAAGAAGCCAACACTTGATACAATGAGTCAATGTAGAATTCCAATCCTTTGGATTGAAACCAAACAAACAAAAGTAATAAACCTCTTAAGAAAAGAAGCTTCATTTTACTAAGTCTTCACAAAAATTGGGCTGAGTAACAGTTGTATTCAAATGAATTCCAGATCACAGACAAAGCATGTAATCACAATAACTCACACATAAAACAAACAAACAACCCAAGGTGTTAGGGTAAACCCCAAGAGCTCCATACAAAATAACAGTTGAGGTCACAAGGTCTCAAAGATAGGTCAAGGTTTCTAATCCTAAGTCCAAGAAGTCCATAATCTCCATAAGTGCCAAGGATAGTAACCAAGTAGTCCAAGTAACATCAAAGTTTTTTATGGTTCAAGTTGATTATTAAGTATCTTCAAAATGAAGTGAAAAGCGCAAGTGAGAAAAATGAAAATGGCATAAAAGTAAATGCTCAAATGAGAAAAGATGAAAATAGCGTGAAATATAAAATGCTAAAGTAAAAGCATGAAGTAAAGGCACAAAATAAAGTTACTTGTTAGAAATTAGAGGTTAATTGAATGACCATCTTAAAACTTACATTTGAAACTCATTAGAGGATCGATAAAACCAAATCCTCTCAACAACAAGTTTCATTTGCTTTTGTCAAGTATATCATCCATTTAAAGTTCTCAAGGCAACATTGAATGATCAATGATGTTTAAGTGATTCACTTTGACCAAAGTTTATGAATATTCATTAGAGGATTGATAAGACCAAAGCCACCTAACAACAAATCTCAAAGTTATTGGATTAAAGGATTCAAATTAACATACTTGGGCTTACAAACGTGAGTTTGGGCCACGAATGATCATTTCTCAAATCAGAACAAAATTTAGCGCTATGTTAAGCAATCGTAAGTGGACTTATATAGAAGTCGCACCTATTTTGTGGTCGGTCAATAGCATTTTATATACCACATGTTTTGAGAAATGATATGTAAATCATCTCCAATAACATTTAGTAGAATAAAGAAGGGGATAAGATGAAGAGGGATGGGGTAAGAATTAAACCACATTTGAACCAAAAATTTAATCAAACTATTATTAAAATCATTCATCCATTTTATGTGGAGTAAACTCAATACCATGGATCCAATGATGTAAATAAAGCTCATGATCAAATTTCATAGTCCAAGATCAGCCAGAATATATGCACAATAAAATTGTATTTAATAATAAAGAAAAAACATTTTTAAAATGGTTTTAAAATAAAAATAAAAGGAGAAAATAATAACTATATTCAAAACATCCAATAAAAATTAAATAAGACCATAGAAAAATCAGAAATGAGTTCAAATATTTATATAAAATTTTTGGTAATTTTTTAAAGTCAGAAACTATTTTTACACTAATTAAAATTGCTCAAATAAGTGGAAAAAAGATCAAAAATAGTAGAAATCAAAATAAAATTCTAAAAAAATTTCAAAAGGTCAGAAATAATGGAAAAAATGTTGATGAATTATTTAAGAATTTAAAAATGCTCAAAAGTATTTTTTAAATAATTAAAAACAAACCAAAACAAAGAAAAATTATAAAAAATACCAAATCTAAAAATAAAATTATGAAAAAATAAATTTCAGAAAGAGAATATTTGAAAATATTTTTGTGAATTTTTTCATAATTTTTGAATCAGAAATGAATTTTGGAAGTTTAAAACAATTAAAATATAAAAATCAGAAATAAAAAATAAAGTCAAAAAAATGTGGACCAATGGATGAGATTCAAAACGCGTTAGTAAGCTAATCCAATGGATCAGACGCATTGTGCATATCATGGTCTTTAATGAATAAAGCATGGAATCATTAATTAAATCAGATTTTGAAGAAAAAAAGTGTGGCATCCTTTCATTGGTTGATAGATGACACGTTGGTCATCTTAAACCTCCAGCAAACGAGATTTGCTGGTCCATGAAACTGTAAAATTAGAACATGAGACCGGTACCATTCGCTTTGTCTCTTCAAGACGATTCCAATGGTACCCTCGCGAAAAATTTATATAAGTAGTAACTCAGTCATTTTGGAAGAGAAATTTTGAAAAGGGATTTGAAATTTCATGGTCAAAATGTATTTCCAGTTAAAAACAAGTGTTGTAACTAGAATCAGGATGATGAGAGCTTTATAACAGTATCAAAGTTTGAGAGAATTGGTGAAGGAATCTACCTATTGAAGTTAAGCTGCAGAGCTCTGAAACTTGACTTGGCTAGCACGATTTAGGGGGGCTTAGAGATTAATTCTTCTTCTGTTAGCTTCAGTGAGGTTCAAGGAAGGTGGATTGAGAAAGGTTGTAAGAGAAAATTTGAAATTGCAGAAAATTAAGTATAATAGGGAGTTTGGCAGGATGATTCTAGCTCTCTAAGATTGAGAAAGTGAATGATGTATTGTCCTCTATTTATAGGGAAGCTGATTGAATACTCAAGTGTATGGAATGATGGGAATTGGAGGGAAATCGTGTGAAGTTGCAAACAAGAAAAGTGTGACTTCTATTTTGATGAAAACTCATCCAAACCTTGTGTTTTAACGTGCTAATCACTTCTAGAAGTTCATAAACATGATTAGAGGAAAAAGCACCTAGAAAACTTGTGTTTAGAAGCCAAATCAAGGATTTCAAATTCTGACTTGAGTTGAAACTTCAGTTTCAAGGTACCACTTTTGAACCAATGGCATTCTCTGCTCAAGGAGTCTTAAGACATGATTCTTGAAGCTTTAGAAAGATGATATCACAAGCTTTATAATGTGCATAGAATGGAATCAAATGGATGCTTGAGCTGAAAGTTGCAATGAGTCAAAGTTGAGAAAATGAGGTTGACTTTCTATACTTAGAAAATTTCTAAGTTTTTCTTCAAAAATGACCTATAATGTCTTGCATCCAAACATGGTCTTCCATTTGAAGTTTGATCTTGACCAAAAAATATGGCATGAAGTAGATCTCTTGAATGGCATTTTGAGACTTGAACTATTCCAAATCTCCAAAAATTGGGAATGTTATGACTTATTGAAGTTGGCAAAAATTCATAAGATGACCTATAATCTTTTGCATACATAGGGCATCTTCTATCCATTTTCACACTTTGCACTTAAAAGAAGGGATGAATTTCACATTCTTAAAATCAATGTGGAAAAATAATGCGCTCAAGGAGATAAAAACTGACCAAGTTATGGTCCTTTGAAGTCACATAAGGGAAATCGATGGTTCATCTAGAGGACTTGTAATCTTTCTTGATCATCAAGTACCTTTCACACAAAATTTCCTTGAAACTTTTGAAATGATTTATTGATAACCCTTTTAAGTTCAAAACCCTAGCTCCTAGAGCAACAAAATGCCAAAAATACCAAAAGAAGAGCAAGATATACCCCTTTGAAGTTCAAAACCCTAGCTCCTAGAGCAACAAAATGCCTTGAGAACCCTTTTCAATTTTGACCAACCATCTTGAAAAAATATTTTTTTCATGTAAATAGAAGTTATTGAGGATGATAATGAGGAACCATAGCAACCATAACCACTTCCAAATATTGGGAAAAGAGGAAAATATATACTTGTGATCAAGAAATCAAGAGTTTATCCAACTAGGTCAAACTTCTTCAATCAAACCTTGTATCTTTTGACTATATTTGACAACTTGAGGAATGATGACTCATAATAGACTTTGTCATGATATTAATTCAAATCATCTTCAATGATGATGCTTGAATCTCAATGATGATTTTTTTGAAGAAGGCATGGAAATAAACTCATGAACCTGTAGATCAACTTGATGGAAAGTGTTGTGCTCTCACTTATAACATCATCAATTAGGGGAAACATTCATTGTATTTATTAGCTATAAGTTAATCAAAACCAAACATAGATGATCACAAAAAATACAAGTCAAGGTGCTTGGTGATTCCCCATGAGCAAAGCTAAAGATAAGGAGAGGAACCAAAACCTAGTGTCTGATATTGTTGCATTGTGATGGTATGAAATAATAGAGGAATCTTAGGGGCAAAAATTGGGGTACAACATCTGCCCTTATTTAAGTGTCTTCTATCCAGATATGCGAAGGTTAAAATCTTCGTGTCGACGCGATTGAAGATACTTAAATATAAAACAAGCCCTATTTTTGGCCCTAAGATGCCATGTAATGCTTATGATTATGAGTGCAAATGAACAAATCTAAGAAGGAAGAAAGACATCACTGAGAATGTAGGAAATAAGAAGAGGGATCAAAAGAAAAACCCGACTAGGAAAATAAATCACTGGCAAACAAAAGACCTGACTCTATTGGGGTAAAGCCCAAAGAGGAGATAAGGCGTCATCAACTCAAAGATTAAGGAGAGAAGGTAGAGGATAACAGTGATCGACAGATGACTGTGAACTATCCACTCATTGAGGAGATAGAAAAATAGTAACTTCGACCCACTGGGGAAAGAAGTGGTAAGATAATACCGGTAAATACCAATATTAGGGTAAGCAGTCAGTTCTCACGATGGGAAACAAATGAACTTCTTCGGAGCAATAGAATCCCAACGACGAACTACCTTCCATAATGACAAGGCTACCATTCATCGGAAAAAGATCTCAATAACGAACTACCTCCCATAATGACAAGGCTACCTGTGATCGGTGGAAATAGAACTGACTGTTTTTTGGAATGCTGGTTCCCGAAATGTCGCAGTAAGCAAGAGTCTCCACCGTCTTTTATTTTCTCCAACAAGGAAAGGACAAAAGCACAGCAAAATTCCTTTTCGAGATGTTTCTCGGTTCGGGAGGTAGATTATAGAAAGGGAAGTTGTTAGCACCCTTTCTATCCGTGGTTATCCACGGGCTCTTAGGTACTTGCTCACTATGTTTTCAAAAATGTTTTGCTTTTCTTGTGTTTGTGGGTTTTGAAAAAGTTTGTTTGAAAGCTTCGATTTAACTCTTGTATCAGTCCTCAAGAGTGTATGAAGTGTTTGTTTGAAAACTTTTGTCAGAAAAGTGTAAGTGCGAAAAGTATTTTTGTTTTTTGAAAGAGCAAGTACCTGAGAACCTCTACCTACTCAAAAGAAATTAAGTTGTGTAAATGTCCTTTAGACAGTACTATCCCACTATTGAGAAGTAGATAGCACCGTCGTTGGAGTTATTCGGGTCAATTCGATTATAGGGACATGTGGTCACCAAAGCAATAGTAGGACGCCTTAGCGGTAACCTTAATGTCCTAGATCCTTTTTATCCGAGACAACCGTTTCGAGGCAACTTGGATCTTTAGACAGGAGGGCGACCTCTAAAACACCCTATACTCAATGACCACGTCGAGGCAACCAAGTGAGGCGTACCCTAGGAGTGGCATGTGCGAGCGTGTCAGGTTTCAATTAAGTTATCTTTGCACATGTTATGGTGAGCTACGTTTTGATTTTAATTTCAGAGATAAGTCTTGTCATGCATAGCCTAATTAGCATACATCTAACAGTTAATAGTTGTGGAAAATAAATCTACGCTATTACAAGGCGTCGCGTATTTACATCGCCAAAAGCAACCCTTGAAAAGTAAATTGCGAGAAAATAAATAAAAGCGATAAAAAGTCCTAATTAACACTATTACATTCTCGGAGCAATTACATAATAATGATCAAAAATTAATAAAACAAACATACGCGCGAGAGAAAATTGAATCAGAGAAGTTTTTTAGGATTTTGACCCTTTTTGAGAAAGAAAGAAGTTTGATTATTTATAAATTAAATTAAATTAAACCTAATTAATTAATTAATAAAAAGAAATATTTTTGAGTTTTTTAATGTCTCAAGGAAATAAATAAAAAAGAAAAAGATTAAAAGTTATCAAAACCCTAATTCTAATTTATTTTAAATTATTGTGAAAATATTGAAATTAACCTAATTAAAAAAAGACTAAATTAATTTGTTAGTATTTATTTACAAAATGACTAATTAAGGGTGATATTAATAATAATAAAAATATTTTTGTTTTCTGATTTTATTATGAAAATAATTAATTTGGTTAATTAAATAATAATAATAATAATAATTAGTAAAATAGTTAAATGGAAAATATAAAAGAAAAAAAATAAGAAGAATAAACCAGGGGGGGTACTGGCCCAATATGGAGGTATTTTTGCAATTTGTGGCCCATTAACCTCAAGCCTGCTTTGACTTTGGTGATTGTCCAGGCGCTGGTGGACTGGGAGTACCATGGTCCTTCATCTTTGGCCACAAGATTTTAGCTTAAAGACCCATGGCGTGCTGAGATGTGAAGCACATGGTGGAACGCTTTTTGAAACCTGCATGTGATTATGCAAAGAAAAAATAGAAACAAATATTTTAGGGGACCTGGGATTCGAACCCGGGTCCCAACGTTTCCAAGCCAGCACGCTAACCACTACACCACTTGCACGCTTTTAGTATTATAATAACAAGTAAATATAATATACAAAAATCAATTCATATGCTGTAACACAAAAAAACACGCGCGCGTTTTCAAACTATCCAACCATGAATCAACACCTCATCATCTTCCTCGCTGTACTTGCAAAAAACAATATTAGATAGTGGGGGTTTTTAACCCCCACAATATGCTTGCACGAAAAATAGCGATTAGAGCTATGGCACACATAAATGTTTCGCGAGGGTTTGGTTTTGGTCGTCTTGTCCTGACGAATTCAGTCATATGCCTTAGGAGTCTTAATTTTGCATGGATTGCAAAGCCCCAATTCCAAAACTTATGAACCCTAGAAATCGTCCATGGCATTTTGTGATTCAATGCATTATAATTCAATTAAATGATTCCATGAGCTTGGTATGACCTCTGGCAATGCAACACAATCAATAAAACATGTTAATTATGCATGAATTCAACAATACGATTTTAAATAAAAATGTCAAACCGTGGTTCTGTATCCTGTGATTCTTTGAGCTTTAGCGTGTGAATTCAATTGCCACACGTTCCTGGGAACTCCTGCAAGGTGTTAGAATCAACAAATTTCCTTGAATTGGCCTGGAATGTAAAAACCAGTTTTGAGTTTTTCTTGAAATTTTGCAATATGGCTATGGTCTTTCTGCAGCTTTTTTTTCCGTGTATGGCATCAGGGTTTGCTTGCATATATATAGAGGAATGGAATTAGGTCAAAATCTTGAGCACAAATCCATTGAATTGATGATTTAATCCTTGATTGAAAATCAAATATTTTTGAATCTTCATGATTGGAAAAAGTTTCCAAATTTGGAGATTTTTGCATCTTTGATTTGTACACAAAATTGTCAGCATATCTTGACCATATTTGCTTCACAAAAAGATTGAAAAACCAAATCTTTGTATTTTCCTACAATTTAAATTGATTAAATGAATTAATATCAATTAAAAATCCAATTAATTAATAAAAATAAGAAAATAAATTCAATTAGGCTTGATGGGTCGTGCATAAGTCATGGATGAAGTTTCAAGAAGAGATTTGAAGCCCATTAGCAAAAATAAGGTGTTTTGTGCAAAGTTGACTTTTGCAAATTCATGAAAATTTCCCAACTTCTCCAATGCACAACTTGCTCAATTTTGATTATATGACCATGTTCTTGGACATTTTGGAAAGGTCTTGAAGTCCTCTAACCAATGCCTTTTGTCCCATGTCATTTTGATTTACCAATCTCAAGTTATGGTCTTTGACTTAAAGTGCATTTTTGTTGACTTTTGAAATTGACCTATAATGTAGAAATTGATAACTTTTTGTGAGAGAATTTATAGGTCATGGAGTGTGAAGATGGATTGTAGGAAATGTCATCCCCTTCAAAATGAGCATTGGATGGAATTTTTCTGACAAACCATGAAAACGTTATGCCCTGGTCAAGATACAGTTGACTTTTCTACTGTCCAAAAATAGTAACTTTTTGCATCTTGATGATTTTTGAGCTATCCTTGTGGAATTATGATCAAGACTTGATCAAATGATGATTTTGGACTCAAAATAAGATGCTGACCAAAAATTCTGACTTTTGACTGCAAAATGACCATTTTGCCCTTGTAGTTGACTGTAGGTCAAATGGAGCTTTTGACTGTGCAAATTGGCACTGTGAGTCTTGAAACTTGACATGTAGGTGCTTGAGAATGTATATGGGCCTATGAGACTTGATTGAACCATTGAAAACCCCAAATTCCTTGAAAGAACCAAAACCCTAATTTCAACTGGCTTAGGAGGTGGTTCGACTGTACAATCTCTTGAGTAGTCTTGAACCATTTGAAGATGATTCTTGACAAATCTTGAAGAGTATGGGAGGGCAAATTTTGGGGTACAACAGTTGCCCCTGTTCAATCTTCTTAAACCTAAGGATGTAGATTGGCTTGTATGCCTTTCGTGATCCGAGGGTGGAAGATGATTGAACACTAAAGTGCCTAGAAATTTGCACTCGCATAGCGTAGTATCAGCAATATGATGTCGGGAATGGGCTTACAGATGCCATTTGGAGATATGATGGATAGGAGGATGGGCTTATAGATGTCATCTGGAGACGTGACAGAATCTTGTCGGGGGATGGACTTATAGATGCCATCTAGAGATTGTCGGTAGAAGGATGGGCTTATAGATGCCATCTGGAGATTGTTTGTTGAGTTGTAACTTGGTAGGTTGAAAGAGGGAACCTGTGTAGGGTTGCCTGATGATGAGTCCGCGTAAAACTGCATCTTGCTTCATGATGGTCAAGTAGATAGTTGTCCTGTCTGGTTTCAGGTATTAATCTACAATCCGTCGTCCACAGATATTTCCTGGCTAGTTACAGGTGTTGATCTGGAACTTAAGAGAGATGGGTCAAGGAGATAGTTTTCCTGTCTGGTTTCAGGTATTAATCTCTGACCTGAGAAAGAAAGATAGTTTTCCTGGCTTGCTACAGGTATTAATCTTCAATCTCTTCAACGTAGATAACTTTCCTGGCTTGCTACAGGTATAGATCTACAATCAGTCGTTCACAGATATTTCCTGGCTAGTTACAGGTGTTGATCTGGAACTTGAGAAGGTTGGTCGAGATAGCTTTCTTGTCTGGTTTCAGGTATTAATCTCTGACTTTGAGAAAGAAAGATAGTTTTCCTGTCTGGTTTCAGGTGTTAATCTTCAATCTCTTCATATAGGTGGCTTTCCTGTCTGGTTTCAGGTGTTAACCTATAATCAGTCGTCCACAGATATTTCCTGGCTAGTTACAGGTGTTAATCCGGAACTTTAAGAAGGTTTGGTCAATGAGATAGTTGTCCTGGCTGGTTTCAGGTATTAATCTCTTACTTGAGAAAGAAAGATAGTTTCCTGTCTGGTTTCAGGTATTGATCTTCAATCTCTTCATGTAGATAACTTTCCTGGCTAGTTA
Organism: Vicia faba; assembly: GCA_948472305.1. Classification (NCBI taxonomy): domain Eukaryota; kingdom Viridiplantae; phylum Streptophyta; class Magnoliopsida; order Fabales; family Fabaceae; genus Vicia; species Vicia faba. The sequence continues at coordinate 889,418,139 of OX451741.1, read as the reverse complement.
CAGGTATAGATCTACAATCAGTCATTCACAGATATTTCCTGGCTAGTTACAGGTGTTGATCTGGAACTTAAGGTTGATGGTAATCATCTTTGGATTGACCTTTTCCTGAAAAGGCAAAAACATTAATTGTATGCAATGTCATGATGTACGAAATGCATGATGTCATGATGTTCTCAAAAATAAATGAGATCGTGTCGTATGCACTTTATCATGTATGTAAATAGGAGGTATGAGATGTGATATGTTTATGAATGTATTTTCGTCTGGGAAAATAAATCCTTGACGAATGCCGGGAGCTTGTTAAATCCTGGGTTGATGTTGAAGAGTAGAGTTCTTCGTTTCCGCTGGGGATGATGAACGAAGATGATTGCAAGAATAAAATCGGTAGAAGAAGATGACTCCGTTGGGGAATAAACCTGGTGAAGAGATTACTCTGTGGGGAATTACTCTGTGGGAAGAGATGCTTCGTTGAGATTTTAACGATAACTCCGCTGGGGACTCCGTTGATAAGCTCTGTTGGGGGATTTTGATGATAAACTCCGTTGGGGGATAGGAAGAGCTTCGCTGAGGACGATCTTTCCGTTGCAATTTGCTGAGGATAACCCAGTTAGACTCTGGTGGGGGATAACCTCCTGAATATGGCTGGGGAGAGATTTTTGTACTCTGCAGGGGACAAGCTTCCAGAACCTACTGGGGAGATGATTCATCTCTCCTGGGGAAACTTTTGAGGAAATGGCCCCACTGGGGGTATCTTGTATTCCGCCGGGGAACAATCTTATATTTATGTCGAGGAATATTAAGACTGCTGGGGATGCTTGCTGAGGAATATCTGTATACTTTGCTAGGGAATATTAAGATCTTCTGGGGATACCCAACTTTTTCAAGACTGATGGTAGACCAACTCTGCTTGGGGAGAGTATTGCTGACTTGCTGGGGATACTGTGCCTTTTTAGGGCTGATGGGAGACCAACTCTGCTTGGGGAGAGTACTGCTGATTCTTGCCTTACTCTGCGGGGAGTGAAAGTATCTTGGTCATATTCTTCAGCTGAACCTACCTTGGTACCTTGGTGGACAAAGCAACTAGATCGCTTGGACAATTCTTATTGCCCTTACTTCCGATGTCACCTGTAATTAGTCCTTTGTTTCGCATGCAAATATTTATGAACAACAATTAATGTCAAATGCATATATCAAAAATGAACATTGGACGTTCTTTGCAAAACAAAACAGATAAAGGGAAAAGACAATTGGCAATTTTTCTGAAAAATGGACTTGTATTGATTTTGAAATTTGCCTGTAAATAGGCATTTTATACAAGAGGCTGACGTCCTAGTAAGAGAACGCCGCCGAGCAAATAGAGTTTATACAATTTGTGAAAAGGAAACAAAACAGCTATGTGAAAAATCCCACTGGGTTCCAACTCTGCTATCGCCTTTATGTCTTCGAGCGTCTCATCACTTTGCTGCTTAGTTGAAGAGGAATCTGATTGATTGGTGTTGTCCGAGCCTGACAGTTGATGCTGAAGTCTGGATGCAGGGTGATCCAATGAGACATAGTATTATGCTTATCCCTAACTTTTGCCTGGACCGCCCTTTCGGGTTTTCAGTCCACCGGGATACCCATTTTTTCCCAAGCCGCCTTTTCAGGTTTTCGACTTACCGGGTGTACAGATTTTTTCATTTTCATCCCTTATTTTTGCCTGAACCCTTTTGGTTCGCCGGGAAGCCCTTATTTTTGCCTAGGCCAGTCGACCTAGCGGGTCTTTAATCATGCGTAGTATCTTTTTACTATGTCTGCATTGGCGGGGTGAGGAAGGTCGTCACCATCCATGGTGGTTAGAATCATCGCTCCTCCTGAGAAGATGTTCTTAACCACAAATGGCCCTTCGTACGTAGGGGTCCATTTTCCCCTGGGATCACCTTGAGGTAGAATGATGCGCTTGATTACCAGGTCCCCAACTTGATACTCATGTCGTCTGACTTTCTTGTTAAATGCCTTGATCATTCGTTTTTGGTACGTCTGACCATGACAAATAGCAGTGAGTCTCTTTTTGTCGATTAGGTTTAATTGATCAAGCCGAGTCTGGATCCATTCATCTTCGCTTAAACCTGCATCCTTCATTATCCGGAGAGAGGGTATCTGTACTTCGATGGGTAAGACTGCCTCCATGCCATATACCAAGGAATAGGGTGTTGCCCCTGTTGACGTCCGTGTTGAGGTACGGTATCCATGAAGAGCAAATGGTAACATCTCGTGCCAATCTTTGTAGGTCACTGTCATCTTCTGCACAATCTTCTTGATGTTCTTATTAGCTGCTTCTACAGCCCCATTCATCTTCGGCCGGTAGGGAGAAGAGTTGTGGTGCTGTATCTTGAATTGCTCGCAGATCTCAGTGATCATCTTTTTGTTAAGATTGGTACCATTGTCCGTAATGATCCTCTCTGGTACACCGTATCGACAGATCAGGTTGTGCCGAATGAACCGTGCCACGACGTTCTTGGTTACGGTGGCAAAGGAAGCTGCATCAACCAACTTCGTAAAGTAATCAATCGCTACCAGGATGAAACGATGCCCGTTGGATGCCGTAGGTTTGATCTCGTCGATCATATCAATGCCCCACATCGCAAAAGGTCGGGGTGCCGTCAAGACGTTCAAAGGAACTGGAGGAATGTGCACCTTATCAACATAGATTTGGCACTTGTGACACGTCCGAGAATGCTGATAACAGTCTGCTTCCATTGTGGACCAGTAATATCCTGCCCGAAAAATTTTCTTTGCCATGGTATGTCCACTGGAATTTGTTCCGAAGGTACCTTCATGCAGCTCTGCCATGATCCTTTCTGCTTCAGTCTTATCCACACAACGCAGTAAGGTCGAATCATGGCTTCGTTTATAGAGAACGTCATTGCTGAGGAAGAACTTTGCCGCGAACCTTCTCAGAAACTTCTTGTCGTTAACAGATGCGCACTCGGGGTATTCTTGAGCTTCAAGGTACCTCTTTACTTCATGATACCAAGGCTTTTCTGTTACCTCTTCGGTCTCAAGATCACAGCAATGTGCAGGTTCATCCAATTTCCAAATAATGATCCGGGGAGCCTCGTTGTCCCATTTGACTTTGAACATAGAAGACATCGTAGCTAACGCGTCCGCCAACTGATTCTCTTCTCTTGGGAAGTGTTCAAAGGTTATTTCCTCGAAATGGGGAAGCAACGTCAATACATACTCCTTGTAAGGAATAAGATTTGGGTGTTTCATATCCCACTCGCCTTTGATCTGACTGATCACGAGAGCGGAATCTCTGAAGACACTCAGAAACTTGATCCTTAGGTCAATTGCAGCTCGAAGACCCATGATGCATGCTTCATACTCCGCCATATTATTGGTGCAGTTGAAACATAGCCGGGCGGTAAGTGGAGTATGAGATCCTTTTGAAGATATGATCACAGCGCCAATATCGTTACCCAAAGCGTTTGAGGCTCCGTCAAAGTGCATAGACCATTGGGATCCTTCATCCGGTCCAGATATTTCACAATCACTCACTACCATGATATTCTCGTCTGGAAATTCAAAGTTCATAGACTGGTAATCATCCACTGCCTGGTGTGCCAAATGGTCTGCCAACACACTTACCTTTATTGCTTTTTGAGTCGTGTACTGGATGTCATATTCAGTCAAGATCATCTGCCATCTTGCTATTCTTCTGGACAAGGCAGGCTTTTCAAAGATGTACTTGATTGGATCCATCTTTGAAATCAACAGAGTAGTGTGAGTCATCATATACTGTCTCAGCCGGCGAGCAACCCATACCAAAGCGCAACAAGTTTTCTCGAGCAGTGAGTATCAGATCTCACAGTCGGTAAACTTTTTGCTAAGGTAATAAATAGCGCGCTCTTTTCGGCCAGACTCATCATGCTGACCTAGCACACACCCCATTGAGTTGTCAAGTACTGTCAAGTATAAGATTAGAGGTCCCCCCTTCAACCGGTGGCATAAGAATGGGTGGCTCTTGGAGATACTCTTTGATTCTTTCGAAAGCGGCCTGACATTCATCATTCCAACGTACTACTTGATCTTTCTTCAGTAGCTTGAAGATTGACTCACAAGTAGCAGTCAGGTGCGGGATGAATCAGTCAATGTAGTTCAAGCGTCCCAGAAAGCCTCTGACTTCTTTCTCTGTCTTGGGAACTGGCATCTCTTTTATGGCTTTCACCTTGGCAGGGTCCACTTGAATACCTTTGTCGCTCACGACGAAGCCTAGCAGTTTTCCAGATCTCACACCGAAGGTGCACTTGTTCGGGTTTAATCTCAGCTTGTACAACTTCAACCGGTCAAACAGCTTCTGTAGATGGTCAAGGTGTTCTTCCTCAGTTTGGGACCTTGCAATCATATCATCGACGTATACTTCAATCTCATGATGGATCATATCATGAAACAAAGCAACCATGGCATGTTAGTAGGTTGCCCCAGCATTTTTCAACCCAAAAGGCATGACCTTGTAACAGAAGGTACCCCACTGAGTAACAAAGGTGGTCTTCTCCATGTCTTCAGGAGCCATCTTGACTTGATTATAACCGGAGAACCCATCCATGAAGGAGAATACTTTATGCTGAGCAGTGTTGTCAACCAGGACGTCGATGTGAGGCAGAGGGAAGTCATCATTATTGCTCGCCCTGTTCAAATCCATGTAGTCAACACACATTCTGACCTTACCATCTTTCTTCGGCACTGGAACCATGTTGGCAACCCACTGAGGGTAAGAAGTCACTGCTAGAAAACCGGCATCAAATTGTTTCATAACCTCAGCTTTGATTTTCTCGGACATCTCTAGACGCATACGACGAACCTTCTGCTTTACCGGAGGGAAATCTTCCTTGGTAGGCAAGTGATGAACCACAATGTCGGTATCCAACCCAGGCATATCTTCGTAAGACCAGGCAAAGATTTCCACGTAGTCATGCAGCATCTGAATCAACCGTTGTTTCACACTAGACTCCAGATTGGCACCAATCTTGACTTCCTTTTTGTCTGTCTCAGTACCCAGATTTATCGTTTCCACTAGCTCTTCATGTGGCTGAATGGCCCTATCTTCCTGGAGTAGCAGTCTTGCAAGCTCACCAGGCACTTCGCAATCATCTTCACCTTCGTCTTCGGCTAAGTTGATCGGATTTTCGAAGTCATAACTGGCAGTAGCAGAGTCGTTACCAGTGAGATCCAGAGTGGATTGGGACCTGTATATGTGAGTGTGTGTAAATATAGCTGTTTTGCAATATATAATAAAGAAAGACAAGGAGCTCAAGATTTGAAATGCAAAAAAACGTCCAATGCTTTTATTAATGATATATGAAAATGACACACAAAAGCCCTCACACATGAAGCCACGGTGCCCCGGGTAAGACATCGGGCCATAAAGTTTCAATTTATTGTTTGTTACAAATTCAAAACAAAGGAGTTCATTACTGAGTCACAAAAGTAATAGGGACGAAGTCTTTCGCTGTCCAGTTGTTTGGTCCACCGTCGGTCGTAGGGTAGATCCAGTTGTCGAATTCAGATTCCTCCACGTCGTCTTCAATGGCATTTACTCCCGAGTTGCTGATGAACACAGGAGGTCTTCCAATCCTTGCACGACGAACAGCCCTTTGAGCTTCTGCAGTGAAACCCAAACCAAACTTATCAGTCTTCTGAGTGAAATCAGGAAGTCGGCCCCAGTTTGCACACTCACCCTTTTCAATAACAGCCCGGGCATCTTTTAAGGAAGCCATCTTCGAAGGAGGATCTTCAATCACAGTTTCAGCTGACGCCAGTGTCTGAGGAACTTCTTCAAAGTGTTGAAATGGAGTCTCAATGAACTCCCCATCCATTTCTATGTACCGCAACGAGTTGAGGTGGCTGACCATGTATTCTTCCTCCCCCTGAACCGTCACAATTTTCCCTCTGACCGGGTATTTCAGCTTCTGGTGTAGTGTGGAGGTCACAACTCTAGCCTTATGGATCCATGGACGACCCAGCAAACAAGAATAGGACGGCCAAATGTCCATCACATAGAATGTTGAATCAAAGACCTGAGAACCAACTCTGATTGGAATGTCAACCTCACCATGCACCATCCTTTTAGACCCGTCAAAGGCCCGGACAACAATGTTACTTGGCTTTAGCTCCAAACCCTCGCAATCCAACCTGTCTAGAGCTTTCTTGGGCAATACGTTCAATGAGGAACCAATGTCAACCAGCACATGGGCAAGAGTAGTGCCCCTGCATTCAATGGAGACATGCAGGGCATCGTTATGGTTCTTCCCTTTAGCAGTCAGATCGGCATCGGAGAAACCCAAACCATTATCAACAGTTAAGTTGGCCACACAATTGGTAAAATGGTCAACTGACGTCTCTTTTGGCATGTGGGCCGTCTTCAAGAAGGTAATCAGGGCCTTGGCATGGGCCTCTGAACACAACAACAGTGATAGCATAGAAATTTTAGATGGGGTGTGCCCCAGCTGCTCAACTACATTGAAATCACTCTTCTTGATAATCTTAAGGATCTCTTCCATCTCCTGTTTGGAAGCTTCAACATTGATTGTATTTGGTGCCTCCGTCTGGGCAGGCATATCAGTAGCGATCCCTTTGCCCCGAGCGTCAGATGACTCGGCAGCAGGGGTAGAAATAGGAACTTGGTCAGGAAGGGAAATAGGCATACTTGCAGGTGTGATGACAATAGGTCTCTGGATAGCTGGCGGCGCAATATCTGGTGAGAAAAGTCTACCACTGCGGGTGACTTTAGCAGGCCCGGTGATGTTGCTGACGCCGGTACTAGTATCAAATTCTTGTTTAACTCCAAGCACATAAACATCTGCCCCATAGTGCCAAGGGACAACTTTGTCAGATGTATAGGGGATGGGCCCCGGAACAGTGATGATTATGGGTGCAATCTTCTGAGCAGGCATAATTTTGACAGGCTTCCTCGGGGGAGCCTTGGTAGAATTGTTGAAAATAGTGACAATGGACACTTCTTCAGTAGGGGTAGCAGGAACAGCAATTTTCTCAAACAAGATCTCTTTATTATCCATCAGGTTTTGGATACCTGACTTCAAAGATGGGCAACCAGTAAGTGAAACAGAACATAGATGGCAACCTTTACTACATCCCGGAAATAAACCGGCTAGTAACAAGTTCCTCTTGACAGTCAACAACAGAGTAACAATATCATTCACAGAGGCTACATACAGGTCCTCCTCCACAGCATTCACTCCATGCTTGGGCATGGGCGCAGTCACAACATTGGGCCTTTCAGGCGCCTCGAACTCTATCTCTTTAGCATCAATCAGGTCTTGGACCTTATTTTTCAGAGCCCAACAATCATCTGTAGTATGCCCCGGGCTGTCAGAGTGATAAGCACAGCGGGCGTTAGGATTGTACTTTGGGGATGTTGTGTTTACAACCTTTGGAGCTTCTTTTATGGTCACTAGATTGGTGGTCAGTAACTGCGGAAATATCTGGGGCAAGGTCATGCTGAGGCGAGTAAACTGCCTTCTAGGTCTCTCACCCCTTTGTTGGTTATGATGTTGAGGAGCAGCAGCAGGCTTTGAAATAACCACCGCGTTGACAACTTGGCGACGTTCTGGTTTATTCTGTCACCTTGAACCATAAACAACACTAGATTCTTTCTTGAAGGGTTTCTTTTCAGTGCTCGAGGAGGCACATTTCTGTATCTTCCCAGACTTGATACCAGCTTCAATTCTCTCGCCAGTCAAGATAAGGTCTGTAAACCCGGCTGAAGAATTCCCAATCAAATGGTTGAAGAATGGACCAGACAGGGTCCCCAAGAACATATCCACAAGTTCACGGTCAGTCAGAGGTGGCTGCACCCATCCAGCAAGGTCTCTCCACTTTTGAGCATACTCCTTAAATCCTTCACCCGTCCCTAGTGACATACCCTGGAGTTGGGTACGCGTAGGAGCGAGGTCGGAATTATACTGATACTGCTTATAGAACGCAGTAGCCAAATCCTCCCAGTTACGAATACTGGCTCCATCCAACTGATAGAACCATTCGAGTTGAGTCCCTGAAAGACTATCCTTGAAGAAATGGATCCACAAATTCTTGTCAGCAGTGTAAGGTTGGATCTTCCTTACATACGACCGGAGGTGCAGCTTAGGACAGAAAGCTCCGTCATATTTGGCAAAAGCAGGTGCCTTGAACTTATGGGGAATCACCACCCCAGAGGATAAGCCTAGGTCTCCAAAGTCCAACCCTGGCACATTCTGTATCTCCATAGCACTTAAGCGGTCCTCCAGCTGTTTATACCTATCCTCAGCAGGAGGGTACTGCTCTTCATCATAATCCATCTCGTTGTCAGAGACCACGGGACTAGGAACCCTTCTCTCCTGTGGACTGTATTTTCCTACAGATGAGGTAGTCAGCTCAACCTCATTTTGTAATCCATTCCCAAATCTGCGTCCAGTGTTGAATAAGACGGTCCTCTTCTTCTTCTTCTTCAGAATCAGAGTCTTCAACTCTTGTTGGCCCTTGGCTAGGCTCATAACCAACTCTTGGAACTGGGCGTTCTGGGCCTGGAGGGCCTTGATAGCTTGTTCAGTAGTAGGTCCAGAAGACATGATGATTGCTGAAATAAAAAGCGAAGAAGATAAGTGACCTGTAAAAGGGGTACCTGTTATGCATATGATGGAATGAAATGCGTATGATTTATGTTTTCAAAGACAATTGGGATTCAACTTTGTAGACAAAAAAGGAAACACACTTTATTAGATTCAACTTTGGAATTTAAATTGTTCAACAAGTTGCCCTTAGGCGTTACAGGAATGGAAATACTAAAAAGTAAATAAAAGGTGTAAAAGAAACATCAAATGCCCATCATTGCTCCCATGGCCTCTTCTTCTCAGTACGGATATAGTCATTCAGGATTCGCTCGTTCTCCAATTGCTTCGTCAGCTTCTGGATTTTCTGTTCCTGTTCATTGAACCTTTCCCGATAAGAATCCCGTTCTTCCTGCAGTTGTGCCCAAGACCTCTTCAGCGTGTCAACATCAGTGGGCATATGAGGACGGAGAACAGTTGGAGGAACCCCGTCTTTGTCAGGAATTTCAAGAGTAATAGGCCTAACAGCTGCGTATGGCATACCTAACTTCTGAGCACGGATGCGGACCCATCTGAAGTAAGATTCCATTGGTAGAGAAGTCTTTGGTACCAACTCATGTGGGTCAGCTTTGTGAACTCTGTCCCAAGCCCGGATGAATCTACAACGCAGCTCGTCACTATCTACCTGAAATACAAAACTGATGTGAGGTATCAACATCTCATGAGGCCCTGCTCTTCTGGCTCTTCCAAACTGACAGAGAGCTAAACATGGGTTATAAGAGATTCCTCCCTGGGTTCCGATCAATGGAACATTAGGATATTCTCCGCAACGATCAATAACAGCCACCTCATCTAAACCTCTGAGAGTCCAAATGATGTTATTATCATTGAGGGACATTATCTTATGAGTCCAGCCCCTTCCTTCTTTGTTCTTCAGTACGAACTTAGGGAGGTGCGAAATAAACCACCTCACCAATAAAGGAGCATAACACCACAAAGTTCCCCGTCTTCGGGCAGTACGAGCATAGAGCTGTTGCAGGATATCACCCAAGATAGTGGGTACAGGGTTCCGAGAGATGAAGATCCTTATGGCGTTGACATTAACAAAGGTATCAGGATTTGGAAACAATACTAGACCATAGATTAAGAGAGCCAGAATGTCTTCGTACGCCCTGAAGTCTAAGTCATTCCAGAAACTATTAGCTTTTCCAATCAAAAACTTAGCCAAAAAGCCCTTAACTCCACTTCTAGTCTCCCAGTTAGCCATTACCTCTTCTTTGGTCAAGGGAAGGGCTGCAGCAATCTCTTCAGGCCTAAGAGTCTTTTCCCAACCGGTGAATGGAGTCTGTTCCAAAACAGGGATACCAAGCAAATCAGAGAATTCTTCCAGGGTAGGGACCAGCTGGAAGTCTTGAAAGGTGAAGCAATGGTATAGCGGATCATAAAACTGGGCCAGGACACTCATCAGTTGTTGGTCCCACTTTGAAGTGACTAAACCGAGAATAGAACCATGCCTCTTGATGAAGTAACTAGTGTTTGGAATCCTATCAACTAATTCTGTAAGCAAAGCAGGTGATTGAACGAAGTTGAGCCGGATAATATTCCTTAGCACGGGCATCATGATGTCCTACAAAACAGAGCAAAGATGAAACCCTCTTGTCTTTGAAATGGGTCAGTCCTTATGCAGGATGCATGCAATGTTATGATGGTATGATGTTATGATAAGGCACACCACAAGTATTCACAAAAGGCAAACATGGTAAGGCACACAAGTCACACAAGACAACCCTTAGAGTTCAGGCCAGCGTGAAGTTTAGGTACTACCCTCTTTCAGTTTCAGTTGGTTAGGACGTGTCCTAGAAAATAGTAACCGGGTTCTAGAGGATCTCAATATCACTGACTACCCTCAATCGGTCATAACTCCAGCTTAGCAACCTTTTCTTGCGGCCGGAACCATCGCGAGAGTTTAGTCTCAATGAGTGTAGCATACTGCTACTGTTCTATGGCCAAGTTGGTCAATTTAAGGTTCTAAGGTCAGTTGGTGCTTAATGACTCCTCAGAAGACCCATATTCTCCTCATTCCAACACAAGGGATATCGGTACAGACCAAGGTGTCACACCAACGTAGCTACTGCTTCACCCGTGTCGGTCTACGTCGGACAGGTCCCTCACAGTTTATTGCTACTTACCTAAAGGGTGTTCCCTAGATCCGGGTTAGGATCTATAAAACTCCGATGCAAACCCACAAAATTAAAGCATACAAGGCATATAATTGAAAACATAGAATGATCTAATCCTAAGGTACACCTCACTTATTAATCTATCCCCAGCAGAGTCGCCAGTTCTGTGATCGGTGGAAATAGAACTGACTGTTTTTTGGAATGCTGGTTCGCGAAATGTCGCGGTAAGCAAGAGTCGCCATCGTCTTTTATTTTCTCCAACAAGGAAAGGACAAAAGCACAACAAAATTCCTTTTCGAGATGTTTCTCGGTTCGGGAGGTAGATTATAGAAAGGGAAGGTGTTAGCACCCTTTCTATCTGTGGTTATCCACGGGCTCTTAGGTACTTGGTCACTATGTTTTCAAAAATGTTTTGCTTTTCTTGTGTTTGTGGGTTTTGAAAAAGTTTGTTTAAAAGCTTCGATTTAACTCTTGTATCAGTCCTCAAGAGTGTATGAAGTGTTTGTTTGAAAACTTTTGTCAGAAAAGTGTAAGTGCGAAAAGTATTTTTGGTTTTTGAAAGAGCAAGTACCTGAGAACCTCTACCTACTCAAAAGAAATTAAGCTGTGTAAATGTCCTTTAGACAGTACTATCCCACTATTGAGAAGTAGGTAGCACCGTCGTTGGAGTTATTCGGGTCAATTCGATTATAGGGACATGTGGTCACCAAAGCAATAGTAGGATGCCTTAGCGGTAACCCTAATGTACTAGATCCTTTTTATCCGAGGCAACCGTTTTGAGGCAACTTGGATCTTTAGACAGGAGGGCGACCTCTAAAACACCCTATACTCAATGACCACGTCGAGGCAACCAAGTGAGGCGTACCCTAGGAGTGGCATGTGCGAGTGTGTCAGGTTTTAATTAAGTTATCTTTGCACATGTTATGGTGAGCTACGTTTTGATTTTAATTTCAGAGATAAGTCTTGTCATGCATAGCCTAATTAGCATACATCTAACAGTTAATAGTTGTGGAAAATAAATCCACGCTATTACAAGGCTTCAGGTATTTACATCGCCAAAAGCAACCCTTGAAAAGTAAATTGCGAGAAAATAAATAAAAGCGATAAAAAGTCCTAATTAACACTATTACATCCTCGGAGCAATTACATAATAATGATAAAAAATTAATAAAACAAACATACGCGCGAGAGAAAATTGAATCAGAGAAGTTTTTTAGGGTTTTGACCCTTTTTGAGAAAGAAAGAAGTTTGATTATTTATGAATTAAATTAAATTAAACCTAATTAATTAATTAATAAAAAGAAATATTTTTGAGTTTTTTAATGTCTCAAGGAAATAAATAAAAAAGAAAAAGATTAAAAGTTATCAAAACCCTAATTCTAATTTATTTTAAATTATTGTGAAAATATTGAAATTAACCTAATTAAAAAAAGACTAAATTAATTTGTTAGTATTTATTTACAAAATAACTAATTAAGGGTGATATTAATAATAATAAAAATATTTTAGTTTTCTGATTTTATTATGAAAATAATTAATTTGGTTAATTAAATAATAATAATAATAATAATTAGTAAAATAGTTAAATGGAAAATATAAAAGAAAAAAAATAAGAAGAATAAACCAGGGGGGGTACTGGCCCAATATGGAGGTATTTTTGCAATTTGTGGCCCATTAACCTCAAGCCTGCTTTGACTTTGGTGATTGTCCAGGCGCTGGTGGACTGGGAGTACCATGGTCCTTCATCTTTGGCCACAAGATTTGAGCTTAAAGACCCATGGCGTGCTGAGATGTGAAGCACATGGTGGAACGCTTTTTGAAACCTACATGTGATTATGCAAAGAAAAAATAGAAACAAACATTTTGGGGGACCTGGGATTCGAACCCAGGTCCCAACGTTTCCAAGCCAGCACGCTAACCACTACACCACTTGCACGCTTTTAGTATTATAATAACAAGTAAATATAATATACAAAAATCAATTCATATGCTGTAACACAAAAAAACACGCGCGCGTTTTCAAACTATCCAACCATGAATCAACACCTCATCATCTTCCTCGTTGTACCTGCAAAAAACAATATTAGATAGCGGGGGTTTTTAACCCCTACAATATGCTTGCACGAAAAATAGCGATTAGAGCTATGGCACACATAAATGTTTCGCGAGGGTTTGGTTTTGGTCGTCTTGTCCTGACGAATTCAGTCATATGCCTTAGGAGTCTTAATTTTGCCTGGATTGCAAAGCCCCAATTCTAAAACTTATGAACCCTAGAAATCGTCCATGGCATTTTGTGATTCAATGCATTATAATTCAATTAAATGATTCCATGAGCTTGGTATGACCTCTGGCAATGCATGAATTCAATAAAACGATTTTGAATAAAAATGTCAAACCGTGGTTCTGTATCCTGTGATTCTTTGAGCTTTAGCGTGTGAATTCAATTGCCACACGTTCCTGGGAACTCCTGCAAGGTGTTAGAATCAACAAATTGCCTTGAATTGGCCTGGAATGTAAAAATCAGTTTTGAGTTTTTCTTGAAATTTTGCAATATGGCTATGGTCTTTCTGCAGGTTTTTTTCCGTGTATGGCATCAGGGTTTGCTTGCATATATATAGAGAAATGGAATTACGTCAAAATCTTGAGCACAAATCCATTGAATTGATGATTTAATCCTTGATTGAAAATCAAATATTTTTGAATCTTCATGATTGGAAAAAGTTGCCAAATTTGGAGATTTTTGCATCTTTGATTTGTACACGAAATTGCCAGCATATCTTGACCATATTTGCTTCACAAAAAGATTGAAAAACCAAATCTTTGTATTTTCCTACAATTTAAATTGATTAAATGAATTAATATCAATTAAAAATCCAATTAATTAATAAAAATAAGAAAATAAATTCAATTAGGCTTGATGGGTCGTGCATAAGTCATGGATGAAGTTTCAAGAAGAGATTTGAGGCCCATTAGCAAAAATAAGGTGTTTTGTGCAAAGTTGACTTTTGCAAATTCATGAAAATTTCCCAACTTCTCCAATGCACAACTTGCTCAATTTTGATTATATGACCATGTTCTTGGAAATTTTGGAAAGGTCTTGAAGTCCTCTAACCAATGCCTTTTGTCCCATGTCATTTTGATTTACCAATCTCAAGTTATGGTCTTTGACTTAAAGTGCATTTTTGTTTACTTTTGAAATTGACCTATAATGTAGAAATTGATAACTTTTTGTGAGAGAATTTATAGGTCTTGGAGTGTGAAGATGGATTGTAGGAAATGTCATCCCCTTCAAAATGAGCATTGGATGGAATTTTTCTGACAAACCATGAAAACGTTATGCCCTGGTCAAGATACAGTTGACTTTTCTACTGTCCAAAAATAGTAACTTTTTGCATCTTGATGATTTTTGAGCTATCCTTGTGGAATCATGATCAAGACTTTATCAAATGATGATTGTGGACTCAAAATAAGATGTTGACCAAAAATTCTGACTTTTGACTGCAAAATGACCATTTTGCCCTTGCAGTTGACTGTAGGTCAAATGGAGCTTTTGACTGTGCAAATTGGCACTGTGAGTCTTGAAACTTGACATGTAGGTGCTTGAGAATGTATATGGGCCTATGAGACTTGATTGAACCATTGAAAACCCCAAATTCCTTGAAAGAACCAAAACCCTAATTTCAACTGGCTTAGGAGGTGGTTCGACTGTACAATCTCTTGAGTAGTCTTGAACCATTTGAAGATGATTCTTGACAAATCTTGAAGAGTACGGGAGGGCAAATTTTGGGGTACAACATTACCATTCATTGGAGTAACAAAATCTCAACAAAGAAATACCTTCCATAATGACAAGGCTACCATTCATTGGAGTAACAAATATCAACAATGAAACTACCTTCCATAATGACAAGGCTACCATTCATTGGAGTAACAAATCTCAACAACGAAGTACCTTCCATAATGACAAGGATACAATTTATCGGCAAAATATCTCAACAAAGAACTACCTCCCATAATGACAAGGCTATTATTCATTGGAGTATCGAAATCTCAACAACGAACTCCCTTCCATAATGACAAGGCTACCATTCATCGGAAAAAGATCTCAACAACGAACTACCTCCCATAATGACAAGGCTACCATTCATTGGAGTAACAAATTTGAACCTTCTCTGGGAACTGTCATACTTATTGGGGAAGTACAGGTTGCTCAAATAAAGAGACCTGTCATTTGCTATTATGAGAAAGAATTGCAATAGTGATTTCATAGGGAAAGTAACAGGACTTCCTGGGGAAATGTCAATATGTTCCTGTTGAGGAGATAAAATCTTCACATGAAAAATAAATGCACCTACTCAGACTAGGGCTCAAAGCTTGTAGAAATCAAAATAATAGTACTGTTGGGGACCATCCATTCAAACCAGAAATAAACCGGAATGAAACAGTCAATCAAAATAACATCTCATGAGAAATAAACTCAAGAGGGAACCATATTCTTCCCAGACAATGAGTTGAACAATAGGGATAAAACCAAATTCCTCCATGAGGAATAACTCAGTGGGGAAATTGACAGAATATACACTTCCTGCTAAAGATTGACACTCTATTGGAGAGAGGATAACAACTCTGCAAAATAGGGTAATATGTTAACAAAAATATGCAAATGAGCAATGATTTACTAAATTCAACCAATACATGATATGTGTATGATTGTATGAATGTTATCATGTATATACTGACAAAACATACATATAACACTGAGGATAACCAGACAAAACCAACTTGGGTACAGTTAATACTCGGCAAAATCACATCCAAGATGAAAACATCATAAGAAAGTAAGCACCAACTGAGAAAACAAATTCCTACTTCACGGCTTAACTTCCTTGGGAAAGAACAAAATTCAAAAATAATCAAATCAAAACAGTGAATTAATACAAATAAAAGGATATAATATCCTCCTCTAGGCTTCATCGGGGAATATCACACACACTTCAATGGGGAAAACAAATGTTTCAAGGTATGCACTTTTATTAGGAATTGCAATGCGGATTTCACTGGGGAAAATAATACCACATTGTCGAGACATCAGCTGGGGATCTTGTACTGGCTTCATTGAGGAGGGCAACACCACATCATCGAGGGGAAACCCAAAATACATTCTTCAATACTGAGAGTGAGGATTACACCAACTTCTCTAGGGAGAAATTATGAAACTTTACGGGGATAACAATTTCCAGCTAGAGACAAAATATCAACTTCACTTGGGGATTTATTACAGCAAGAAAATCAAACTTATGGGGATTTTAAATCAAACCCAGCCAAAAAGTTGACAACTGTTACAACACTTCTTAGAAACGATATTACCCTTGCCCGATGTCCTGGGAATTAAACAACAACAAAAATGCTAGCACTGTAAAGGGCAATGTTTTGCAAATGATTCCATCTCAGCATACCAAGAGGAAAGAGACTTTTGTTATGTGAGTGAAAACCTCACTGGGGAATCCGAGATAGGGACTTCATACTATGCAAACCCGTAATTCAAAATGAACTGAGACCTGACTGGGGAAGATGGGATCACAAACCCAACACCACACCATACATCAATTGGCATCATCTTCAAACTATCTAAGAAGCACAAGAAGACCATAATCATTCCATAAAAAGTGACTTGGGAGAGCCTTCATGGGGAACACATACTTTCATAAATTTCAGAGTTCATCCATCCTTGGAATCACTATTTTTGTTCTCCTTGAGTCACAATATCTAAAGCAAGAAGTCATTTATAAATTCTTTTCAAAAAACAATTTTGTTATTTAATCTATTTGCTTTGAAAATTGCTATCAATAATAAATGAAGTCTTTGTAAGCTGAATAAAATAAGAATTTAAAATAATTGGACAAAAGCTTCAAACTTTATTAATAGGATGGTAGTCTGCAAATGGCGAGACTCCATAGATGATTACATAGTTTAGAAAATGGTAATATACATTGGAAAAGATACATTGAGATACAATGACCGCTATTCTCCCAAACAACTTTGAATTCCTGAGTAGTGACTTCAGTTGAAGAGTATTGAGGATCCAAGAAGATTGTTGCTTTAATGATCAAGTCTTGTATGATGCACTTACTTGCAATAAAATCCCTACCTTTTTCCTAGATTGTCCTTGCGGGTTTTCAACCTACCGGGAAAAATCATTCTGTTTATGTCTCTAATTTTTGCCTAGACTGCCCTTTCGGGTTTTCGGCCTACCGAGACACTCCTTTTTTCCTAAGCCGCCCTTTCAGGTTTTCGTCTTAGCGAGCTGTTCTTTTATCTATCTAGGTGAAGTATTTCTTGACTGTATCAGTATTCATAGGACGTGGGAACTCCTCGCCATCCATTGTTTCAAGAATCAATTCACCGCCAGAGAAGGATTTCTTGACAACATATGGGCCTTCAAAATTGGGAGTCCACTTTCCCCTAAAATCAGTGTTGAAAGACATGATCTTCCTATGCACGAGGTCACCTTCTATGAATTCGTGAGGCTTGACCTTCTTATGAAAAGATTTCTTCATTCTCTTCTGATATAACTGACCATGACACAAGGCCGTCATTCTTTTCTCTTCCATCAAATTCAATTGGTCAAACTTGTTCTGGATACATTCAGCCTCTGATAACTTGGCTTCCATTATCACGTTTAAAGAGGGAATCTCAACCTCAATGGGGAGCACTTCTTCCATGCCATACACAAGATATAACGGGGTTTCCCCTGTTGGAGTGCGGACAGATGTTCGATACCCATGCAAAGAAAAATGGAGCACCTCGTGCCAATCTTTATAAGTGACAACCATTTTTTGGATGATCTTCTTGATGTTCTTATTAGCAGCTTCAACAGCCCCATTCATCTTTGGCCTATAAGGAAATGAATTATGGTGGACAATCTTGAATTCTTCACAAACTTCAGTCATCATCTTATTATTCATATTTGAGTCGTTGTCCATAATAATTCTGCTTAACACACCATACTGACATATGAGATTGTTCTTAATAAAACACACTACCACCTGTTTAGTGACATTAGCATATGAAGCCGCCTCCACCCATTTGGTGAAGTAGTCAAATGCCACTAAGATGAAACAATGTCCATTCGATGCTTTGGGTTCAATCATTCCAATCATGTCAATACGCCACAGAGAGAAAGGTCATGGGGAAGAAATAACGTTGAGAAGCATTGGAGGCATATGAATCTAGTCAGCATAAATCTGGGATTTATGGCACTTCTTTGAAAATTTAGAACAGTCAGATTCCATTGTCATCCAATAGTAACCTGCCCTAAGCTTCTTCTTTTCCATCTATGATACGGTGGAAAAACCGACTGTTATACTGGTTTTGCATTTTGTGTCTGCAAATGTTACAGTAAGCAAGAGCCGCAATCTACTTTTCTCTTATCTAACAAAGGAAAGGGTGAAAAGAACAGAAAAAGACTTTTCGAGTTTATTTCTGAGTAAGGGGGTAGATTATGGAAATGGAAGGTGTTAGCACCCTTTCCATCCATAGTTTTCTACGGGCTCTTAGATGCTTAGCTCATTTTTTGAAATACCTTGTGCTTTTATGTGTTTTTGAAAAGTATTTTTTAAAATTCCTTAGTGCAGCGATTCGCTTTATGATAACTCTTGTATCAGTCCTTAAGAGTGTTGATAAAGCATTTTTTTTAAAGTGTTTTAGAAATGTCTTTTGAGAAAGCATCTAACAGCTATCTATTTTTACTCAAAAGGTCATTCTTTTCCTCCTTTCCTTTAGACAAGGCTAGCCTACTATTAGTGAGTAGGTAGCCATAGTTGCTTGGATGTTTGAGGGATATTCAAAGGGATGTACAGTCATAAAGGCAACATATAGGGATGTTTTAGCAATTTTGTTTAAGGGACTAGATCATTTACCAAAAGACAACACTGTAGGATCATTGAGGGACTATGGTCTTTTTTTATTTTAGGGTCTTTGCTAAAGCGTCCCTACTTTCGAGGGACATGACTATTTTATTTCCAAAGGTAACCAAAGTGGGAATACCCTAGAGGTGTATATGTGCAAGTGGGTTGTATTCAGTTATTTTTGTCTTTTTTGTTAGGTTTGCTAGCGTTTTGATTTTAATCTTTTCCATACAATCCTATTAGTCATACATCTAGCATTTAATATGTACAGGAATTTAAAGTGCGGAAATGTAAATCCTATGCAATTACATGGCTTTAGGGAGGGGGATTATTACAATTTCCAAAAACTTGGGAAGAAAATGAAAAGCAGAGAATAAAGTCCTAACTATTACAACTCATTAGGCAGTTAAAATAAGATGAAATAATGCAAAAGAAAAATAATGCGCGAATTTGAAAAGACGTCCAAAATCCTAAGAATAAAATATATTTTTTTTGTGAAAAGAGAATAAATTGGGAAAAAAAATAAACCTAAATTCTAATTTATTTTAATTTTTTTGAGAAAAAATATGTTAAAATTAATTAATTAATTATTTTCAGAATTTAATTAAGAAAACTAATCCTAAGTTCTTTGTGACTTTTTATTTGATTTTTGATTTAAAAGAAGTGAGTAAAAATAAAAATAAATACAAGAAGGAGAGTCTTTCGATCAAAGAAAAATGATGGCTTTCGATCCTGGTGAAGGATGGCCTTCGATCCTGTGAAGATATGTGGCCTTCGATCCAGTGAAGGATGTTATCCTTCGATCAGTGAAGGTTGTGACTTTCGATCCAGCAAAGGGCCATGTTGAAAGTTTCTGATGGATTGATTGTGGGGGGCACTGGACCTGCCAAAAATGTTCGCAAGAATAAAAGCATGACCTGGGTGTCAAACCCAAGTCTTTAGATTCTGTGTGGATTGGTCTGTTTAGGCTGGATCTGTAATATAGGTGTTAGAGATAAAAAAACAAACATGGACCTGGGTGACACACCCAGGTCCTTCGATTCTGAATGCAAATTTATATGACATGCCAAAATACGTAAAATTTGATTCTTTACATTTTTTTCCTTACCAACAATAATGTATGGATCTGCGGTATTGGAGATACCCCTGGAGATCTTAGGATCAACGCGTGATTTTCTAGTTTGGACTGAGGGTACCTGCAACACTAATTAGAATTTTGATATGCTTTCTGAGGCAGTGTGGGTGCTATTTTTATAGGAAATTTGTGCGTGTATGAGGCAGTATGTAGGCCTATGTATGCCGTCCCCGTTTCCTTGTGCATATATATGTGTATTTATAGGAGATGGAGGGTGCATATAAATGGCAAGGGGAAACCATTAACCAGGCTTTGAAGGCAAAATCAGACACATTAAAAGACTTCCATTTTTGAAATATTCATGCCTCTTTGAGCTTTGGGATGAACCTGAACATACTTCATTATTTCGAATACCTTCAAGCCATGTTGTTCGATTGGCCTTGAGTTGCCTCCTTCAAATGGATTTTGTTTCATTCTTATAGCTCCTTCGATTGATCCCACCTACATCAATTCAAATTGCTCAGATCTAAATTCCAATTGTTCAGAGTTTCTTCAATTAAGTCACCATCTGCATGAATTTGAATTGATCAGAATTCTCTTCGTCAGAGCATTGTTCTTTTCGATGACTCTGAATTCCAATTCGAATTTTTTCAGAGTTTCCCTTATCAGGGCTTCTTCAAAAGCCCCTCAGATCTTTGCTATTCGATTTTCTCTGACACTACCCAACTAGCCCAATCGAAAGACCTCATTCTGGCCAGTCGAAGCTTCCTTTGGCATGAATGTTCTTGTGCATGAGGCTTGGGCTTGGAAGTACGCAAGACTTTGGCCAACAAGAAAAAATTGTCTCCAACCATTGTATGTCTTCTACTGGACCAAGTGCATGTCCTTCGAAGGCATCACTTATGTATCCTTCGAGTAGGCCTTACTAAGTGTCAAAAGGTGAAGAACCGTGTGTTAAGGATTTTAGATATGGAATTGAAACCATTTCAAAGGGAGCCATTGCCCAGTCGAAACTAGCACGAGGGAAGCCAAATCAAGCATAAAAGAGGCCATTTCCTAGTGCATCGAATCAGGCACGAAGGATGTTCTTGCCTTATGGGTCGAAGGAAGCTTTTTTCCTAGTGGGTTGAAGGTAAATCTGAAGAAGTCTTGGCCTTGTATGCTGAAGGCACACACAGGATAAGGCATTTCCTTGTCAATCGAATCAAGCATGAAACATCCCATGCTCAATCGAAGTTCTGTGATCCAAGCTTGTGTTGAAGGATTTTGGACACCCGATCGAAGCTCCTTGTCCATATGCCAATCAAAAGACAACCTGCTCTGATTCCAATCGAAGACACCTTGTACCAATGTCAATCGAAACCACTTTGTCCCAATGCCAATCGAAGATACCTTTCTTATCTTCAAAATTCTTATTTTCTTTAAGCAAGTGTTTGTAATCACCCATGTAAGAGAAAATCTTGGAAAACATGAGAGGGAAAATTTTGGGGTACAACAGCTACCCATGTCCAATCTTCTTAAACCTGAAGATTTAGATTGGCTTGTCTACCTTTCGTGATCTGAAGGTGGAAGATGATTGAACACTAGAGTGCCCAGAAATTTGCACTCGATGATGTGGTGGTTGATTGTGTAGGGAATGGGCTTAAAGGTTCCATTTGGAGAAAATGACTGAGAGTTGTTGGAGATGGGCTTAAAGATGCCATCCAAAGTAGGTGCTGACTTTAGAAGAGGTCCCTTTGTGGGGAATTCCTGTTCCTGCTGTCCGAGGAGGAGTCCACTGGGGAAAGTTGATTTTTGTTGTTCTCCTGCCTGAGGAAAACATTGTGGGGAATAAAGTCTAGGAACTTTAGTTGTCCATGGCTCTACTGAGGAGTTATCTCTAGACTAGAGAGATGAAATTTTGTTGTTTTCTGGTTGAACTACAGGCTTCACAATAACTTGTTAGGGAGGATGAAATTAACTTTTGTCTAGAAATGTATTAGAAGGAACATGTGTAGGGTTATTTCAGGATGAGTCCATGTTAGACTGTCGCCCCGTTTTGTTTTGAGAGTTGATCCGCAATCAGCTGTTTCACAGATAATTGTCCTGTCTGGTTTCAAGTATTAATCTGGAACTTGTTTTTGTCAGTTGTTGAGATAGTTGTCTTGGCTGTTTTCAGGTATTAATCTCTGACCTTAGAAAGAAAGATAGTTTTCCTGGCTTATTATAGGTATTAATCTTCAATCTGCTCATGTAGATAGTTTTCCTGGCTAGTTACAGGTATTAATCTACAATAGGTCGTCCATAGATAGTTGTCCTAGCTTGTTACAGGTATTAATCTGGAACTTGTTTTTGTCGGTCATTGAGATAGTTATCCTGGATGGTTTCAGGTATTAATCTTTGAACGTAGTGAAAAAGATAGTTTCCTGGCTTGTTACAGGTATTAATCTTTAATCTGCTCATGTAGATAGTTTTCCTGGCTAGTTACAAGTATTAATCTATAATCGGTCGTCCACAGATAGTTGTCCTGGCTTGTTACAGGTATTAATCTGGAACTTGTTTTTGTCGGTCATTGAGATAGTTATCCTGGCTGGTTTCAGATATTAATATCTGACCTTAGAAAGAAAGATAGTTTTCCCGTCTGGTTTCGAGTATTAATCTTCAATCTGCTCATGTAGATAGTTTTCCTGGCTTGTTACAGGTATTAATCTACAATCGGTCGTCCACATATAGTTGTCTTGGCTTGTTACAGGTATTAATCTGGAACTTATTTTTGTCGGTCATTGAGATAGTTGTCCTGGCTGTTTTCAGGTATTAATCTCTGACCTTAGAAAGAAAGATAGTTTTCCCGTCTGGTTTCAAGTATTAATCTTCAATCTTCTCATGTAGATAGTTTTCCTAGCTAGTTACATGTATTAATCTATAATTGGTCGTCCACAGATACTTGTCCTGGCTTGTTACAGGTATTAATTTGGAACTTGTTTTTATCGGTTATTGAGATAGTTGTCCTGGTTGGTTTTAGGTATTAATCTCTGACCTTAGAAAGAAAGATAGTTTTCCCGTCTGGTTTTGGGTATTAATCTTCAATCTGCTCATGTAGATAGTTTTCCTGGCTTGTTACAGGTATTAATCTACAATCGGTCGTCCACAGATAGTTGTCCTGGCTTGTTACAGGTATTAATCTAGAACTTGTTTTTGTCGGTCATTAAGATAGTTTCCTTGGCTGGTTTCAGGTATTAATCTTTGACGTTAGAAAGAAAGACAATTTTCCTGGTTTGTTACAGATATTAATATTCAATTTGCTCATGTAAATAGTTTTCCTTGCTAGTTACAGGTATTAATCTACAATCGGTCGTCCACAGATAGTTGTCCTGGCTTGTTACAGGTATTAATCTGGAACTTGAAAATGTTCGTAAGTATGAAGCTTGACTGTGATGTATGATGAGGGAATCTTGGACAATTACTACCTCAGTAGGCGATGAAGGAATCTTGGTCGATTACTACCTCAACAGATAGTGAAGGAATCTTGGATGATTACTACCTCAAGAGATAATGAAGGAATATTGGGCGATTACTACCTTAGTAGATAATGAAGGAATCTTTGACGATTTCTACCTCAACACATAATGAAGGAATCTTGGACGATTACTACCTCAACAGATAATAAAGGAATCTTTAATGATTGCTACCTCAACAGATAATGAAGGAATCTTGGATGATTACTACCTCAACAGATAAGGAAGGAATCTTTAATGATTTCTACCTCAACAGATAATGAAGGAATCTTGGAGGATTACTACCTCAACAGATAATGAAGGAATCTTGGACGATTACTACCTCATCAGATAATGAAGGAATCTTGGACGATTTCTACCTCAATAGATAATAAAGGAATCTTGGACGATTACTACCTCAACAGATAATGAAGGAATCTTAAAAGATTGCTACCTCAACAGATAATGAAGGAATCTTGGATGATTGCTACCTCAACAGATAATGAAGGAGGACGATTACTACCTCAATTAGGTACCATAAATTTGTCTTGTCATGTAAGTAGTTGATGATATTTGTCTGTTTATAGAATTTTACCTGAAAAGATAAAGGGTTAACTGTATGCAATGTCATGATGCATGAAGTGTAAATGATGCTCTCAAAATAAATGAGATTTGTAATATATGCATTTGTGCTGCATATATTATGATGTTTGTAAAATGATGTATGAATGTAATGTATGAACGTATTCGGCTATTCTATTGCAGTATTGTTTGAACTAGGGAAAATAAATCTCTGATTATGGATGGGGATAAAGAGTGTAAGTCTTTAAACTTTGTTGAAGTTGAAATGCTAGGAGATGGATTTATAGAAATTAACTCTGTTGAGGAAGGAAAACTCTGTGAACTGCTTAGGGATTTTATTGAAATCCTGTTGGGGAATCCTGAGAAGCTTGGCGACTTCACTTGGGAATTTTTTGTTGGAGCAGTAATTTAGAGGTTCTTGCTCCACCGGAGATATAAGAACACGCGACACCATTAGGCTGCATGTTGAGAATATGGCAGTGACCTTGTAGTAGGATTCCCCTGCCTTTGTACTTTCCGAAGAAAATATCTGTCGGAGATTTTGTAGATGGTTTGACTGTTATCCCAACTCTCGGAGTCCTTGGTGAATGTTGATCAGGGTAATAAGCTTTCTACAGATAGGCAAGTGACGAGATGATGGGACATAGTCGTACGCTTTAATCCCTAACTTTTGCCTGGACTGTCCTTTTTGATTTTCAGTCCACCAGGATACCATTTTTTCCCAAGCTGCCTTTTCAGGTTTTTGACTTGTCGGGTGTACAAATTTTTCATATGTATATCCCAAATTTTTTTCCAAACCCTTTTGGTTCGTCGGGATGCCCTTATTTTTTCCTAGGCCAGTGGACCTAGCGAGTCTTTTCTCATGTGTAGTATCTTTTAACTATGTTCACGTTCATCGAGTGCAGAGAATTGTCACTATCCATAGTAGTAAGTGTTGCCACACTGCCAGCAGATGTTTGCTTGATTGCACGTGATTCGCTATTGGGATTCATTTCCAATGCCCCAAGTGATTCAGATGGAGATCTTTCCCTGGCTATTTGGCATTTTTGAGAGATTCCCCGAATCTTGACTTGACTGCCCCATATCAGCTGGACACCATGTTGTGCCCCTTGATTATGAAAGACCTGTTACTAGAAATGTTTTTCCAGCTGAGGTGATTCTGTCCATTGAGAGGATTTTCGTTCATCAAATATCTGTTGTGCGAATTTCTCTACTGTTGAACAAATAGTCATATGAAAACAATGGTATTTTAAAAATGCAAAGCTTATGTATGTCTTGAAGTTTTTGAAAATTCATTTTTTAGTAAAACAAATAAATTTTGTAAGAGTGTTATATCAACTCAGGATTTATAGCAAACCTACAGGAGTCAGGATACCTTTTGTAATAGTATGCTTTCGAATTAAACCATGCTTCAGCTAGGACTTTTAAGGGTTGTAATGTGGCCTAGTTCATAATTTAAGAAACGAAGGATAAAGGCTCAAATTTTATTTGTACCCAACTCGTTATTCGTGATGTTCTTCAGTCCTATACTCAGTTAATTATGCGTTTAAATCCCAATTGAGTCTGGAGTCTTTGCCTTAATATTTTGGTGATGGTTCGGACACTGAAAGTTTATTTTATGGAAGGCAGTAATTTTTATATGTTTTTCTTTTTTTGTTGAGGATTTGTAGGACCTCTTTTTTTTTTTTATCCCTACCTTTTACCTGAATTATTTCCTTTGCGATTACAGTCAGCGGGATGCCCCAATTTTTCTTAAGTCTCCTTCATAGGTTTTTGACTTAGAGGGCTTTATTTTGAGAGATAATGACTTCCTGTCTTGACGATTATGGGGATCCATCATCATCTTTTAGAGGGCATCTTCTACACTATTTGTCGTGTATGAAGGTAGAGCTTACGACTAAATGCATATCTGAATTAAATGAGAAAACTACCTTGTCCCAGGTTATGATTAAGGGTTTTAATTTGTGTGAAAAGAAAAACTTCTACTTCTTAGGCTCAAAGGGGTTGACTAGGGATTATCTTCCTTATAACTCCACTGTTTAGGATTTGAAATAACGCCTATACATCATCGGCGGGGTCTGTTCAAAAGTATATTGTAGAGATTGTGGTATCGTTTTTGTCTTCCTCCCTCTAAAGGCTTAGAGCTTTTAATCAAGAGTTGAATGTCACAAAAAGGAAGTAAAAGCACAGTTTAAGTATAATGACAACGAATGAAATAATTCACGATAAATATATGCAATGCATTGATGAAATAACGAAGTTTGACATAAATAAATGTCCGAACAATCAAAAGAAAATTACAAATTGAGAACTCAAATGAACAAAAAGGCCTTTTTGTATGGATTTGTCACTTCAGATGGTGTGCCTTTGAGGGATGACAGAAAAATTCCAGTTGACCATATTGTGCGAATCCTAACACTCCTTCGTCAATCAGGTTTTGAATCTTATATTTCAACATCTAACAATTATCAATATCATTCCCCGGACTGTTGGAGTGATATGCACACTTTTCATTGGGATGGTAACTAGGAGCGGAAGTATTAGGATTCCGAGGAGAATCCTTTAATGTGACAATTTTCAACTTTAACATGTGTTGCAAAACTTACGACATTGGCATGTTGAGTTCGGTATATTGCCTATTTGATGTATCCCGCTTACGTTGATTACCCCGTTGTTGTTGGCGAGGTTGTTGTTTGGCCCGTGACATAGCAACCATTTTGAAAGGTCTACTCTCCACCAAGCCAACTTCCTGTCTCATCAGGGGCTGATTAAAGACTTGATCCCCAGCCTCGACTGTTTGCTTCATACGGTTACATCCGTCTTTATGAAGCTTATTGATGTGAATCCTCAACTCTTCCTTTCCCTGAACTAACTTTTGGATAAGAGCCATTTGATTACTTAATTGGATTCTCATCCTTTCCATCTCAGCCTGCAGTTGTTCCAACTGGTCGTCCTTGTTGTTGTCAGGATGTTTCTTGGCCAATTCCCATTGAGGAGTGCTTTCAACTCTTCTTTCCCCTTGGATAGTTTGAGGAGAGTTTCCTTGAACTGAGCATCCTAAGTTCAGAGATCTCTTTTGTTCTGTTTGAGAGCCATTTTCCTTGCTGAAATAAACAACGAGAACATGAGAAACCTGTACTGGGAGACTTGTTAGGTAATGTCATGCAAGATGTGTGGATGCAATGTTTTCAAGAATCTCGCGGGGTAAACACAAGAAAATTTTAGGAGTTGAATTTTGATCATAGCTTTGATTGGAGAACTTCATGTCGTTGAAATGCCCTCCTACGAGAATCAAGCTCTCCATATCAAGTGGGTCATAGCCTCTGACTCAAGCTATCATGTTTTAATCTTTTGACAGCATTGTCTAGAGGAAAATAAATCCCCTTGCCCCTTGCTAGACGTCTGGTTCATTATAACCTTCATCACAGGCCCTTTGAGATCCTTGAAATGGTTAAGGAAATGATATGGTATGATGTTATGACGTGTGTGTTATGCACCAGGAAAAAGTGTAAGGTGGTAAAGACAATTGATTCTTGCAAGAAGTCCAGGTTATTAGACAATGACTCACATCATCAAATAATAAACAAAACCCTACAAAGGATTCAAGTTGTTAGATAAAGAAAGCAAACAAATCACACAATTAGCCTTAGGTTTAGGCTTTCATGGATTCCATAGGTAAGTACCCTCTTGAAGTTTAGTTGGCTCAACCTATCTTAGAAAAGTAATCGGGTTCTAAGGAGTCTCAATATCTCCGATCATTCTTTATCAGGCATTGTTTCAGCTCAAGCGATATATTATCGTGGCCAAAATATCCCGAAAGTCCGATCTCAATGAGTGTAGCATCGAGTATTAACCAATCCTCAGCTTTATACCGAGGCCGGATGTCTCACTACTTGCTAATGGCCAAGTTTGTTCAACTAAGGTTCTAAGGCCCGTTAGTGCTTTATGACACCATGCATCGGCCCCGTATTCTCCTTGATTTAACACAAGGGATACCGGTACCAACCAAAGTATCACACCAACACAACTATCGTTTCAACCATATCGGTTTATGCCATACAATCTCCATGATCTATTGCTGCTTACCTAAAAATGTGCCCCAGACCCGGGTGTGGGATCTTTACAAGTAAACCAAAAAAAAGCCTTAAAGATAAAGCAATCAAAGCATACAAGGAAAGAAAATTAAATATGACTTAAGCTCTAAGGTAACCCCACTTTCTTATATCCCCAGTAGAGTCGCCAGTTCTGTGATACGGTGGAAGAACCGACTGTTATACTGGTTTTGCATTTTGTGTCTGCAAATGTTGTGGTAAGCAAGAGTCACCACCGACTTTTGTTTTATCCAACAAAGGAAAGGGTGAAAAGAACAAAAAAAGAGCTTTTGAGATTATTTCTGAGTAAGGGGGTAGATTATGGAAAGGGAAGGTGTTAGAACCCTTTTCATTCGTAGTTTTCTACGGGCTCTTAGATGCTTAGCTCATTTTTTGAAATACCTTGTGCTTTTGTGTGTTTTTGAAAAGTATTTTTGAAAATGCTTTAGTGCGGCAATTCGCATTATGATAACTCTTGTATCAGTCCTCAAGAGTGTTGATAAAGTGTTTTTTGAAAGTGTTTTTGAAATGTCTTGTGTAAGTGTAAAAGTTTGTTTTGAGCAAGCATCAACAACTATCTATTTTTACTCAAAAGGTCGTTCTTTTCCTCTTTTTCTTTAGAAAAGGCTAGCCTACTATTAGTGAGTAGGTAGCCATAGCCATTTGGATGTTTGAGGGACATTCGAAGGGACATACAGTCATAAAGGAAACATATAGGGACGTTTTAGCAATTTTCTTTAAGGGACTAGATCATTTTCTGAAAGGCAACACTGTAGGGTCATCGAGGGACTATGATCTTTTTTATTTAAGGGTCTTTGCTAAAGCGTCCCTACTTTCCAGGGACATGACTGTTTTATTTCCGAAGGCAACCAAAGTGGGAATACCCTAGAGGTGTATATGTTTAAGTGGGTTGTATTCAATTATTTTTGTCTTTTTTGTTAGGTTCGCTAGCATTTTGATTTTAATCGTTGCCATACAATCCTATTACTCATACACCTAGCAGTTAATATGTACAAGAATTTAAAGTGCGGAAATGTAAATCCTACTCTATTACATGGCTTCAAGGAGGAGGATTATTACAATTTCCAAAAACTTAGGGAGAAAATGAAAAGCAGAGAATAAAGTCCTAACTATTACAACTCATTAGGAAGTTACAATAATATGAAATAGTGCAAAAGAAAAATAACATGCGAATTTGAAACAACGTCCAAAATCCTAAGAATAAAATTTTTTTTTTGTTTTTTTTTTGTGAAAAGAGAATAAATTGGGAAAAATAAAAATAAACCTAAATTCTAATTTATTTTAATTTTTTTGAGAAAAAAGATGTTAAAATTAATTAATTAATTAGTTTCAGAATCTAATTAAGAAAAATAATCCTAAGTTCTTTGTGATTTTTTATTTGATTTTTGATTTAAAAGAAGTGAGTAAAAATAAATACAAGAAGGAAAGTCTTTCGATCAAAGAAAAATGATGGCCTTCGATCCTGGTGAAGGATGGCCTTCGATCCTGTGAAGATATGTGGCCTTTGATCCAGTGAAGGATGTTATCCTTCGATTAGTGAAGGTTGTGACTTTCGATCCATCAAAGGGCCTTGTTGAAAGTTCCTGATGGATTGCCTGTGGGGGGCACTGGACCTGCCAAAAATGTTAGAAAGAATAAAAGCATGACTTGGGTGTCAAACCCAAGTCTCTCGATTATGTGCGCATTGGTCTGTTTAGGCAGGATCTGCAATATAGGCGTTAGAGATAAAAAAACAAACATGGACTTGGGTGTCACACCCAAGTCCTTCGAAGGAAGCTTTTTTCCTAGTGGATTGAAGGTAAATCTGAAGAAGTCTTGGCCTTGTATGCTTAAGGCACGCATAGGGGAAGTCATTTCCTTGTCAATCAAATCAAGCATGAAATAGCCCATGCTCAATCGAAGTCCTGTGAACCAAGCTTGTGTCGAAGGATTTTGGACACCCGATCGAAGCTCCTTGTCCAGATGCCAATTGAAAGACAACCTGCTCAGATGCCAATTAAAGACACCTTGTCCCAATGTCAATCGAAACCACCTTTTCCCCATGCCAATCGAAGACACCTTGATTATCTTCAAAATTCTTATTTTCTTTAAGCATGTGTTTGTAATCACCCATGTAAGAGAAAATCTTGGAAAATATGAGAGGGAAAATTTTGGGGTACTACACCATCGAATATCCATTGGTGTGTGTACCAAAGGAACCTTCATGGACTTCATGCATCAACATGTCTGCCTCGTGTCTATTCATACATCTGAGCAAGACCATGTCATAATTTCTTTTATACATCACACCTTCATTGAGGAAAAATGTGCCTGCCAACCTTCTCAATGTTTTTCTATCTTTATTTGATGCCCCAACAGGGTATTCCTGAGTCTGGAGAAAATTCTTGATATCATAATACCAATGTTTTTCATCTACTACTCCCTCTACTGTAAACACATGAGTCGGTCTATCCAAATTTCGCACTATGATATGAGGCACATCATTCCAAGTATTCACTTGATACATAGAAGCCAGAGTTTCCAAAGCATCTGCCATCTGATTTTCATCTCTGGGAATATGATAGAATTCAACTTTATTAAAGAAGGGTAATAATCATCTAGAATAGTCCTTGTATGGGATCAAGCCAGGGGGACGAGTATCCCATTCTCCTTTAATCTAATTTACTACCAAAGCTGAATCGCCATACACATCTAGAAATTTGATCCTAAGATCAATGGCTTCCTCGAGACCCATGATACAAGCTTCATACTCTACCATGTTGTTGGTACAATCAAATGTCAGCCTTGCAGTAAAAGGTATGTGTGATTCATGAGGAGTGATGATAACATCACCAATTCCTTTCCCATACACATTCACAGCTCCATCAAATACCATACCCCACTGGGATTCAGGATCAGGACCTTCTCTAGGAAAAGGTTTATCACAATCTTTTGTCTTCAAGAACATCACATCCTCATAAGGGAAATCATATTTAACATGCTGATAATCATCCATCGGTTGGTGAGCAAGATAATCCGCCAACACACTGCTTTTTATAGCCTTCTGAGTGTGGTATTCAATATCAAATTCAGACAATAACATCTTCCAACAGGAAATTCTCCCAGTAAGAGCATGCCTTTCAAAGATATACTTAATTGGATCCATTTTGGAAATCAACCAAGTAGTATTATTCAACATATATTTCCGCAACCGCTTTGCCGCCCAGGCCAGAGCACAACATGTCTTTTCCAGCATAGAATATCGCGACTCACAGTTAGTAAACTTCTTACTGAGATGATAAATGGCATATTCCTTCTTCCATGTTTCATCTTGCTGTCCCAAAATGTAGCCCATAGAATTATCTAATACTGTCAGATACATGATCAATGGTCTTCCTTCAACGGGAGGGAGTAAGATAGAAGGTTCAATCAAATATTCTTTAATACTTTTGAATGCCCTTTGACAATCATCTATCCACACACAACCCTGATCTTTCTTTAACAACATAAAGATCGATTCACATATTGCAGTCATGTGGGAAATGAATCTGGAAATGCAATTCAACCTTCCAAGGAAGCCTCTAACTTGCTTTTCAGTCCTTGGCGTTGGCATTTCTTGAATTACTTTTACTTTATCAGGGTTAACTTCAATTACTTTTTTGTTGACAATGAAACCTAGCAATTTCCCTGATCAGACACCGAAGGTGCATTTGTTTGGATTCAAGCGGAGACGATACTTCCTCAAACGCTGAAAAAATTTTAATAAATATTCTACATGCCCTTCTTCGGTTTACAATTAGGCAATCATGTCATTAACATATACCTCAATTTCTTTGTGCATCAGATCATGGAATAGGGTTGTCATAGCCCTTTGGTACGTTGCACCAGTGTTCTTCAACCCGAAAGGCATCACTCTGTAACAGAATATTCCCCATGGTATGATAAACGTTGTTTTTTCCATGTCCTCAGGAGCCATTTTAATTTGATTATATCCGGAAAAACCGTCCATGAACGAGAATACTTTGAATTTTGTTGTACTATAAACCAACACATCAATATGTGGCAATGTAAAATCATCTTTTGGACTAGCTTTATTTAGATCTCTGTAATCTATGCACATGCGCACTTTTCCGTCTTTTTTTGGTACATGAAAAATATTGGCAATCCACTGAGTATACACTGATGTCACAAGAAAACCAGGATTAATCTTCTTTAACACTTATTCTTTGATTTTTTTCTGCCATATCAGGGTGCATTCTTCACAATTTCTACTTGACTGGCGGGCACTCCGACTTCAGTGGCAAATGATGCTCTACAATATCAGTATCCAGACAAGGCATGTCTCGGTATGACCAACCAAAGATGTCCACATACTCTTTTAACAATTCAATCAACCTTCTCTTCACGTCAGGATGCAGCAATGCTCCAATCTTGACTTCCTTCGGATCTTCCTCTGAACCCAAATTGATTGTTTCTAACAGCTCTTTATACGGTTGAATGGCACTTCCTTCACGCTCGAGCAACCATGAAACCTCTTATGGAATCTCATCATATTATTCTTCCTCGGCTACATACACAGGATATTCAAAGTTGGGAGAGGGTGCAGGGTCATTGTATTCAACGGGTTTTTTAATTAATCTGCACATGTGATTTATGATTGCTTTTAGAAACTGACACATATATCAAGTGATCATGCATATTTATTTACAATTACTATTTATTCTGAAAGGTTTTTTTTCTGACTACCATTTTTCCAAGAAAAAGCAAAAAAATATAAACACAATTTTGAGAATCAAAGACAACTTTTATTTATGATTTTAATGGTCAAAGCAAGTAGATAAGCCCATACAATATTAACTTTCACTTTGGGCAGGGTGAAATATTTTTGCAAAGATTAACAAAAACAAATTACTTTGAGACATGGATGCAAGAGGGAACGTCAATATTGACCCAGTTCTGGACTCTGACTCCAGGCATCACATAATTTGGCATCTCCTGTTCTTCTTCATCCCCCACAATAACATTGATAACAGAAACAGTTGGGTGGAGGTAACCTCCACTATGGAAAATATTCTGATAGTTGCTCAAAGTAGTCTTCGGCTTCATGCTTTCACCTTTACCATTCTTTGCAGAAAATCCCAAACCAACCATGTTCTTGTTCATCGACGGGTCAACAATCTGCCCCTATACCTTACTTGGGTCGTTACGCACAATGTGTTGAGCATATTTGAATGAAGTCATAGAATTCTCATTCTCTCTTACATTATGAATGGATAAAGCTTGGAAATGTGTTCCAATAACAACTTCATCTGCTTCTACAACACTGAAAAAAGATAAATGAGAGATTAATAATGCTTTCTCTCCATTTATAATAACCACCTTTCTTTCACACACGAACTTCAGCTTTTGGTGTAGAGTTAAAGTGACGGCCCCTGCCTCATGTATCCATGGCCGTCCCAGTAAGCAGTTGTATGTAGGCACAATGTCCATGACTTGGAAAGTAATCTGAAAAAGGTGTGGGCACATGTGAATAGGCAGATCCACTTCCCCAATAATAGACTTCCTTGATCCATCGAAATCTTTTACAATAATGCCACTTGGGTGCATGAGAGCTCCTTGATACTTCAGCTTTATTAGCGTGCTCCTCGGTATGACATTTAGGGTAGACCCATTATCAATCAGCACATTTGATAATGAATCGTTCTTACAGTTCATAGATATGTGAAGAGCCAAATTGTGATTCCTCCCTTCGTCAGGAAATTCATCGTCTCAAAATCTTAGGTTATTACAGGACGTAATATTACCTACCACACTGCTGAATTAATCTATCGACATATCACTCTCCATGAAGGCTTTCTCTATGAGCAGACGAGTTCATCAAAAAAACCAGAATAGATATTTTTGAAGGAGTCTACAATATATGATCTATAATCCTGTAGTCACTTATTTTGATAATTTTCAAAATATCATTCACATCTTTCTCCAGAGTAGCATCACTAGATCCCCCTACAACTTTCTTAGGTTCAACTCTTTCAACAACCTTTTTACCAGCACTATCATTTCCTCGAAAAACCGGTGCAAAAACATGACCACTGCGGGTCACTCTACTGGTCTCAGTAATATTAGACAAAGGTTGGATGAAAACCTCCACACTATCCTCTAAGATTGTAGCATTGTACTTTTACGGTACAACTTTGTCTGATTTGTAAAGAACATGACTCGATAAGAAAATCACTATTGGGGTAACAATCGGCTTGCTACAGTATTAAATCTCAACAGGGGAAGAATCATTGAAACAAGGCATAATTACGTTCACTCCCTCCTCAGAATAATTGGGCATTGTAGAATCATCACCAAAGATCATATCTTTATCTGAAGAAAAGAATTCATCTGTAGAAGCATATTCATCTTCCGACTTAGTCTCGCCAAACAAACTTCTATCGCATTAACCTCATGGTAATCATCTCTATTACCTGACACCTTGATAGTGCCATTGTCTAATAACATCTGAATACCTTTTCTTACAATGGAACATCCCCGAAAATCTCTACAGCATACCCTGCAAGATCCATAGTGGTGCTCTACCTGACCCTCCATATGGCAGAAGGTAGCGTGAAATTGGACCAGATTATCATTCATATGGTTCACATCAAAGATCTAAAACTCTCTCGGACACCTAAAGACCATGTTCACTTCCTCCTCATATTCTGTCCTAGGCCTGATTATATGGATGAGGCCATCATCCATCATTTCCTGCAAATCAACCTTTATCTTATCGCACCCTTGTATACCAGTACTACAGATACCACAACTAGCATGGTCATGAGTATAGTAACTAAACTCGCAAAGTTCTGCATGCATCTTTACCAAGTCTCCTATGACCAAGTTGATATCATAAATCTAGAAGTCCCCTGGACAACCAGCAAACATGTTGACAGTATTTGCTCCTTCATGCTTTGGTAGATGATTATCTTTTACATTCTAACTGACATCTTTGAAGGACAAAAGGCCATATCTAACCTTTTTCTGTACCTTCAATTTCAGGGGATAACAATTTTCTACACTGTGCCCTGGTGCACCCTGATGGAAAGCCCACGTCTGATCTGCCTTATAGTACCAAGGCAAAGGTGATGGTATAGTCGGGGTGGCCTAGCCTGGATCAAATTTTTTCGGATCAATGCTAGGAGTAACTCTACATAACTCATGGGGATAAAGTCAAAAGGCTATGTCGTCTGATTCTGCCCTTGATTTCCTTGAGGGGCTAGTCTTTGATAAGCGATTGTAGTCGAAGCTATATTAAAAACTTGACTTACCGAGGCAATATGTTGATGGCCTGATGATTTCTTATAGGATGATTAACCCTTCTCTCTTGAATAACAGCATTTGTCTCTCCTTCTTTCTTTTTATCAAACCTGTATGATGGTTTCTTCACATTTCCATAATTTTCACTTTTTGTTAAATGACCTTCTCTTACAGCTTCTTCCAAACAGACGCCCATTCCTACAATCTCGGTAAAATAACTAGGTGCACTTGCCACCATTATCTCATAATAGAATGCACCTAGAGTCTTCATAAAAATCTTCATCATTTCTTTTTCTTCCAGTGGAGGAATCACCCGGGCGTCTACTTCACGCCATCTCTGTGCATATTATTTAAATGAATCCTTATCCTTCTGAACCATGGCTCTGAGTTGATCACGGTCAGGCGCCATGTCCACATTGTATTTGTACTATCTAATAAAAGCTTCACCCAAGTCTTTAAAAGAGTGAATGTTGGCATTATCAAGGCTCATGTACCATTTCAATGCTACACCCATCAAATTGCCTTGAAAGAAATGAATCAACATGCGTTGATCATCAGTATGAGTAGACATTCTTCTCACATATATCACTAAGTGAGAACGAGGACAAGTGTTTCCCTTCTACTTCTAGAATTCTGGTACTTTCAACTTTGCAGGTATTTTTACATTTGGAATCAAACACAGATCATTCACGTTCTTCCCAAACAATTCTTTTCCTTGAGGGCCTTCAACTCTTTATGCATCTTATCAAACTGGTCCTGAAAATCGTCCATTCAATCATAGAAGCCCAAGCTTTCATTGTTGGAGGAATAGGGAGATACACTTCATCATTAACAAATGGTACAACATTCATCGAGGGAGGTACGACATAGTGAATCTCATTTATAGAAACATGAGTAATATGTACTAAAGGAGGTGCAGGAGCAGCAACAGTTTGAGCAAATGGAGCAACTTGATTATCTTGATTATAACCTTCTGGCATGAAGTTCTATGGCATTCCCCACGGATATCCCTGAGGAATGCGATTTTGAACAACAACAACTGGAGTAGCAGAAACATGAACTGTCGGAGCTTCAGAAGCAATCGTTGTCTATTAAGGTTGAGCAAGTGGTGGCTGATTCTGAGCAGCCACCAAAGATTCCATTAGAGCAGTCAAATTGGCTATACCGACCTTCAGAACAGAAACTTCCTGGTGCAGCTTGTGATTCTCTTGTTCTAGATTATCCATTTTCCTTCTAAAATTGGCCCGAGTATTGTACTAATGAGACAACTTGCTGAATGAAGTAAAGAAGCTCAATAAGACACTTAGATATGAACACAAATTCAAGAAGTATGTACAATATGATGCATGATATGTAATGCACATGAATTATTTTACTATTGTTTCAAGGAACTCAAAGATTTATAGACAATTTGCAAATATCAAAGTACTAACACATTTGAAATACTGTAAATCTCATTATAATAACTTCAAAACGGATTACAACTTTTTAGTACAAGTTTCAATAATCCCAAGTACAAGATGAAGATAAAGTCTAAAATCCTATAAAAGTAAAGCTAATGGAGATCACTCTACACACTGACGTTTCCTTGTGAGTCTTGCAATCTGAGCCTTCATCTATTCGTTCTCTTCTGTAAACCTATCAGAGATCTCTTTCCAATCACCAGAGTCGGGAAGTGAGCAACTAGGTCCTGACTGAGCTCTAGAGGAAAATAAATCCTCTTGCCTATCCATCATCTCTACAACACGACTCTCAAGAATCTCTATTAGGTCATCTCTCTCCTTAAGGTATGCTCGGTAGGAAACCTCTAAAGTCTGACACTTATTCTTCCAAGCCTCCTTTTCCTGCTGCATCCTGACTAAGGCAAGTTGAAGTTCTTCCACATCATCTAATAGGGGAAGAGTGGTCTTCACAAACATATCAGTTATGGGTGCTTCACGGGAATACAACATCTTCAACTTGATGGCTCTTGCTTTTAACCTCTGAAGATAAGGCTCCAAAGAAACATCCCCTCTAGGTCCCAAGTCCTTCCTACCCTTCCCGTGAATATGACGCCAAGCGTTTGCAATCTGCTCCTTAGCTTCCTTATGAACTTCTCCCTCTTCAAGGAAGAAATAACTCAAATGAATACTATTTGGCTTATCCCTCATCGGATATCCAAGTTGTCGTCATGCAAGAACGAGATTGTAGTTAATTTCTCTCTTTGTACCAAGAAGAGGTACATTGGGGAAACTACCACAACTGTTGACAATATCTACATCATGGTAAGCCCAATGATACCAAATAATATCTGAATGAGTGAAGGCCATAATCTTTGGAGCCCAACGAGGTTTCTTCCTGACATCCCAGAAAGCATCAGGCTGAGACAAGTGAGAAATAAACCACTGATACAACAAAGGCGTGCAACAAATAATCATCCCGAAGATGAAGAGTAATAAGCATCACCCAATAATGTAGGGATTAGGTTTCCAATCATAAATATCCTGATGGCATTGATATCCACAAACTTGTCGACATTGGGAAATAATAATAACCCAAAAGATAGTAGAGAAAAGATGGCATCAAAAGCAACCATACTCTTCATCCTAGCAAAATAGAGAGCTTTCTCCAACAAGAACTGAGTGGGTAATCCTCTAATACCTCCTTTGGTAGTCATGTGGGCTTCAACCTCAACCTTCCCCAAATGGATCAAAGCAGCAATCTCATGAGATTTTGGCCCCCCTCCAAACCGGTAAAAGGAACATGATCAGTAATATGTAAACCCAATAGATAAGAATACTCTTCCAATGTAGGTATCAAATGATAATCAGGGAAAGTAAAGCATCGATACATCAGATCATAGAACTGGACCAAAGTCAAGAGAATATCCTCCTTCATCCTGAGCTTCTTAAGAGAAATGATAGACCCATACTTCCTCTAAAAATCTGTAGAACTATCGATCTCAGGAATCAGACTCATTAACTCATCTATCTTGTGATCTTTGAAATTGTACTTCCTAATCTTTCTTTTTCCAGAATCCATAGTCAAAAGTACCTGATATATTCACAAAGAGTCAACTTTTAAGTCCCTTGAAACAAAATGTCTTTAGAAGATGCTCATGGGTGCATGAATGCATGATGCAAAAATCACACACAAGATCATAAACATAGGTTTCATAGGTTTGACATCATGAGCATGAGGTCGAAGGTACTACCCATAAGGTATGATCTAAAAGTTATCACCTTCTGAACAAGGTTCTAAGAGGTTCCCATAGTCTACATCCTTCCTTTGGATATTACCAACGTCCTGATTGACTCGGTAATTAGCAAGATTCTTAGGAAAAACTCGTCTGAGCGTAGTATCGCGTGATAACCATTTCTGGATTACTCCGTCATAGCTTCTGCACTACACCTAAAAGGCCAAGATGGGTTAAAGGTCCTACGGTCCTCAGTTTTAGCAGGCTCCCGGGTCGAAAGCAGAACGTCTTCCTGATTACTCGGTAAACGACTCTACAATCAAAGAGGCCTCTACTGAGTGGGGGATCTCATGCCTCCTTTTTTGGGATTACTTCCTCAAAGTTAACATGACTATACTGCCCGTCCTATCTTAAGTTTTCCCAAGTCCGGGTATAGGACTTATGAGAAATCACCAAGCACTCTGAAAACCAGGAAAATCCAGAAAAACATATATACAACATATAATATTCAACAAACAAAGCACATACACAAATAGACAAAGATAGGCTTAACCCACTTAGGGATGGACTAGAAATAGGTCGATCTATCCCCAGTGAAGTCTCCATTTTTCTATAGCAGTAGAAATATTGAGACTAAGCCATTGGATTAACTTGACTCACACAGATCAAAATAAAAATCGCCACTGCACTTTATTGTTTCCAAAGGAATGGGAAAAGAGCAAATAACCCAAGAGAGAGGGACATAATCTAAGTTCGGGGGTTGGTTATGCAAAGGGAAGGTATTAGTACCCTAAATATCTACGGTACTCCGTACGAACCTCTTTGAAAATCTGCATATTTTGGCTATAAAATTTGTATAAAAATAGATTGTGGGGATGAGAAAAGAAGTACTTTTTAAAATTTTTTGCACCCTCCGCGGTTGCGAACCTTTAGTGCCTATGTACCACCTTTCGTGCAATAGGAAATCAGGGTACCCGTATCTCACCTTTAAAAATTTTAAAATGACAAATGTGTGGGTTAATTTTAAGAGACGAGACATCATCGTCTTATCCGAGTGGAAAAATATACATACTATCCATGATTATGAGGAAGGAGAATTTGCATCATCTCAAAGTGGAGGGTATAGCTTGGATTTTAAAATCAATAAAGCCTCGCTCAACACCCAAGTTGAAAATATCTCACTTCACTATATATTGTAGAAGTATAGTAGCTCGCATCACTACAAGGATTGGCAAGAGTCTAATCTTTTTAGAAAAGTTTTAAAATAAAAATGGCCAAAGTGGAAAAATGGTTCGAATGAGTTTGATTGACTTTTAGTCTTCTCATAAAAATGTCAAGGTATTATTAAGTTGATTAAAGTTTGATTAAGAAAATGTTTTGAAAATGCATGGACCTAAGTCCAAGTTTATTATGAAAGTAGTTAAAGTTTAGAAACAAGAAGAGTTTTCAAAAGCATGGAGAAGATTTTTGAAATAAAAGAAGATGGGGGGAGATGAAGGGACTATCCTAAAGTATAAGGTAAAACCTAGAGAAAAGAACCATCTAACCAACAAGAAACCAACACTTAACACAATGATTCAATATAGAATTCTCATCTTTTGGATTGAAACCAAACAAAAAGAAGTAATAAACCTCTTAAGAAAACCAAGCTTCATTTGCATTAAGTTTTCACAAAAATTGGGCAGAGTAACAACTGTATTCAGATGAATTCTAGATCACACATAAATCATGTAATCACAATAACCTGCACATAAAACAAACAAACAACCCAATATCCTGGGGTAAACCCCAATAACTCTAGACAAAATAATAGTTGAGGTCACAGGGTCTCAAATATAGGTCAAGGTTTATAATCCTAAGTCCAAGAAATCCACAATCTCCATAAATGCCAAGGATAGTAACCAAGTAGTCCAAGTAACATTAAAGTTTTTTATGGTTCAAGTTGATTATTAAGTATCTTCAAAAATAAGTGATAAGCTCAAGTGAGCAAAATGAAAATGGCATAAAATTAAATGCTCAAATGAGCAAAGATGAAAATAGCATGAAATGTAAAATACTAAAGTAAATGGTGCATAAAGTAAAAGCATCAAGTAAGGGCACAAAATAAAGTCAATTGTTAGAAATTAGAGGTTAGTTGAATGACCATCTTAAAACTTGCATTTGAAACTCATTAGAGGATTGATAAAACCAAAGCCTCTCAACAACAAGTTTCATTTGCTTTTTGTCAAGTATATCATCCATTTAAAATTCTCAAGACAACATTAAATGATCAATGATGTTTAAGTGATTCACTCTGACCAAAGTTTATGAAGATTCATTAGAGGATTGATAAGACTAAAGCCTCCTAACAAAAAATCAAAAAATTATTGGATCAAAGGATTCAAATTAACATACTTGGGCTTACAAACATGGGTTTGGGCCACAAATGATCATTTCTCGAATCGGGACAAAATTTAGCACTATGTTAAGCAATCATAAGTGGACTTATATAGAATTTGCACCTATTTTGAGGCCTAGCATTCTATGTACCATATGTTTTGAGAAATGATATGTAAATTATTCTCCAATAAAATTTAGTACAATAAAGAAGGGGATAAGATGAAGAAGGATGGGGTAAGAATTAAACCACATTTGAACCAAAAATTTAATCAAACTATTATTAAAATCATTCATCCATTTTTTGTGGAGTAAACTCAATATCTTGGATCCAATGATGTTAATGAAGCTCATGATTAAAGTTTCATAGTCCAAGATCAGCCAGAATATATGCACGATAAAATTGTATTTAATAATAAAGAAAAAAGATTTTTAAAATGGTTTTAAAATAAAAATAAAAGGAGAAAATAGCAACTATATTCAAAAGATCCAAGAAAAATCAAATAAGACCATAGAAAAATCAGAAATGAGTTCAAATATTTATATAAAATTTTTGGTGATTTTTTTAAGTCAAACTATTTTTAAACTAATTAAAATTGCTCAAATAAGTGGGAAAAAAAATCAAAAATAGTAGAAGTTAAAATAAAATTCTAAAAAAATTTAGAAGGTCAGAAATAATGGAAATGATTTTGATGAATTTTTTTCAGAATTTAAAAATGCTGCAAAGTATTTTTTTAAATAATTAAAAACAAACCAAAACAAAGAAAAATTATAAAAAATACCAAATCTAAAAAATAAAATTATGAAAAAATAAAATTCAGAAAGAGAATATTTGAAAATATATTTTTGATTTTTTTTCATAATTATTGAATCATAAATGAATTTTCCATGAATTTTAGAAGTTTAAAACAATTAAAATATAAAAATCAAAAATAAAAAATAAACTCAAAAAAATGTGGACCAATGGATGAGAGTCAAAACGTGTTAGTAAGCCAATCCAATGGATCAGACACGTTGTGCATATCATCGTCTTTAGTGAATAAAGCATGGAATTATTAATTAAGTTAGATTTTGAAAAAAAGCGTGGCATGCTTTCATTGGTTGATAGATGACACGTTGGTCATCTTCAACCTCCAGCCAACGAGATTTTCTGGTCCATGAAACTATAAATTTAGAACATGAGACCCGTACCATTCGCTTCGTCTCTTCGAGACGATTCCAATCGTACCCTCACGAAAAATTTATATAAGTTGTAACTCAGTCATTTTGGAAGAGAAGTTTTGAAAAGGGATTTGAAATTTCATGACCAAAACGTATTTCCAGTTAAAAACAAGTGTTGCAACTAGAATCTGGTGATGAGAGCTTCATAACAGTATCAAAGTTTGAGAGAATTGGTGGAGGAATCTACCTATTGAAGTTAAGTTCCAGAGCTCTGAAACTTGACTTGGCTAGCACGATTTATGGAGGCTTAGAGCTTAATTCTTCTTCGGCTAGCTTCAGTGAGGTTCAATGAAGGTGAATTGATAAAGAAAATGGATTGAGAAAGGTTTTAAGAGCATATTCGAAATTGCAGAAAATTGAGTTCAAGAGGGAGTTTGATAGGGTGATGCTGGCTCTCTAAGCTTGAGAAAATGAATGATGTATGGTCCTCTATTTATAGGGAATCTGATTGAATGCTCAAGCGTGTGGAGTGATGGGATTTGGAGGGAAATCGTGTGAAGATGCAAACAAGAAAAGTGTGACTCCTATTTTGATCAAAACTCATCCAAACCTTGTGTTTCAATGTGATAATCACTTCTGGAAATTCATTAAACATGATTAGAGGCAAAAGCATGCAGAAAACTTGTGTTTAGAAGCCAAATCAAGGATATCAAATTCTGACTTGAGTTGAAATTTTAGTTT
The DNA here is from genome assembly GCA_948472305.1 of Vicia faba. NCBI lineage: Eukaryota > Viridiplantae > Streptophyta > Magnoliopsida > Fabales > Fabaceae > Vicia > Vicia faba. Next base: position 889,375,491 of record OX451741.1, on the reverse strand, counting down.
CAAGGTACCACTTTTGAACCAATGGCATTCTCAGCTCAAGGAGTCTTAAGACATGATTCTTGAAGCTTTAGAAAGATGAGATCACAAGCTTTAGAATGTGCAAAGAATGGAATCAAATGGATGTCTGAGCTGAAAGTTGCAATGAGTCAAAGTTGAGAAAAAGAGGTTAACTTTCTATACTTAGGAAATTTCTAAGTTTTTCTTCAAAAATGACCTATAATGTCTTGCATCCAAACATGGTCTTCCATTTAAAATTTGCTCTTGACCAAAAAATATGGCATGAAGTATATCTCTTGAGTGGAATTTTGAGACTTGAAACATTAAAAATCTCCAAAAATTGGGAAAGTTATGACTTGTTGAAGTTGGAAAAAATTCATAAGATGACCTATAATCTTTTTCATACTTAGGGAATCTTATATCCATTTTCACACTTTACACTTAAAGGAATGGATGAAGTTCACATTCTTAAAATCAATATGGAAAATAATGGGCTCAAGGAGATAAAAATTGACCAAGTTATGGTCCTTTGAAGTCACATAAGGGAAATTGATGGTTCATCTAGAGGACTTGTAATATTTCTTCATCATCAAGTACATTTCACACAAAATTTCCTTGAAACTTTTGAAATTATTTGTTTATAACCCTTTGAAGAGAAGCATGTCTTTAGAATCACTCAAAAATTCCAAAAGATGAGCAAGATATACCCCTTTGAAGTTCAAAACCCTAGCTCCTAGAGCAACAAAATGCCTTGAGAACCGTTTTCAATTTTGACCAACCTTCTTGCAAAAATATATTTGTCATGTAAATATAAGTTATTGAGGATGACAATGAGGAACCATAGAAAGCATAACCACTTCCAAATATTGGGAATTGAGGAAAATATGTACTTGTGATCAAGAAATCAAGAGTTTATCCAACTAGGTCAAACTTCTTCAATCAAACCTTGTAACTTTTGACTATCTTTGACAACTTGAGGCATGATGACTCATAATATACTTTTTCATGATATTACTCCAAAACATATTCAATGACGAGGCTTGAATCTCAATGAAGCTTTTGTTGAAGAAGGCATGGGAATATATTCATGAACCTGTAGATCAACTTGATGGAAAGTGTTGTGCTCTCACCTATAACATCATCAATTACGGGAAACATTCATTGTATTTATTAGCTAGAAGTTAACCAAAACCAAACATATATGATCACAAAAAATACAAGTCAAGGCGCTTGGTGATTCCCCATGAGAAAATCCAAAGATAAGGAGAGGAACCAAACCCTAGTGTGTGATCTTGTTGCATTGTGATGGTATGAAATAATAGTGGAATCTTAAGAGCAAAAATTGGGGTACAATAGCTGCCCTTATTTAATTGTATTCTATCCGGAGATGTGAAGGTTAAAATCTTTGTGTCGACACGATTGAAGATACTTAAATATAAAACAAGCCCTATTTTTGGCCCTAAGATGCCATGTAGTTCTTATAATTATGAGTGCAAATGAACAAATCTAATAAGGAATCAAGACATCACTGGGGTTGTAGGAAATATGAACAGGGATCAAAAGGAAAACACGACCAGGAAAACAAATCATTGGCGAACAAAAGACCTGACTCTATTGGGGTAAAGCCCAAAGATGAGATAAGGCGTCATCAACTCACAGATTGAGGAGAGAAGGTAGAGGATAAAAGCGATCAACAAATGACTGTGAACTATCTACTCACTGAGGAGATAGCAAAAAAGTAACGTCGAACCAGCGGGGAAAGAAGTGGTAAGATAATATCGGTAAATACTAATATTAGGGTAAGCAGTCAGTACTCATGATCGGAAACAAATGAACTTTTTCAGAGCAATAGAATCCCAACGACGAATTACCTTCCATAATGACAAGGCTACCATTCATCAGAAAAGTATCTCAACAATGAACTACCTCCCATAATGACAAGGCTACAATTCATTGGAGTAACAAAATCTCTACAACAAACTACCTTCCATAATGACAAGGCTACCATTCATTGGAGTAAAAAATCTCAACAACAAACTACCTTCCATAATGACAAGGCTACCATTCATTGGAGTAACAAATCTCAAAAACAAACTACCTTCCATAATGACAAGGCTACTTGGAGATTCTCAAAAATTGAAGGAATGAAACCCTTCTTGCAATGATTGTTAACACAATCAACTTTTAATAGCTTACAGAGGAACTTGGGAATCAAAATACCTTGATCCTATCATAATGTATGAATGCATATGATGAAACATAAGCCTTTAAAGTTGTAAACTCAAGATGGTAAATTTTGGGGTGTAACAATAATGACAACTGCGGTTGAGAGAAAATTAGAAGAAGAGGGGCGAGAGTGGAGGTAAAATGTGAAACTTTGCAAATGAAACCATAAGCTCTCTGTGATCGGTGGATCTGGAACTGACTGTTTAACGCTGGTTTCGCGAAATGTCGCGGAAGCAAGAGTCGCCACCGTCTTTTATTTTCTCCAAATGGAAAGGACAAAAGCACAGAAAAATTCCTTAAAGAGATCGCTCTCGGTTCGGGAGGTAGGTTATAGAAAGGGAAGGTGTTAGCACCCTTTCTATCCATGGTTATCCATGGGCTCTTAGATACTTGCTCATTTGTGTTTTCAAAATGGTTTGTTTGCTTTTCAATGTGGGTTTTAAAAAAGTTTCTTTGAAAGTTTCAGATCGACTCCTGCGTCAGAGTGTTTGAAAAATTGTTTTGAAAGCTTTTGAAAAGTGTCGGTGTGAAAAGATTTTTTTGTTTGTTTTTGAAGAGAGCAAGTATCTATGAGAACCTACCTACCCTAAGGAATTCGTCTGTGTAGATGTCCTTTAAAGTAGTGCCATCCCACCATTGAGAGGTAGGTAGCACCACCGTTGGAGGTGTTCGGGTCAATTCGAGTTTGTAGGGACATGGTGATCACCAGAGCAATGGGAAGACACCTTAGAAGCTACCCTCATGCCAGGTTCCCGGATCATGAGGACTTACTAAGACGTCCTCTACTCGACGATCACCTTTCGAGGCAAGGCAACAGTGAGGCGTACCCTAGGGGTGGTGTGTGCGATTTGTGTGTCGTTTTCATTGATATTTGTCTTGTCATATTCATTGTGATCTACGCTTGATTTTATTTAAGTCCATACATTCTTTCATGCTTTTGTTAACAGTTAATATTTGCGGGAAAGGTAAATTCTAAACTATTACAAATGGCGCGGGTCCACATCGCCAAAATTAAACCGGACCCGATTTGACAGAAAAGTAAATAAAGCAAAGTAAATAACGAAATTGAAAAGTGCGAGAAGTTTAAGTTACATGGCTTCGGGACAGATACATAATTATTTAAGCAATAAAATAAATACGCGGAATTAAACAATTAAGTCGAAAGGAGGGCGTTGGACCCTTTTGCAAAAAATTAAAGTTAATGAATTTAATTAACAAAAAAAAAGATTAAATTAATGAGGAATTAAAATTAAGAATTAAAAGAAATTGTTTTTGGGTATTTTTATGTTTTTTAAGATTTAAAAGAAAAAAGAATTAATTGAACTTAACTAACCCTAATTCTAATGGTTTTTAAGTTTGTTATGAAAATATTAAAATATAACCTAAATTAAACCTAAGTTAATTTATGTACAATTTAATTATGAAAATAAAATAAGTAATATTATTATTATGAAAAAAAGAAAAATTGAAAGGAATAAAATTTATTAAACCTAAATTCTATGTTTTTTGGATTTTTGGTTATTAAAAAGAATTAAAGTTAAAACCTATTTTACTAAATTTATTTACATGCATTTTTATGAAAATAATATTGGAAATAAAAGTTATTATATTTTTGCCCTTTTTCTGGTTTTTATGATATTTTTGTATTTTTGTAAAAAATAATTAATTAAATCAAGTCATTAAAATAAATAAAACAATAAAAAATAATAAAGTATGAAGAAAATTGCAAACCAGGGGGGGTTCAGGCCCCAATTGGAGGTAAGGGCTCAGCAATTTGGCCCAACAAGCATGGCCTTGTGGACTTTTCAGAATCACGTGTAGCAACGTTGACTCACGCTCATGGTGTACATCAATCCTCAGCCTTGGATGTGAACCTCCTGGACGCGTGTGCACTTAGATCTGGTGGTGTATCATGGATCATAACATAGGCGCTGCATAGGAATTTTTAAGGAAAAATAATATGGACGTTAACGTAGACCTGGGACTCGAACCCAGGTCTTGTGCCTTGCCAATCAACACCTGTACCACTACGCCATCTGAATCATGTTTAATATATAATAGTTATTAATCATAATAAAAGAAAATTGGTTAGTATCTGAAAAAACGCGCGCAATTCAAAAGGAACCAATAGTTATTAGCCACGAGGTCTTCTTCTTCGTTCCTGCAAATATCAAAAACAAAGGCCACGGTTTTGTACGCGTACTCTTAGGCCGGTTTATAGAAAATAGCGATTAGGCCATCTTTAAACATAAATTCATCGCGAGAGTTGGGATCTCTTCGTCCAGGTGAGCTGAGTTTAATGGTCTTGGTCTGGAGTCATAATTTTGCCTTGGGTGAAAAGCCCTAAATTGAAACTCTGAAAACCCTAAAGATCAGCAATGGTAAAATCGAATATACAGCACCAAAACGCAATTGGACCACATGGTTAGTTTCAAAACTTCACAAGGAACATGAATATACAATTAAAATGCAATGAGGATGCCTAGAAATCAAAATACGATCATGGATTTTTCTTGGTACAGTTTGAATTCGTTTTACCAATCCTTTGTGTTTGAGTTGATGTTAGGGATTGGAATCGCTTCTGGGAACCTTGAGGAAGCTATTGGAAAAGGAATGGTGCTTTGAATCGACCTAGAACCTGCTTTTCAGTTTTGAACTTTTAGCAAGAATTTCAAGTTTTGTCCAATGGTTTTCTGCGCAGCTTTTAGTCTCTTGTGATTAGGGTTTGATTCCTGTTTATGTATTGAGGCTATTAGGTCAAAAATATTCAATAAAATCCAATGCAATAATGGTTTTGCATATTTGATTTCTTAAGGATCTTCCATATCTTTTTTCATGTGTTCTTTGTATCAATTAGCTCAAATCAGACCAAATCTTTCCTAGTTTACATTTGCACGAAATATTGACCTTAAAACATGTATAAAAAGATTGGTTTTGTTAGGTTAAATATTTTTCACATATTTAAATGATTTAAATGAATTAATATAAATAAAAAATTCAAATAAATAAATAAAAAATGAGAAAATACTTCCCTTTGGGCCAAGTGGTCGTGCATATGCTTGGAATGATGAATCATGGAAGAAAGATGGGCCCATTAGCAATTTTAGGTCATTTGAAGTAGTGTTGACTTTTCAAAATATCCAAAAATTTCCCAACATACACAAGGCATAACTTGCTCAATTTTTAAGCTTTTCTCATGTTCTTGGACATTTTGGAAAGGTCTTTGAGTCCTTTAAACAATGCCTTTGGTCCCATGTCATTTTGGTTTACCAATCTCAAGTTATGGCCTTTGACTTAAAGTCCCTTTTTGTTGACTTTTGAAAATGACCTATAATGTTGAAATTGATAACTTTTTGTGAGAGCATTTCTTGGACTTGAAGTATGAAGATGAGTTGTAGGAAATGTCTTTCTCTTCAAAATGAGCTTTGGATGGAATTTTTTTGATAATCCATGTGAAAGTTATGCCCTGGTCAATTTCAGTTGACTTTTTCAACTGTCCAAATAAGGAAACTTTTGCATCTTGATGATTTTCTGAGCCAAATTTTGAGAATCATGATCAAGCATTGATCAAATGATGTTTGTGGCTTCAAAATGATATGTTGACCAAAAATTTGAACTTTTGACTGTCAAATGACCATTTTGCCCCTACAGTTGACTGTAGTGCAATCTAGGGTTTTGACTGTGCAATTTTGAGCTGAATGCCTTGAGACTTGATATGAGGATGCTTGACCATCTTTGTAAGCATATGAGACTTGATTGGGCCTTTGAAAACTTCATTTTCTTGATCAGAACCCAAACCCTAGTTTTGACTGTATGGGAGACTGTTTGACTGTGCAACCCTTGGGGAGTTTTGTGACTTGGCTTGGCAATCTCTTGGAGAATATGGGAGGGAAAATTTTGGGGTGCAACAGTTGCCCCTGTTCAATCTTCTTAGACCTGAGGATGCAGATTGGTTGACGTGCCTTTCGTAATCCGAGGGTAGAAGATGATTGAACACTAAAGTGCCCAGAAATTTGCGCTCACATAGTAGCGGTGTGATGGAAATGGGCTTATAGATGCCATTTGGAGATTGCTGGATAGGATGATGGGCTTATAGATGCCATCTGGATGTTGATCGCGTAAGAGATTCCTTAGCGAGAACCTGCATACCTGAAAAATAGAAAATGATTACCTGACACGTTGCAGGAGCTGATTTTAGATGCTTGGTATAGATGTGTCCTGATTGGTTACAGGAGCTGAGTCTGGAGCTTCAAACGGCGATGAATGAACCAGGGATGGTACTGCCTTAGCATGAGTGGTAAGAGAACCTTGGGTGATTTTAACTTCAACAACGCTCGTTGAGAAAATCTTGGTGGGAAATACCATCTTCGCAGGATCGGAACGAGAACCATAGGCCATTATAATCTGAAAGGGAATCACCTCACTCGCTGTCGGAGAGGGAATCATAGGAAAAGGAATTGTCACCTCACTCACCGTCGGAGAGGGAACCATAGGAGACTATCACCTCACACTCATCGTCGGAGAGGGAAACATCTGAAAAGGACTTACCACCTCACACACCGTCGGAGAGGGAACCATAGGAGACTATCACCTCACACTCATCGCCGGAGAGGGAAACATATGAAAAGGACTTACCGCCTCACACACCGTCGGAGAGGGAACCATAGGAGACTATCACCTCACACTCACTGTCGGAGAGGAGAACATCTGAAGAAGGAATTACCACCTCACGCACTTGTCAGAGAGGGGACCATAGGAGACTATCACCTCACACTCACCGTCGGAGAGGGAAACATCTGAAGAAGGGATTACCACCTCACTCACCGTTGGAGAGGGGACCATAGGAGACTATCACCTCACACTCACCGTCGGAGAGGGAAACATCTGAAGAAGGGATTACCACCTCACTCACCGTTGGAGAGGGGACCATAACTTCTGCTGAGTCTTTATCAGAAAAATCTGTTGGGAGTCGATTTAGCTTGACTAGAGAAGGCTTTGAAATATGTTTGAGCATTTTAACTGCGTCTTTCCTGAAAGGTAAAGGTCAGTCATACGCAATTCATGATATGGATCAAGCAATGATGTTCTCAACATAAATGAGATTTGTATGATATGATGCGTCTATGCATGCTATAATGATGTATGTGTTGTTTTATGAATGTTTTCGTCTAGGAAAGTAGATCCTTGACGGGTGTCGGGAAGTCGTATCCTGGGCTGATGTTGAAGTATTGATTTTGCTTCCGCTGGGGATGATAGTTGCAAGAATACCGGTGGGAGAAGATGACTCCGTTGCGGAATAAACTTGGCAAATGGAAGATTCTGCGGGGAGAAAAGATACTCTAGCGACCATGCTGGGAAGCAATACTCTGTGGGGAGATGCTTTACTGAGTGTAATAACTTGCTGAGGATATCTTTGCTGTACTGGAAGTATTGATGGACTTCGTTGGGGATAAGAAGGCTTCGTCGAAGATGATCTTTCCGTAGCTTTTGGCTGAGGATAATCCAGTTATATCCTGTTAAGGAAATAACTCTTTAAATAAAGCCGGACGACGCGTTCGTGCTCTGCGAGGATAAGCTTCCAGAATCTACTGGGGATAAGCTTACTGCTTGGGGATATGAATTCCAACTTTCTTGGGGAACTGGATTGGACTTTCCTGGGGAGCTTTGAACTGCGGGGGAATGATTCCTTTGAATGTTGATATGCCGCCGGGGAACAATCTTTGGACCAAGACTGCCGGGGATGCTTGTTTGAGAACATATGCTGCTGGGGAATGTTGATATCTGCTGGAGGATACCCAACTTCTTTGAGATTTGATGATTCTGCTTGGAGAGGAATGTACTGTTTTTCCGAACCACTCTCTGGGGATTTAACATGTACTTGGTCGTGTTCTTTAGCTGAACCTACCTTGGTACCTTGGAGGATAGAACAATTAGACTGCTCAGACAACTCTTTTATTGCCCCTGTTTCTAGTGTCACCTGCAATTAATTCCTTTGTTTCGTATGCAAGTATTTATGAGTTAGCAAATTATTGTCAATGCATATATCACAAATTGAACCTTGGACGTTCTTCGCAAAACAAAACAGAAAAAGGAAAATACTTGGTACGTTTAACTGAAAATATATTTGTATTGATTTTTGAATAGCCTGAAAATAGGCGTTTTGTGTACAAGAGGCTGACGTCCTAGTAAGAGGAACGTCGCCGAACAAAAGAGTTTATACAAATTTTGTACAAAAGAAAAATAAACAGCTGTGTGAAATATGAATGATCCCACTGGGTTTCAACTCTGCTATTGCCTTTATAACTCCGAGCGTCTCATCACTTGATGACCTTGGTTGAAGGTGAAGTTGACTGATCGATGTCGTCTGAACTTGATGTAGATACCGGATTCTGGATGCAAAGTGATCAATGAGACATAGTATTACGCTTTTATCCCTAATTTTTGCCTGGACCGCCCTTCCGGGTTTTCAGTCCACCGGGATACCCATTTTTGCCCAAGCCGCCTTTTCAGGTTTTCGACTTGCCGGGTGTACAGATTTTTTCATTTTCATCCCTTCATTTTGCCCGAACCCTTTTGGTTCGACGGGAAGCCCTAATTTTTGCCTAGGCATGTCAGCCTAGCGGGTCTTTTTTCATGCGTAGTATCTTTTTACTATGTCTGCATTGGCGGGGTGAGGAAGGTCGTCACCATCCATGTTGGTTAGAATCATGGCTCCTCCTGAGAACACATGCTTAACCACAAATGGCCCTTCGTATGTAGGGGTCCATTTGCCCCTTGGGTCACTCTGAGGAAGGATGATTCTCTTGATTACCAGATCCCCAACTTGATATTCCTGTGGTCTGACCTTTTTGTTAAATGCCCTGATCATCCGTTTTTTATACGTCTGACCATGGCAGATAGCAGCAAGTCTCTTTTCATCAATGAGGTTGAGTTGATCAAGTCGTGTCTGGATCTAATCATCTTCGTTCAGATTTGCATCCTTCATTATCCGGAGAGAGGGTATTTGCACTTCGATCGGCAAGACTGCCTCCATACCATAAACCAGAGAGAAAGGAGTTGCCCCGGTTGACGTCCTAGCTGAGGTACGGTACCCATGCAGAGCGAACGGTAACATCTCGTGCCAATCTTTATAAGTCACTGTCATCTTCTGCACGATTTTCTTGATGTTCTTATTTGCTGCTTCTACAGCCCCATTCATCTTCGGTCTGTAAGGAGAAGAATTGTGGTGCTGTATCTTGAACTGTTCGCAGAGCTCAGCGATCATCTTGTTGTTCAGATTGGTATCGTTGTCTGTAATAATTCGCTCAGGGACGCCGTATCGACAGATCAGATTATGTCGAATGAACCGTGCCACAACGGTCTTGGTTACCGTAGCATAGGATGCTGCCTCAACCCACTTCGTGAAATAATCGATCGCCACCAGGATGAAGCGATGTCCATTAGATGCCGTAGGTTTGATCTCGCCGATCATGTCTATGCCCCACATTGCAAACGGCCAAGGCGCAGTCAGAACATTTAGGGGAACCGGAGGAACATGCACCTTGTCTGCATAGATCTGGAACTTGTGGCATGTCCTGGAATGTTGGTAGCAATCAGCTTCCATTGTGGACCAGTAATATCCTGCCCGTAGGATCTTTTTAGCCATAGTGTGTCCACTGGAATGTGTACCAAAAGTCCCTTCATGTAGCTCTTCCATGATTCTTTCTGCTTCAGTCTTATCCACACAACGCAGTAAGGTTGAATCATGGTTTCGCTTGTACAAGATGCCGTTGCTTAGGAAGAACTTGGCTGCGAACCTCCTCAGGAATTTCTTATCGTTAACAGAGGCACCTTCAGGGTATTCCTGAGCTTCCAGATATCTCTTTACTTCGTGATACCAAGGCTTCTCAGTCACCAATTCAGTTTCGAGATCACAACAGTATGCCGGTTCGTCCAGTTTCCAGATGATGATCCGGGGAGCCTCATTATCCCATTTGACCTTGAACATAGAAGACATTGTAGCTAACGCGTCCGCTAACTGATTCTCTTCTCTTGGAAAGTGCTCAAAGGTTATCTCTGTAAAGTGGGGAATCAGGGTCAACACACATTCTCTGTAAGGAATCAGGTTTGGATGTTTCGTATCCCACTCTCCTTTGATCTGATTGATCACAAGAGCGGAATCTCCGAAAACACTTAGAAATTTGATCCTTAGGTCGATCGCAGCTTGAAGACCCATGATACACGCCTCATACTCCGCCATGTTGTTGGTACAGTTGAAACATAGTCGGGCAGTGAGTGGAGTATGAGTACCTTGTGGAGATATGATTATGGCGCCGATACCGTTTCCCAAAGCATTGGAGGCTCCGTCAAAGTGCATAGACCATCGGGATCCTGGTTCAGGTCCTTCATCCGGTCCAGGTACTTCACAATCAGTCACAATCATGATGCTTTCATCCGGAAACTCGAAGTTCATTGATTGGTAGTCATCTACAGCTTGATGAGCTAAGTGGTCTGCCAATACACTTCCCTTGATGGCTTTCTGGGTTGTGTACTGAATGTCGTATTCTGTCAAGATCATTTTCCATCTTGCAATTCTCCCAGACAGAGCAGGCTTTTCGAATATGTACTTTATAGGATCCATCTTTGAGATCAACAAGGTAGTGTGAGTCAGCATATACTGTCTCAGCCGGCGAGCAGCCCATACCAAAGCGCAGCAAGTTTTCTCAAGCAGTGAGTATCGGGTTTCACAGTCGGTAAACTTTTTGCTAAGGTAGTAAATGGCATGCTCTTTTCGGCCAGACTCGTCATGCTGCCCCAGCACACACCCCATTGAGTTGTCAAGCACTGTCAGGTATAGTATCAGAGGTCTCCCTTCAACCGGTGGCATAAGAATAGGTGGTTCTTGGAGATACTCTTTGATTTTGTCAAAAGCAGCCTGACATTCATTGTTCCAACGTACTACCTGATCTTTCTTCAGCAGCTTGAAGATTGGCTCACAGGTAGCAGTCAGATGTGAGATGAAGCGAGCAATGTAATTCAGGCGTCCTAAAAAGCCTCTGACTTCCTTCTCTGTCCTAGGAACTGGCATCTCTTGGATAGCTTTGACCTTAGCAGGGTCCACTTGAATTCCTTTATCACTGACCACGAAGCCTAGCAACTTCCCATATCTTACCCCGAAGGTGCACTTGTTCGGGTTCAATCTCAGCTTGTACAGTTTCAACCGGTCAAACAACTTCTGCAGATGATCTAGGTGCTCTTCCTCAGTCTGGGACCTTGCGATCATGTCGTCCACATACACCTCTATCTCGTGATGGATCATGTCATGAAATAAGGCAACCATGGCACGTTGGTAGGTTGCCCCAGCGTTCTTTAATCCGAATGGCATGACCTTGTAACAGAAGGTGCCCCACTGAGTAACAAATGTAGTATTTTCCATGTCTTCAGGTGCCATCTTGATCTGATTGTAACCTGAAAAGCCATCCATGAAAGAGAATACCTTGTGCTGGGCTGTATTATCAACAAGGACATCAATGTGAGGTAAGGGGAAGTCATCTTTGGGGCTGGCCCTGTTCAGATCCCTGTAGTCGACACACATTCTGACCTTACCGTCCTTTTTAGGTACCGGCACCACATTAGCAACCCATTGAGGATAGGAAGTCACTGCAAGGAACCCAGCATCAAACTGTTTCATAACCTCAGCTTTAATCTTTTCAGACATCTCTGGACGCATCCGACGGACCTTTTGCTTAACTGGAGGGCAGTCTTCCTTAGTTGGCAAGTGATGGACCACAATGTCGGTATCCAACCCTGGCATGTCTTCGTAGGACCAGGCAAAGATCTCCATATAATCATGCAGCATCTTGGTTAACCGTTGCTTCACGCTGAGCTCTAGGTTGGCACCAATCTTTACTTCTTTCCTATCTGCCTCGGTACCCAAGTTTATGGTTTACACTGGCTCTTCATGGGGTTGAATTGCCCTCTCTTCCTGAAGCAACAGTCTTGCAAGCTCGCCCGGCACTTCGCAATCATCTTCACCTTCGTCTTCGGCTAAGTTGATCGGATTTTTGAAGTCATAATTGGCAGTAGCAGAGTTGTTATCAGTAAGATCCAGAGTGGATTGGAACCTGTATGAGTGAGTGTGTGTGTAAATACAGCTGTTTTGAAAATTATGTAAAGGAAAGGAAGACAGAAAAGGAACACAATATTTGCAATGCGAAAAAACGTCCAAGATTTTCATTCATGATGTATAAAATGACAGTTTGTATGCCCTCACAAATAGAACCACAGTGCCTCGGGTAAGACACCGGGCCATAGAGTTTATCATTGTTTATTACAAAATAACAAAACAAAGAAATTTATTACTGCGTCACAAAGGTAACAGGAGTATGATCCTTAGCAATCCAGTTGTTCAATCCGCCTTCGGTCGTCGGATAGATCCAGCTATTAAATTCAGCTTCGTCCACTTCATGGTCTTCCCCAACAGCATTCACTCCTGAACTTTTAATAAATACCGGAGGTCTTCCGATCTTTGCTTTCCTCATAGCTCTCTGACCTTCTGAGGTAAAACCCAGCCCAAGTTTATCAATCTTCTGAGTAAAGTCTGGAAGTTTGCCCCAGTCGGCACATTCGCCCTTCTGAACCACAGCCCGGGCATCCTTCAGGGAAGCCATCTTCAAAGGACCAACTTCTTCTGTTGCTGTTTCTGCCGCAATTGGAAACACCTCCTCGAAATGCTGAAAGGGGGTTTCAATAAACTCCCCATCCATCTCAATGTACCTGAAGGAGTTCAGGTGGCTCACCATATATTCTTCCTCTCCTTGCACAGTGACAATCTTCCCTCTGACGGGGTACTTCAACTTCTGATGCAAGGTAGAGGTCACTGCCCCAGCCTTATGTATCCACGGTCGACCCAATAGACAAGAATAAGATGGACGGATATCCATCACATAAAAAGTGGAGTCGAACACCTGAGAGCCCACACGAATCGGAATGTCAACCTCTCCATGGACCATCCTTTTTGAACCATCAAAGGCCCTGACGATGATATTGCTGGGTTTTAATTCCAGTCCTTCGCAATCTAGACGGTCCAAAGCCTTCTTGGGTAGCACATTCAAAGATGAACCCGTGTCCACCAACACATGTGCCAAGGTGGTGCCCCTGCATTCAATAGAGACATGCAGAGCATCATTATGGTCTCTCCCTTTTGTGGTCAAGTCAGCATCTGAGAAACCCAAGCCATTATCTGCCGTTAGACTTGCCACGCAATCAGTGAACTGGACTGCAGAGGTTTCATGTGGCACATGGGCCGTCTTGAGGAACGAGATTAGGGCCTTTGCATGGGCCTCGGAGCACAGCAATAAAGAGAGCATGGAGATCTTGGAGGGCGTATGCCCCAACTGTTCCACAACATTAAAATCGCTCTTCTTTATGATCTTCAGAATCTCCTCCATCTCTTGTGGGGAGGCCTCAGCAGCTATGGGTACGGGTGCCTCCATCTGGGCAGGCTCAACTTCAATTCCCTTGCCCCGAGCATTGGATGACTCGGCAGCAGGAGAAACAATCGGATCAGCAGCAGGAACAACAACTTGATCAGCAACAGGAATAGGTGTACTTGTAGGAATTATCAGGAGCGGTCTTCGGGCAGCAGGCGGTGCAATGTCAGGCGAGAAGAGCCTGCCACTGCGGGTAACTTTGGCTGGGCCAGTGATGTCACAAATGCTGGCGCCAGCGTTGAACTCTTGTTTAATCCCATTCACATATATGTCTGCCCCATAGTGCCAAGGGACAGCTTTATCAGATACATAAGGCAAGGGCCCGGGAACAGTGATAATAACAGGTGCAACGGTCATGATTTGAATGGGCTTCTTCGGGAGAGTCGGGATCAAATTATTGAAGATAGTCACCACTGAAACTTCTTCCACTAGAACCAACCGAACAGCAGACTTCTTGAATAGAATCTCCTTGCTATCCATTAAGCTTTGGATGCCTAACTTTAGCAAGGGACAACCAGATGGGGACACAGCACAGAACAGGCAACCCTCACTACAACCCGGAAATAAACCGGCCTGCAGTAGGTTCTTCTTGACAATCTTTAGAGGAGTGGCTAGATCATCCACAGAAACAGCATAAACATCTTCATCCACAGCATTTACCCCATGTTGAGGCATAGGAGCAGTAACTACATTCGGCCTCGCCGGCGCTTCGAACTGTATCTCCTTTGTGTCGATAAGGTCTTGCACCTTATTTTTTAACGCCCAACAGTCATCAGTGGAGTGCCCCGGGCTATCTGAATGGTAAGCACAACGAGCATTCGGATTGTACTTGGGAGATGTAGTATTGGGGAACTTCGGAGCCTCCCTGACAGTCACTAAGTTAGTGGATAGCAACTGTGGCAGGATCTGTGATAGGGTCATGCTTAACCGGGTAAACTCTCGCCAGGGTCTTTCAGCCCTTTGAGGATTGTTTGGCCGAGGGGCGGCAGCAGGCTTAGCAATCATTACCGCACTGACAGATTGGCGGTGCTCAGGTCTCTCTGATTTCCTATAACCATACACGGCACTAGACTCCTTCTTGAATGGTTTCTTTTCCGAACTAGATGATGCACCCTTTGCAATCTTCCCAGACTTCAGCCCAGCTTCAATTCTCTCTCCAGTCAGAATCAAGTCAGTGAACCCAGCAGAAGAATTTCCAATGAGATGGTTGAAAAATGGCCCAGATAGGGTCCCCAAGAACATGTCTACCAGCTCCCGGTCAGTCAATGGTGGCTGCACCCTGCCATCCAGGTCTCTCCATTTCTGAGCGTACTCCTTAAAACCTTCGCTTGCGCCTAACGACATACCCTGAAGTTGGGTACGTGTGGGGGCAAGGTCGGCATTATATTGATACTGCTTGTAGAAAGCAGTAGCCAACTCCTCCCAGTTACGAACCTTGGTCCCATCCAGCTGATAGAACCATTCGAGATGAGTCCCTGAAAGACTCTCCTGGAAGAAGTGGATCCATAAATTCTTATCCGCAGAGTACGGCTGAATTTTCCGAACATAGGACCTTAAATGCAGCTTGGGACAAGATGCCCCGTCATATTTGGAGAAGGATGGTGCTTTGAATTTGTGGGGGATGATCACACCAGTTGACAAACCCAAATCTCCGAAATCCAGCCCAGGTACCTGCTGAACCTCCATAGCCTTCAACCTATCCTCCAATTGCTTATATCTGTCATCAACAGGAGGGTACTGCTCTTCATCAAAATCTGTCTCGTTGTCGGAGACTACCGGACTAGGAACCTTTACTTCTGCCTGAGAAGGACTCTTGCCAACAGAAGAACCAGCCTCTTCATGCTGCAGAGTATTGCCAAACCTTCGGCCCGAGTTGAACAGAACAGTTCTTCTCTTCTTCTTCTTCTCCTTCTTCAGGAGCATAGTCTTTAATTCTTCTTGGCCTTTAGCCAGACCCTTGATTAGTTCTTGAAACTGCGCATTCTGCGCCTGAAGAGCCTTGATTGATGTCTCAGTTGATGCAGATTCGGGATTCATGATGCTGAAATAAACAGCGAAGAACTGTAAGCAACCTGAAAAGGGGAAAAACCTGCTATGCACATGATGTATGAAATGCGTATGATTATGTTTTCAAAGACAATCGGGAATCAACTTTGTAAACAAAAAGAACACACTTCATTAGATTCAACTTTGTAACTGAAATTATTCAACAAGTTGCCCTTAGGCGTTTACATGAAAGGAAATACTGAAAAGGAAATAAAACTGTAAAAGCACATCTGGGGCTCCTTATTGATCCCATGGTCTCCTCTTCTCAGTACGGATGTAGGCATTCAGAGCTCTCTCATTCTCCAACTGCTTTGTCAGCTTCTGGATCTTTGATTCCTGCTCGTTGAACTTTTCTCGGTAAGAATCCCGTTCTTCTCGCAGTTGCGACCAAGATCTCTTTAATGTCTCATAATCAGTAGGTATCTGAGGAGGAAGGACAGTTGGAGGAACACCATCTTTATCAGGACACTCAAGAACGACGGGTCTGACAGCTTCATACGGCATACCTAACTTCTGAGCACGGATGCGAACCCATTTGTAGTAGGCTTCCATAGGTAAAGAAGTCTTTGGCCCTAGCTCTTGTGGGTCAGCTTTATGAACCTTGTCCCAAGCCTTGATGAACCTACGACGCAGCTCGTCACTATCCACCTGAAACTCGAAACTGATGTGAGGCACCAACATCTCATAGGGGCCTGCTCTTCTTGCTCTTCCAAACTGACGGAGTGCTAGACATGGATTGTAAGAGATCCCTCCTTGAGTACCAATCAGAGGAACATTAGGGTATTCCCCACATCAATCAATAATAGCTATCTCATCCAAACCTCTGCAAGTCCAAATGATGTCTTTATCGGTGAGAGACATTAACCTATGAGCCCAACCTCTTCCTTCTTGGTTCTTTAGTACGAACTTAGGGAGGTGCTAAATAAACCACCTCACCAACAAAGGGATACAACACCATAGGGTTCCTCGTCTTCGGGTAGTACGGGCATGAAGTTGTTGCAAGATGTCACCCAAGAGAGTGGGCACAGGATTCTGAGACCTAAAGATCCTTATGGAAGTGACATTGATGAAATTGTCAGGATTAGGAAACAGGACTAACCCATAGATTAGGAGAGCCAAGATGTCTTCATATGCCCTAAAGTCCAGGTCATTCCAGAAATTGTTAGCTTTACCAATTAGAAACTTAGCCAAGAAACCCTTAACTCCGCTTCTAGTTACCCAGTTGTCTGTTACCTCTTGATGGGTCAAAGGAAGAGCTGCGGCAACGTCCTCAAGCCTGAGGGTCTTTTCCCAACCAGTAAAGGGAGTCTGATCCAAGATAGGGATACCAAGCAAATCAGAGAACTCTTCCAGGGTAGGGACCAGCTGGAAGTCTTGAAAGGTGAAGCACTGGTACAGAGGGTCATAGAACTGGGTCAGAACACTCATCAATTGTTGATCCCGCTTTGCAGTGACTAAACTGAGAAGGGAGCCATGCCTCTGAATGAAGGAAGTGGTATTTGGAATTCTGCTAACCAACTCATCAAGCAACTCAGGTGAACGAACAAAGTTGAACCGGATAGTATTCCTTCGTACAGGCATCATAATGTCCTACAAAACAGAGCAAAGATGAAACCCTCTTGTCTTTGAAATGGTCAGTCCTTATGCAGGATGCATGCAATGCTCATGATGCTATGATGTTATGATAAAGCACACCACATACAGATACAAAGGCAAACATGGTAAGGCACACAAGTCACACAAGGCAAGCCCCTAAAGTTTAGGCCAGCATGAGGTCTAGGTACTACCCTCTTTCAGTTTGTTGGTTCACACCTGTCCTAATCAAAAGTAACCGGGTTCTTAGGGGATCCCAATATCATTGACTACCCTCCATCGGTCATAACTCCAGCATCACAATCTTTTCTTGCGGCCAGAACCATCACGAGAGTTTAGCCTCAATGGGCGTAGCATACTGCTACAATTCTAAAGGACAAGTTGTGTCAATTAAGGTTCTAAGGTTGTTGGTGCTTAATGACTCCTTAGAAGACCCATATTCTCCTCGTTGCGACACAAGGGATATCGGTACAGACTAAGGTGCCACACCAACGTAGCCACTGCTTCACCTGTGTCGGTCTACGCCGGACAGGTCCCTCACAGCTTATGCTACCTAAACAGGGTATCCCCAGATCCGGGTTAGGATCTATGTATCTCCGATGCAACCCACAATATTAAAGCAAGCAAATCAATACAAGTGAAAACACAGTTATGACCTAGCCCTAAGGTACACCCCACTTTATAAGATAGTCCCCAGCAGAGTCGCCAGTTCTGTGATCGGTGGATCTGGAACTGACTGTTTAACGCTGGTTTCGCGAAATGTCGCGGAAGCAAGAGTCGCCACCGTCTTTTATTTTCTCCAAATGGAAAGGACAAAAGCACAGAAAAATTCCTTAAAGAGATCGCTCTCGGTTCGGGAGGTAGGTTATAGAAAGGGAAGGTGTTAGCACCCTTTCTATCCATGGTTATCCATGGGCTCTTAGATACTTGCTCATTTGTGTTTTCAAAATGGTTTGTTTGCTTTTCAATGTGGGTTTTAAAAAAGTTTCTTTGAAAGTTTCAGATCGACTCCTGCGTCAGAGTGTTTGAAAAATTGTTTTGAAAGCTTTTGAAAAGTGTCGGTGTGAAAAGATTTTTTTGTTTGTTTTTGAAGAGAGCAAGTATCTATGAGAACCTACCTACCCTAAGGAATTCGTCTGTGTAGATGTCCTTTAAAGTAGTTCCATCCCACCATTGAGAGGTAGGTAGCACCACCGTTGGAGGTGTTCAGGTCAATTCGAGTTTGTAGGGACATGGTGATCACCAGAGCAATGGGAAGACACCTTAGAAGCTACCCTCATGCCAGGTTCCCGGATCATGAGGACTTACTAAGACGTCCTCTACTCGACGATCACCTTTCGAGGCAAGGCAACAGTGAGGCGTACCCTAGGGGTGGTGTGTGCGATTTGTGTGTCGTTTTCATTGATATTTGTCTTGTCATATTCATTGTGATCTACGCTTGATTTTATTTAAGTCCATACATTCTTTCATGCTTTTGTTAACAGTTAATATTTGCGGGAAAGGTAAATTCTAAACTATTACAAATGGCGCGGGTCCACATCGCCAAAATTAAACCGGACCCGATTTGACAGAAAAGTAAATAAAGCAAAGTAAATAACGAAATTGAAAAGTGCGAGAAGTTTAAGTTACATGGCTTCGGGACAGATACATAATTATTTAAGCAATAAAATAAATACGCGGAATTAAACAATTAAGTCGAAAGGAGGGCGTTGGACCCTTTTGCAAAAAATTAAAGTTAATGAATTTAATTAACAAAAAAAAAGATTAAATTAATGAGGAATTAAAATTAAGAATTAAAAGAAATTGTTTTTGGGTATTTTTATGTTTTTTAAGATTTAAAAGAAAAAAGAATTAATTGAACTTAACTAACCCTAATTCTAATGGTTTTTAAGTTTGTTATGAAAATATTAAAATATAACCTAAATTAAACCTAAGTTAATTTATGTACAATTTAATTATGAAAATAAAATAAGTAATATTATTATTATGAAAAAAAGAAAAATTGAAAGGAATAAAATTTATTAAACCTAAATTCTATGTTTTTTGGATTTTTGGTTATTAAAAAGAATTAAAGTTAAAACCTAT
Organism: Vicia faba; assembly: GCA_948472305.1. NCBI lineage: Eukaryota > Viridiplantae > Streptophyta > Magnoliopsida > Fabales > Fabaceae > Vicia > Vicia faba. The sequence continues at coordinate 889,356,073 of OX451741.1, read as the reverse complement.
TTTACTAAATTTATTTACATGCATTTTTATGAAAATAATATTGGAAATAAAAGTTATTATATTTTTGCCCTTTTTCTGGTTTTTATGATATTTTTGTATTTTTGTAAAAAATAATTAATTAAATCAAGTCATTAAAATAAATAAAACAATAAAAAATAATAAAGTATGAAGAAAATTGCAAACCAGGGGGGGGTTCAGGCCCCAATTGGAGGTAAGGGCTCAGCAATTTGGCCCAACAAGCATGGCCTTGTGGACTTTTCAGAATCACGTGTAGCAATGTTGACTCACGCTCATGGTGTACATCAATCCTCAGCCTTGGATGTGAACCTCCTGGACGCGTGTGCACTTAGATCTGGTGGTGTATCATGGATCATAACATAGGCGCTGCATAGGAATTTTTAAGGAAAAATAATATGGACGTTAACGTAGACCTGGGACTCGAACCCAGGTCTTGTGCCTTGCCAATCAACACCTGTACCACTACGCCATCTGAATCACGTTTAATATATAATAGTTAGTAATCATAATAAAAGAAAATTGGTTAGTATCTGAAAAAACGCGCGCAATTCAAAAGGAACCAATAGTTATTGGCCACGAGGTCTTCTTCTTCGTTCCTGCAAATATCAAAAACAATGGCCACGGTTTTGTACGCGTACTCTTAGGCCGGTTTATAGAAAATAGCGATTAGGCCATCTTTAAACATAAATTCATCGCGAGAGTTGGGATCTCTTCGTCCAGGTGAGCTGAGTTTAATGGTCTTGGTCTGGAGTCATAATTTTGCCTTGGGTGAAAAGCCCTAAATTGAAACTCTGAAAACCCTAAAGATCAGCAATGGTAAAATCGAATATACAACACCAAAACGCAATTGGACCACATGGTTAGTTTCAAAACTTCACAAGGAACATGAATATACAATTAAAATGCAATGAGGATGCCTAGAAATCAAAATACGATCATGGATTTTTCTTGGTACAGTTTGAATTCTCTTTTACCAATCCTTTGTGTTTGAGTTGATGTTAGGGATTGGAATCGCTTCTAGGAACCTTGAGGAAGCTATTGGAAAAGGAATGGTGCTTTGAATCGACCTAGAACCTGCTTTTCAGTTTTGAACTTTTGGCAAGAATTTCAAGTTTTGTCCAATGGTTTTCTGCGCAGCTTTTAGTCTCTTGTGATTAGGGTTTGATTCCTGTTTATGTATTGAGGCTATTAGGTCAAAAATATTCAATAAAATCCAATTCAATAATGGTTTTGCATATTTGATTTCTTAAGGATCTTCCATATCTTTTTTCATGTGTTCTTTGTATCAATTAGCTCAAATCAGACCAAATCTTTCCTAGTTTACATTTGCACGAAATATTGACGTTAAAACATGTATAAAAAGATTGGTTTTGTTAGGTTAAATATTTTTCACATATTTAAATGATTTAAATGAATTAATATAAATAAAAAATTCAAATAAATAAATAAAAAATGAGAAAATACTTCCCTTTGGGCCAAGTGGTCGTGCATATGCTTGGAATGATGAATCATGGAAGAAAGATGGGCCCATTAGCAATTTTAGGTCATTTGAAGTAGTGTTGACTTTTCAAAATATCCAAAAATTTCCCAACTTCCACAAGGCATAACTTGCTCAATTTTTAAGCTTTTCTCATGTTCTTGGACATTTTGGAAAGGTCTTTGAGTCCTTTAAACAATGCCTTTGGTCCCATGTCATTTTGGTTTACCAATCTCAAGTTATGGCCTTTGACTTAAAGTCCCTTTTTGTTGACTTTTGAAAATGACCTATAATGTTGAAATTGATAACTTTTTGTGAGAGCATTTCTTGGACTTGAAGTATGAAGATGAGTTGTAGGAAATGTCTTTCTCTTCAAAATGAGCTTTGGATGGAATTTTTCTGATAATCCATGTGAAAGTTATGCTCTGGTCAATTTCAGTTGACTTTTTCAGCTGTCCAAATAAGGAAACTTTTGCATCTTGATGATTTTCTGAGCCAAATTTTGAGAATCATGATCAAGCATTGATCAAATGATGTTTGTGGCTTCAAAATGATATGTTGACCAAAAATTTGAACTTTTGACTGTCAAATGACCATTTTGCCCCTACAGTTGACTGTAGTGCAATCTAGGGTTTTGACTGTGCAATTTTGAGCTGAATGCCTTGAGACTTGATATGAGGATGCTTGACCATCTTTGTAAGCATATGAGACTTGATTGGGCCTTTGAAAACTTCATTTTCTTGATCAGAACCCAAACCCTAGTTTTGACTGTATGGGAGACTGTTTGACTGTGCAACCCTTGGGGAGTTTTGTGACTTGGCTTGGCAATCTCTTGGAGAATATGGGAGGGCAAATTTTGGGGTGCAACACTCTCTATTTATAAACCTCACACAGGAGGGGAAATGTAACTTCGGGTGGCATGTCAGTGCTCCGACACGCAGCCGCCCATATGCTTGGCCATGATGACCCTTACACCTAGGACATCATTTAAAATTAAATGCTAATGACATGTGGCCCAGGAAGTAAGCACTGACCAGACATTTCAAATACGAGGTAGTCGAGCAAGGAAAACCTTCTCCATCACGGGCATACCCCTGCAATACAACTCTGAGAACCATGGGGAAGCTCTCTACGAGCACACCTTAACTCCCTGACCACAGTACTTATACAACATACTCCTTATCCATGCAAAAATTACCCGAACAGTACAGTATACGAGGATGATTATTAAGCTGGATGGTCACACCCCTCTTGCATATGCTGGACTGAAAGTTGATGCCTGCATCCCAACTGACTATGCTCAAGTTGAATGTCAAAGACACGAGTTGACCAAAAAGTCACAACTCCTCTACTTAGGAGCAACAATTTAAGGGGGGGCTCCTGTTCTAGATTGGGTATGCGCTTAGTCTACCGTCAGGGAAGACCCAGCCTAACTCTACACCGAGAAAGGCCCAACAACTTGTTGTGGACTGGACCTACATTTGGTCCTCCGTCGGGCAAGATCAGGCCAGCGTTATTGCAATGAAGGACCACTATAGTGGCCCAAATTGCTACCTCTGTTAGGGAACGTCTCCCGCAAGTGCCTGTCAAGGATATCTCCTCCACGTGTCCTTCGATGATGTCTCCTTCATGTTCTCGTCATGGATATTTTGCCAACATTCCTCCGAATATCACAGAGTCATCTGGCTCCCGAAAAGAATGGGTCTTTCACCTTTTGAGAATTAAAGGGAAGTTAAACCAAGATAGAGACCAGGAAATGGACTCCTCTACCCACGTAGGATCTCGGCAGTCTCTATTATGGGCCTTGGCATCCAGCCTAAATGGGGATCTTGGCCCAACGTTGGGGGCTATAAATACCTTATTTCACTAGAGGGTCAAGTACATTATTCTATTCACTCTAACTCGATACTTGAACTTTTACTTTAAACCTTACTTTGGTATCGGAGTACCTTGCAGGTACACCCCCACCCCATTCACATCAACAACTAGAGAAGTCTAAGTGTTGCAGGCCACTGAAGATCTGTGATCGGTGGATCTGGAACTGACTGTTTAACGCTGGTTCGCGAAATGTCGCGAAAGCAAGAGTCGCCACCGTCTTTTATTTTCTCCAAATGGAAAGGACAAAAGCACAGAAAAATTCCTTATAGAGATTGCTCTCGGTTCGGGAGGTAGGTTATAGAAAGGGAAGGTGTTAGCACCCTTTCTATCCATGGTTATCCATGGGCTCTTAGATACTTGCTCATTGTGTTTTCAAAATTGTTTGTTTGCTTTTCAATGTGGGTTTAAAAGTTTCTTTGAAAAAATTTCAGATCGACTCGTACGTCAGAGTGTTTGAAAAGTTTGTTTTGAAAGCTTTTGAAAATGTGTCAGTGTGAAAAGTCTTTTTGTTTGTTTTTTGAAGTTAGAGCAAGTATCCTTGAGAACCTACCTACCCTAAGGAATTCGTCTGTGTAGATGTCCTTAAAAGTAATGCCATCCTACCATTGAGAGGTAGGTAGCACCACCGTTGGAGGTGTTCGGGTCAATTCGATATTCGGGACGTGGTGATCACCAGAGCAATGGGAAGACACCTTAGAAGCTACCCTCATGCCAGGTTCCCGGATCATGAGGACTTACTAAGACATCCTCTACTCGACGATCACCTTTCGAAGCAAGGCAACAGTGAGGCGTACCCTAGGGGTGGTGTGTGTGCGAATTGTGTATCATGTTTCAAGTTATTTGTCTTGTCATGTTTGTCGTGTTCTACGCTTGATTTTAATTAGACATTCATTCTTTCATGCTTGATTAACAGTTAGGAGTGCGGAAAAGATAAATCTACGACTATTACAAAGGCGCGGGTCCACATCGCCAAAATTAAACCGGACCCGATTTGACTGAAAAATAAATAATGCAATAAAGAAATAGAGGTGCGAAAAGTTAATTTACAACGCTTTGGGGCAATTACAAAATTATAATAAGCGATAATAAAATAAATGCGCAATAAAAGAATTGAATAAAACTAGGGCGTTGGACCCTTTTGCAAAAATTAAATTACAAGAATTAATTAATTAGAATTAAATAGGAAATTAAAATTAAAATTCAAAAGGAGAATGTTTTTAGATTTTTATGTTTTTTATTTATTAAAAGAAAAAAAAGAGTGTTAATTGAAATTAAATTAAACGGCAAACCCTAATTCTAATATTTTTTTATTTATTAAGAAAGAATTGAAATAAGATCTAAATTAAACCTAATTCATTTATATACAATTTGAATAGGAAAATAAATAAATAAATAAATATAATTATTATTGTGGAAAAAGGGAAAAATATTAAAAGGAATAAATTAATTAACCTAATTCTATTTTGTTGGATTTTTATTAAAAAGAGACTAAAATTAAAACCTAATTAACTAAATATTGACATATTAATTTATTTATAAAAATAATTATTATAAAATAAATATTATGTTTTTGTGTTTTTCTGATTTTTTATAATGTTTTTTATATTTTATAGAAAAATAATTAATTAAAACAAATAATTAAAATAACCAATCAATTAAAACAAATGAAATAAATAAAATAAAAAAAATGAAATCAAACCAGAGTGGGGTGTAGTCCCCAAATAAGGAGGTGTTTTTGTGAAAGGCCTGGCCCAATAAGCTGGACGTTAGTTGACTTTCCATAATTCCATATGATGCGTTTGACCCATGCCTAGGGTGTTCTCCAATCCTGGCCCTTGCCTAGATCTCCTGGGACGCGTGGATGGTGGATATTGAGTGTGTATGGTGAACGTTCACATTAGGCCTGCATGGGATTAGTTATAGAAAAATAATAAACGAAATATGCAAGACCTGGGACTTGAACCCAGGTCTTTGAAGTCACATGCCTTAGTCCCTGCCAGCTGAGCTACGCAAATTCATTTAATATATAATATCAAACAAATAATAAAAAGTAAGATCAACGCATAATTGTTAAAAACGCGCGTAAACTCAAACTAGCCTGTCTCCGTGTGACAACTCATCATCTCTTTCGTTTTCTGAAACATGAAGGACGATGGCAACGGTTTTTTGCTCGTTGCTTTAGGGGACTTAGGAGAAAATAGCGACTAGCCCCTCGTCGCTCATAAATTGAGCGCGAGGGTGCTATACTCTTCGTCTCAACCTGCTTAGGCCATTGGTACTAGTCTGGAACCTCAATTTTTCCTCATCTCAAAAACCCCAAATTAGTGAACCTGCAAACCCTAACTTTTATCCATGGCAGAATTTTATGTATAGCGCAATAATCAAATTAAAGGTGATAGTTAGTTTCAAAACAGTGCAAAGAACAAGAATCCATCAACAAAAACATAAAAGGAGGCATGAATTATGATATATGATTTGGCATTTTTCTCTTCACAGTCTGAATCGTGGATACCAATTCGTGACGTTTTAATGGATATTCTGGATTGGAAATTGATCAGGGCAACCTTGGCAAGCTTTTGAAAAAGAAATTGGGACCTCAATCGACCTAGAACCTTGAAAACAGTTTTATGCTTTTTGAGAATTTTTTGCAAGTTTGTATGAGGTTTCTCAGCGCAGCCTCCAGTCCTCTTGCATTAGGTTTGTGGTTCTGAATATGTGGGGAGCATTTAGGTCAACAAACTTAGTACAAATCCCTTGCAATTATGGATTAAGATATTTGATTTGTTTAAAAATCTTTTTGAATCTTTTTCTATGGCTTTTGTACCAATTTGCATCCAATCACCCCAAATCTTTCCTTATTTGCCTTCACACGAAATATTGAGCCTATAATGTGTATAAAAAGATTTTTTAGATTAGGTTTGATATTTTTCATATATTAAAATCATTTAAATGAATATAAATTAATATTAATTCAAATAAATAATTAAAAAATATGAGAATACTTCCCTTTGGGCCTAGTGGTCGTGCATAGGCTTGGCATGAAGAAATTTGGAAGAAAAATGGGCCCATTTGCATTTTTAGGCCTTTTGCATCAATGTTGACTTTCAAAAATTTCCAAAAATTTCCCAACTTCCACAAGGCATAACTTGGTCAATTTTTAAGCTTTTCACATGTTCTTGGACATTTTGGAAAGGTCTTTGAGTCCTTTAACCAATGCCTTTGGTCCCATGTCATTTTGATTTACCAATCTCAAGTTATGGCCTTTGACTTAAAGTCACTTTTTGTTGACTTTTGAAAATGACCTATAATGTTGAAATTGATAACTTTTTGTGAGAGCATTTCTTGGACTTGGAACATGAAGATGAATTGTAGGAAATGTCCTTCTCTTCAAAATGAGCTTTGGATGGAATTTTTCTGATAATCCATGTGAAAGTTATGCCCTGGTCAATTTCAGTTGACTTTTTCAGCTGTCCAAATATAGCAACTTTTGCATCTTTGATGATTTCTGAGCCAAATTTTGAGAATCATGATCAAGCATTGATCAAATGATGTTTATGGCTTCAAAATGATATATTGACCAAAAATTTGAACTTTTGACTGTCAAATGACCATTTTGCCCCTACAGTTGACTGTAGTGCAATCTAGGGTTTTGACTGTGCAATTTTGAGCTGAATGCCTTGAAACCTGACATGAGGATGCTTGACCATCTTTTTAAGCATGTGGGACTTGATTGGGCCTTTGAAAAGTTCATTTGCTTGACCATAACTCAAACCCTAGTTTTGACTGTATAGGAGACAGTTGAGCTGCACAACCCTTGGGGCATTTTGTGACCTTGACTTTGACAATTCTTGATGAATATGGGAGGGCAAATTTTGGGGTACAACAGTTGCCCCTGTTCAATCTTCTTAGACCTGAGGATGCAGATTGGCTGACGTGCCTTTCGTAATCCGAAGGTGGAAGATGATTGAACACTAAAGTACCCAGAAATTTGCGCTCACATAGTAACAGTATGATGGGGGAATGGGCTTATAGATGCCATTTAGGTTGCTGGATAGGGTGATGGGCTTATAGATGCCATCTGGATGTTGATTGCGTAGGAGATTCCTTCGCTAGAACCTGCATACCTGCAAAACAGAAAAATGAGTACCTGACACGTCGCGGGAGCTGATTTTAGATGCTTGATATAGATATGTCTTGACTGGTTACAGGAACTGAGTCTGGAGCTTCAAACGTTGATGAATGAACCGGGGATGGTTACTGCCTTAGCATGAAGGGTAAGAGAACCTTGGGTGATTTTAACTTCAACAACGCTCGTTGAGAAAAATCTTTGGTGAGAATTACCATCTTCGTAGTGTCAGGAAGAGAACCAAAGGACATTATAATCTCGAAGGGAGTCACCTTACTCACCGCTGGAGAGGGAACTATAGGAAATTATAATCTGAAAGGAAATATCACCTCACGCTCATGCCGGAGAGGGAAACATTTGAAAAAGGGATTACTACCTCACACACCGTTGGAGAGGGAACCATAAGAGAATATCACCTCACGCTCATGCCGGAGAGGGAAACATCTGAAAAAGGAATTACCACCTCACACGCCGTTGGAGAGGGGACCATAAGAGAATATCACCTCACGCTCATGCCGGAGAGGGAAACATCTGAAGAAGGAATTACCACCTCACACGCCGTTGGAGAGGGGACCATAAGAGAATATCACCTCACGCTCATGCCGGAGAGGAAAACATCTGAAAAAGGAATTACCACCTCACACGCCGTTGGAGAGGGGACCATAAGAGAATATCACCTCACGCTCATGCCGGAGAGGAAAACATCTGAAAAAGGAATTACCACCTCACACGCCGTTGGAGAGGGGACCATAAGAGAATATCACCTCACGCTCATGCCGGAGAGGGAAACATCTGAAGAAGGAATTACCACCTCACACGCCGTTGGAGAGGGAACCATAAGAGACTATCACCTCACGCTCATGCCGGAGAGGAGAACATCTGAAGAAGGAATTACCACCTCACACGCCGTTGGAGAGGGGACCATAAGAGAATATCACCTCACGCTCATGCCGGAGAGGAGAACATCTGAAGAAGGGATTACCACCTCACACGCCGTTGGAGAGGGGACCACAAGAGACTATCACCTCACGCTCATGCCGGAGAGGAGAACATCTGAAGAAGGGATTACCACCTCACACGCCGTTGGAGAGGGGACCATAAGAGACTATCACCTCACGCTCATGCCGGAGAGGAGAACATCTGAAGAAGGAATTACCACCTCACACGCCGTTGGAGAGGGGACCATAAGAGAATATCACCTCACGCTCATGCCGGAGAGGAGAATATCAATAAGACTTCGGGAAGCAGTATCAGAACGTCACCATCGCTGGGTTTACATCTGAAACTATATCGAGAAGGGATTCTGGAAGAAGTATCAGAACGTCACCATCGCTGGGTTTACATCTGAGACTATATCTAGAAGGGATTGCGATTAGTTGATAGTAGTCATTTTTTGTATTGATCTTTTTCCTGAAAAGGCAAAACATAATTGTATGCAAAATCATGATGCGTGAACTGTATGTTTTCAAGATCAATGAGATTCGTGTAATATGATGCATATGCCTGCTATAATGATGTATGTGACGTTTTATGAATGTATGTTTGTCTTAAGAAAATAAATCCTTGACGGGTGCCGGGAAGTCGTATCCTGGGCTGAAGTTGAAAAATAGCTTTGCTTCCGCTGGGGAGGATAGCTGCAAGTAGACCGGTAGGAGAAGATAACTCCGTTGGGGAATGAACCTTGGCAAATGGAGGATTCTGCAGGGAGAAAAAGGTGTTCTAGCGACCATGCTGGGAAGAAATACTCTGTGGGGAGATGCTTTTGCTGAATTGTTGAGGATGACTCGCTGAGGATACCTTGCTGTATTGGAAGTAATGAGTGGACTTCGCTGGGGATAAGAAGATTCTGTCGACGACGCTCTTTCCGTGGCTTTTGGCTGAGGATAACCCAGTTATATCCTGTTACGGAAACAACTCTTTAAATCAAGTCGGGCGACGCGTTCGTGTTCTGCGAGGGGGTAATCTTATTGCTTGGGGGATATGTGGATTCCAACTCTCCTGGGGAAGCTTTGATATGTTGGGATGTTCTTCAACGGAACCTACCCTGATGCCTTGGAGGATAGAACAGTCAGACTGCTCAGACCAACCTTTATTGCCCCTGTTTCTTGTGGGGTGCTGATAGTTGTTGATGGACAAACCTTCTTCTGGCAGACAGATGACCAGAAGGCGGGACATAGTCGTACGCTTTAATCCCTAATTTTTGCCTGGACCGCCCTTTCGGGTTTTCAGTCCACCGGGATACCCATTTTTGCCCAAGCCGCCTTTTCAGGTTTTCGACTTGCCGGGTGTACAGATTTTTTCCATTTCATCCCTTCATTTTGCCCGAACCCTTTTGGTTCGCCGGGAAGCCCTTATTTTTGCCTAGGTGTGTCAACCTAGCGGGTCTTTGATTTTGACTATGTCCACCTTCTCAGAATGTAGGGAGTTGCCCCTGTTAGAAGTGTTTTGTCATACCCCCAGAAGATGTTTGATCAGGCAAGATTCGTTGTTGAAATGCCCCAAGTGACTCAGGCGGAGATTTGCCCCAGGCTATTTGGCCTTTTGAGAGATTCTCCGAATCTTGACTTAACTGCCCCAGATGATGGACAATAGTCATGCCATGCCCCTGGATTAGAGATACTCTTGTTCATTAGACTTTCATTATGCGAATTTCCCTGCTATTCAAACAAAAAGTCATATGCAAACAAAGTTATGTTAAAAAATGCAAAGCCTATGTCTGTCTTGAAGATTTTGAAAATGCATTTTTTTTCATAAAACAAATGAATGTTTGTAAAACGTGATGTCAACTCCGTATTTACCATAGGCCTTAAGGAGTCAGGATACCTTTCATAACAGCATGCTTTCGAACTAACCCATGCTTCAGCTAGGACTTTTAAGGGTTATATTGTGGCCTGGTTCACGGTTTAAGAAACAAAGGATAAAGGCTCAAATTTATTTGTACCCACCCGCTCTTCGTGATGTTCTCCAAACCTAAACTCAGTTGATCATACGTTAAACCTTGTTTGAGTCTTTGCTTTGATGTTCCGGTAATGATTCAGATGTTGATGACTTATTTTGAATAGGCAGTCATTCCTTTTGTTGAGGGTTCGTATGACCTCTTTCTTTTTTTTGTCATCCCTTTCTTTTTTTTGCCTGAACTGTTTCCTTTTTGGAATTACAGTCAGCGGGATGCCCCAGTTTTGTAAGTCCCCTGTGTAGGTTTAGACTTTTTTTTTGGGCTTTTCATTCATGATTTTGTTTTTGATAATGACTGCCTGTCCTTTTGATTGTTCTGAAACATCCCTGTCTTTGCTTGTTTTGTAAAGATCTCTTCGGTGCCATTCGTCATGCACTTGGATCAACTGAGAGAACTACCCTGCCCCAGGTTATGATTAAGGGTTTTGATTTTCGAAAATAAAAACTCCTACTTCTTTGGCTCTGATGGGTTAACGAGGGATTATCATCCTTATAACTCCAGTGTTTAGGGGTTGAAACAATGCCTGTACCTCATCAGCGGGGTCTGTTCAAAAGCATATTGTAGATTATGGTATCGTTTTCGTCATCCTCCCTCAAGAGGCTTAGAATTTTAGTTAAGAGTTGATCATCGCAAAAATATGAAATCAGTTTTAAGCGTAGTAAACATAATTAAATCAAGACAGACATGTGTAATGCATTCATGAAATAAAAGAGTTTAACATAATAATTGTTTATCTGAACAAGAAAGGAAAAATGCAACTTGAATTCAAATGAACAAAAAAAATTCTCATTCCTAGCCATGTTTTGGCAATGGAGCATTGATCACATTGGGAGTCTCAGCAGGTTCGAACTCGATCTCTTTGGCATCGATCATATTCTGAATTTTGTACTTTAGTGCCCAACAGTCTTCAGTATCGTGCCCCGGGCTATCAGAATGATAAGCGCACCTGGCTTCCGGATTGTAGCTGGGAGAGGAGGTCTTAGGATTGGCAGGAGGGTTGATCACCGCAATCAGGTTCATCTTCAACATATGTTGCAGTGCTTGCGACCATGGCATGTTAATGTTGGTGAACTGCCTTTTAGGCCCGTCCGGCTTTTGCTGGTTTCCCCTCTGTGGTTGGCGGCGTGGTGCAGAACCAGAGATCATGACTGCCCCTGCATGTTGATCACGGCGACTCTTTTGACTGTATGCAGCATTAGATTCCTTCTTTCCCGTGTAAGGCTTTTTATGAATGTCAGAAGGTGTGGCCTCTTGAATTTTCCCGCTCTTGATACCAGCTTCAATTCTTTCGCCGGTCAGGATGAGGTCGGTAAATCCAGCAGATGAGTTACCAATGAGGTGGTTGAAGAATGGACCAGACAGGGTCCCCAAGAACATGTCCACAAGTTCACGGTCGGTCAGAGGTGGTTGTACCCTTCCAGCAAGATCCCTCCATTTCTGCGCATATTCTTTGAAACCTTCACTTGATCCTAACGACATACCCTGGAGTTGGGTACGCGTAGGAGCAAGGTCGGCATTATACTGATACTGCTTGTAGAAAGCAGTAGCCAACTCCTCCCAGTTACGAACCTTGGTCCCATCTAGTTGATAGAACCATTCGAGATGAGTCCCTGAAAGACTCTCCTGGAAGAAGTGGATCCACAAGTTTTTGTCCACTGTATATGGCTGAATCTTCCGAACATAGGACCTCAGATGCAGCTTGGGGCAGGATGCCCCGTCATACTTCGAGAAAGTTGGTGCTTTGAATTTATGTGGGATAACCACACCAGTCGACAAACCCAGATCTCCGAAATCCAGCCCAGGTACTTGTTGAACCTCCATAGCTTTCATTCTGTCCTCCAGTTGCTTATATCTGTCATCAGCAGGAGGGTACTGCTCTTCATCAAAATCTGTCTCGTTGTCGGAGACCACTGGACTGGGAACCTCTCTCTCATGATGACTGCTTTTTCCCACAGATGGGGTTGTCCTCTCAGCTTCAACTTGTGGTGTATTCCCAGATCTGCGTCTAGGGCTGAACAGAATAGTCCTCTTCTTTTTCCTGTCCTTCTTCAAAAGCAACGCTTTCAGATCTTGCTGCCCCTGAGTCAGATTCATAATCAGCTCTTGGAACTGGGCGTTCTGAGCCTGGAGATCCTTGATAGTCTGTTCGGCTGATGATTCAGGATTCATGACGATCGGCTGAAATAAACAGCGGAGAAGGGTAAGCAACCTGTCAAAGGGATACCTGCAATACAATGAGATGTATGATATGCATGCAATGATTTCAAGGACCTCGCAGGGTAAACAGAGGAACTTGTTAGAGTTGAGGACCGGTAACTTGATTGAAAGAACTTCCTGTTGTAGAGAGCCCTTCTTCAAGGGTCAAAGGCTCACCATATCCAGTGGGTCATAGCCCCTGACAACCTTGGCTAGTGGAAAATAAATCCCCTTTGCCCCTTGCTGGACAGTTGGTTCATCATGACCTGCATCACAAGCCCTTGAGATCCTTGAAATGGGTTAGGATGTATGCAATGGTATGATGTCATGCTATGCATGGGGTAATGTATGTAACCCTGTTGTGAGTCCCAATTAAGGACTATAGACAAAACCTGCAAGAAACAAGTATCAAGTAACAAGTACGCAAGTAGGCAAGTACAAAGGCACACAAGTCACACAAGAGAAACCCTTAGGGTTTAGGCCAGCATGAGGTCTATGTACTACCCTCTTGAAGTTGGTGGGTTCAACCTGTCCTAATCAGAAGTAACCGGGTTCTTAGAGGATCCCAATATCATTGACTACCCTCAATCGGTCATAACTCCAGCATCGCAATCTTTTCTTGCGGCCAGAACCATCACGAGAGTTTAGCCTCAATGGGCGTAGCATACTGCTACTGTTCTAAAGGCCAAGTTGTGTCAATTAAGGTTCTAAGGTTGTTGGTGCTTAATGACTCCTTAGAAGACCCATATTCTCCTCGTTGCGACACAAGGGATATCGGTACAGACTAAGGTGCCACACCAACGTAGCCACTGCTTCACCTGTGTCGGTCTACGCCGGACAGGTCCCTCACAGCTTATGCTACCTAAACAGGGTTTCCCCAGATCCGGGTTAGGATCTATGTATCTCCGATGCAACCCACAATAGTAAAGCAAGCAAAACAATACAAGTGAAAACACAGTTATGACCTAGCCCTAAGGTACACCTCACTTTATAGTTAAGTCCCCAGCAGAGTCGCCAGTTCTGTGATCGGTGGATCTGGAACTGACTGTTTAACGCTGGTTCGCGAAATGTCGCGGAAGCAAGAGTCGCCACCGTCTTTTATTTTCTCCAAATGGAAAGGACAAAAGCACAGAAAAATTCCTTATAGAGATTGCTCTCGGTTCGGGAGGTAGGTTATAGAAAGGGAAGGTGTTAGCACCCTTTCTATCCATGGTTATCCATGGGCTCTTAGATACTTGCTCATTGTGTTTTCAAAATTGTTTGTTTGCTTTTCAATGTGGGTTTAAAAGTTTCTTTGAAAAAATTTCAGATCGACTCGTACGTCAGAGTGTTTGAAAAGTTTGTTTTGAAAGCTTTTGAAAATGTGTCAGTGTGAAAAGTCTTTTTGTTTGTTTTTTGAAGTTAGAGCAAGTATCCTTGAGAACCTACCTACCCTAAGGAATTCGTCTGTGTAGATGTCCTTAAAAGTAATGCCATCCTACCATTGAGAGGTAGGTAGCACCACCGTTGGAGGTGTTCGGGTCAATTCGATATTCGGGACGTGGTGATCACCAGAGCAATGGGAAGACACCTTAGAAGCTACCCTCATGCCAGGTTCCCGGATCATGAGGACTTACTAAGACATCCTCTACTCGACGATCACCTTTCGAAGCAAGGCAACAGTGAGGCGTACCCTAGGGGTGGTGTGTGTGCGAATTGTGTATCATGTTTCAAGTTATTTGTCTTGTCATGTTTGTCGTGTTCTACGCTTGATTTTAATTAGACATTCATTCTTTCATGCTTGATTAACAGTTAGGAGTGCGGAAAAGATAAATCTACGACTATTACAAAGGCGCGGGTCCACATCGCCAAAATTAAACCGGACCCGATTTGACTGAAAAATAAATAATGCAATAAAGAAATAGAGGTGCGAAAAGTTAATTTACAACGCTTTGGGGCAATTACAAAATTATAATAAGCGATAATAAAATAAATGCGCAATAAAAGAATTGAATAAAACTAGGGCGTTGGACCCTTTTGCAAAAATTAAATTACAAGAATTAATTAATTAGAATTAAATAGGAAATTAAAATTAAAATTCAAAAGGAGAATGTTTTTAGATTTTTATGTTTTTTATTTATTAAAAGAAAAAAAAGAGTGTTAATTGAAATTAAATTAAACGGCAAACCCTAATTCTAATATTTTTTTATTTATTAAGAAAGAATTGAAATAAGATCTAAATTAAACCTAATTCATTTATATACAATTTGAATAGGAAAATAAATAAATAAATAAATATAATTATTATTGTGGAAAAAGGGAAAAATATTAAAAGGAATAAATTAATTAACCTAATTCTATTTTGTTGGATTTTTATTAAAAAGAGACTAAAATTAAAACCTAATTAACTAAATATTGACATATTAATTTATTTATAAAAATAATTATTATAAAATAAATATTATGTTTTTGTGTTTTTCTGATTTTTTATAATGTTTTTTATATTTTATAGAAAAATAATTAATTAAAACAAATAATTAAAATAACCAATCAATTAAAACAAATGAAATAAATAAAATAAAAAAAATGAAATCAAACCAGAGTGGGGTGTAGTCCCCAAATAAGGAGGTGTTTTTGTGAAAGGCCTGGCCCAATAAGCTGGACGTTAGTTGACTTTCCATAATTCCATATGATGCGTTTGACCCATGCCTAGGGTGTTCTCCAATCCTGGCCCTTGCCTAGATCTCCTGGGACGCGTGGATGGTGGATATTGAGTGTGTATGGTGAACGTTCACATTAGGCCTGCATGGGATTAGTTATAGAAAAATAATAAACGAAATATGCAAGACCTGGGACTTGAACCCAGGTCTTTGAAGTCACATGCCTTAGTCCCTGCCAGCTGAGCTACGCAAATTCATTTAATATATAATATCAAACAAATAATAAAAAGTAAGATCAACGCATAATTGTTAAAAACGCGCGTAAACTCAAACTAGCCTGTCTCCGTGTGACAACTCATCATCTCTTTCGTTTTCTGAAACATGAAGGACGATGGCAACGGTTTTTTGCTCGTTGCTTTAGGGGACTTAGGAGAAAATAGCGACTAGCCCCTCGTCGCTCATAAATTGAGCGCGAGGGTGCTATACTCTTCGTCTCAACCTGCTTAGGCCATTGGTACTAGTCTGGAACCTCAATTTTTCCTCATCTCAAAAACCCCAAATTAGTGAACCTGCAAACCCTAACTTTTATCCATGGCAGAATTTTATGTATAGCGCAATAATCAAATTAAAGGTGATAGTTAGTTTCAAAACAGTGCAAAGAACAAGAATCCATCAACAAAAACATAAAAGGAGGCATGAATTATGATATATGATTTGGCATTTTTCTCTTCACAGTCTGAATCGTGGATACCAATTCGTGACGTTTTAATGGATATTCTGGATTGGAAATTGATCAGGGCAACCTTGGCAAGCTTTTGAAAAAGAAATTGGGACCTCAATCGACCTAGAACCTTGAAAACAGTTTTATGCTTTTTGAGAATTTTTTGCAAGTTTGTATGAGGTTTCTCAGCGCAGCCTCCAGTCCTCTTGCATTAGGTTTGTGGTTCTGAATATGTGGGGAGCATTTAGGTCAACAAACTTAGTACAAATCCCTTGCAATTATGGATTAAGATATTTGATTTGTTTAAAAATCTTTTTGAATCTTTTTCTATGGCTTTTGTACCAATTTGCATCCAATCACCCCAAATCTTTCCTTATTTGCCTTCACACGAAATATTGAGCCTATAATGTGTATAAAAAGATTTTTTAGATTAGGTTTGATATTTTTCATATATTAAAATCATTTAAATGAATATAAATTAATATTAATTCAAATAAATAATTAAAAAATATGAGAATACTTCCCTTTGGGCCTAGTGGTCGTGCATAGGCTTGGCATGAAGAAATTTGGAAGAAAAATGGGCCCATTTGCATTTTTAGGCCTTTTGCATCAATGTTGACTTTCAAAAATTTCCAAAAATTTCCCAACTTCCACAAGGCATAACTTGGTCAATTTTTAAGCTTTTCACATGTTCTTGGACATTTTGGAAAGGTCTTTGAGTCCTTTAACCAATGCCTTTGGTCCCATGTCATTTTGATTTACCAATCTCAAGTTATGGCCTTTGACTTAAAGTCACTTTTTGTTGACTTTTGAAAATGACCTATAATGTTGAAATTGATAACTTTTTGTGAGAGCATTTCTTGGACTTGGAACATGAAGATGAATTGTAGGAAATGTCCTTCTCTTCAAAATGAGCTTTGGATGGAATTTTTCTGATAATCCATGTGAAAGTTATGCCCTGGTCAATTTCAGTTGACTTTTTCAGCTGTCCAAATATAGCAACTTTTGCATCTTTGATGATTTCTGAGCCAAATTTTGAGAATCATGATCAAGCATTGATCAAATGATGTTTATGGCTTCAAAATGATATATTGACCAAAAATTTGAACTTTTGACTGTCAAATGACCATTTTGCCCCTACAGTTGACTGTAGTGCAATCTAGGGTTTTGACTGTGCAATTTTGAGCTGAATGCCTTGAAACCTGACATGAGGATGCTTGACCATCTTTTTAAGCATGTGGGACTTGATTGGGCCTTTGAAAAGTTCATTTGCTTGACCATAACTCAAACCCTAGTTTTGACTGTATAGGAGACAGTTGAGCTGCACAACCCTTGGGGCATTTTGTGACCTTGACTTTGACAATTCTTGATGAATATGGGAGGGCAAATTTTGGGGTACAACAGTTGCCCCTGTTCAATCTTCTTAGACCTGAGGATGCAGATTGGCTGACGTGCCTTTCGTAATCCGAAGGTGGAAGATGATTGAACACTAAAGTACCCAGAAATTTGCGCTCACATAGTAACAGTATGATGGGGGAATGGGCTTATAGATGCCATTTAGGTTGC
Source organism: Vicia faba (assembly GCA_948472305.1). Lineage (NCBI taxonomy): Eukaryota > Viridiplantae > Streptophyta > Magnoliopsida > Fabales > Fabaceae > Vicia > Vicia faba. The sequence goes on along the minus strand of OX451741.1, from coordinate 889,338,496 downwards.
TGGATAGGGTGATGGGCTTATAGATGCCATCTGGATGTTGATTGCGTAGGAGATTCCTTCGCTAGAACCTGCATACCTGCAAAACAGAAAAATGAGTACCTGACACGTCGCGGGAGCTGATTTTAGATGCTTGATATAGATATGTCTTGACTGGTTACAGGAACTGAGTCTGGAGCTTCAAACGTTGATGAATGAACCGGGGATGGTTACTGCCTTAGCATGAAGGGTAAGAGAACCTTGGGTGATTTTAACTTCAACAACGCTCGTTGAGAAAAATCTTTGGTGAGAATTACCATCTTCGTAGTGTCAGGAAGAGAACCAAAGGACATTATAATCTCGAAGGGAGTCACCTTACTCACCGCTGGAGAGGGAACTATAGGAAATTATAATCTGAAAGGAAATATCACCTCACGCTCATGCCGGAGAGGGAAACATTTGAAAAAGGGATTACTACCTCACACACCGTTGGAGAGGGAACCATAAGAGAATATCACCTCACGCTCATGCCGGAGAGGGAAACATCTGAAAAAGGAATTACCACCTCACACGCCGTTGGAGAGGGGACCATAAGAGAATATCACCTCACGCTCATGCCGGAGAGGGAAACATCTGAAGAAGGAATTACCACCTCACACGCCGTTGGAGAGGGGACCATAAGAGAATATCACCTCACGCTCATGCCGGAGAGGAAAACATCTGAAAAAGGAATTACCACCTCACACGCCGTTGGAGAGGGGACCATAAGAGAATATCACCTCACGCTCATGCCGGAGAGGAAAACATCTGAAAAAGGAATTACCACCTCACACGCCGTTGGAGAGGGGACCATAAGAGAATATCACCTCACGCTCATGCCGGAGAGGGAAACATCTGAAGAAGGAATTACCACCTCACACGCCGTTGGAGAGGGAACCATAAGAGACTATCACCTCACGCTCATGCCGGAGAGGAGAACATCTGAAGAAGGAATTACCACCTCACACGCCGTTGGAGAGGGGACCATAAGAGAATATCACCTCACGCTCATGCCGGAGAGGAGAACATCTGAAGAAGGGATTACCACCTCACACGCCGTTGGAGAGGGGACCACAAGAGACTATCACCTCACGCTCATGCCGGAGAGGAGAACATCTGAAGAAGGGATTACCACCTCACACGCCGTTGGAGAGGGGACCATAAGAGACTATCACCTCACGCTCATGCCGGAGAGGAGAACATCTGAAGAAGGAATTACCACCTCACACGCCGTTGGAGAGGGGACCATAAGAGAATATCACCTCACGCTCATGCCGGAGAGGAGAATATCAATAAGACTTCGGGAAGCAGTATCAGAACGTCACCATCGCTGGGTTTACATCTGAAACTATATCGAGAAGGGATTCTGGAAGAAGTATCAGAACGTCACCATCGCTGGGTTTACATCTGAGACTATATCTAGAAGGGATTGCGATTAGTTGATAGTAGTCATTTTTTGTATTGATCTTTTTCCTGAAAAGGCAAAACATAATTGTATGCAAAATCATGATGCGTGAACTGTATGTTTTCAAGATCAATGAGATTCGTGTAATATGATGCATATGCCTGCTATAATGATGTATGTGACGTTTTATGAATGTATGTTTGTCTTAAGAAAATAAATCCTTGACGGGTGCCGGGAAGTCGTATCCTGGGCTGAAGTTGAAAAATAGCTTTGCTTCCGCTGGGGAGGATAGCTGCAAGTAGACCGGTAGGAGAAGATAACTCCGTTGGGGAATGAACCTTGGCAAATGGAGGATTCTGCAGGGAGAAAAAGGTGTTCTAGCGACCATGCTGGGAAGAAATACTCTGTGGGGAGATGCTTTTGCTGAATTGTTGAGGATGACTCGCTGAGGATACCTTGCTGTATTGGAAGTAATGAGTGGACTTCGCTGGGGATAAGAAGATTCTGTCGACGACGCTCTTTCCGTGGCTTTTGGCTGAGGATAACCCAGTTATATCCTGTTACGGAAACAACTCTTTAAATCAAGTCGGGCGACGCGTTCGTGTTCTGCGAGGGGGTAATCTTATTGCTTGGGGGATATGTGGATTCCAACTCTCCTGGGGAAGCTTTGATATGTTGGGATGTTCTTCAACGGAACCTACCCTGATGCCTTGGAGGATAGAACAGTCAGACTGCTCAGACCAACCTTTATTGCCCCTGTTTCTTGTGGGGTGCTGATAGTTGTTGATGGACAAACCTTCTTCTGGCAGACAGATGACCAGAAGGCGGGACATAGTCGTACGCTTTAATCCCTAATTTTTGCCTGGACCGCCCTTTCGGGTTTTCAGTCCACCGGGATACCCATTTTTGCCCAAGCCGCCTTTTCAGGTTTTCGACTTGCCGGGTGTACAGATTTTTTCCATTTCATCCCTTCATTTTGCCCGAACCCTTTTGGTTCGCCGGGAAGCCCTTATTTTTGCCTAGGTGTGTCAACCTAGCGGGTCTTTGATTTTGACTATGTCCACCTTCTCAGAATGTAGGGAGTTGCCCCTGTTAGAAGTGTTTTGTCATACCCCCAGAAGATGTTTGATCAGGCAAGATTCGTTGTTGAAATGCCCCAAGTGACTCAGGCGGAGATTTGCCCCAGGCTATTTGGCCTTTTGAGAGATTCTCCGAATCTTGACTTAACTGCCCCAGATGATGGACAATAGTCATGCCATGCCCCTGGATTAGAGATACTCTTGTTCATTAGACTTTCATTATGCGAATTTCCCTGCTATTCAAACAAAAAGTCATATGCAAACAAAGTTATGTTAAAAAATGCAAAGCCTATGTCTGTCTTGAAGATTTTGAAAATGCATTTTTTTTCATAAAACAAATGAATGTTTGTAAAACGTGATGTCAACTCCGTATTTACCATAGGCCTTAAGGAGTCAGGATACCTTTCATAACAGCATGCTTTCGAACTAACCCATGCTTCAGCTAGGACTTTTAAGGGTTATATTGTGGCCTGGTTCACGGTTTAAGAAACAAAGGATAAAGGCTCAAATTTATTTGTACCCACCCGCTCTTCGTGATGTTCTCCAAACCTAAACTCAGTTGATCATACGTTAAACCTTGTTTGAGTCTTTGCTTTGATGTTCCGGTAATGATTCAGATGTTGATGACTTATTTTGAATAGGCAGTCATTCCTTTTGTTGAGGGTTCGTATGACCTCTTTCTTTTTTTTGTCATCCCTTTCTTTTTTTTGCCTGAACTGTTTCCTTTTTGGAATTACAGTCAGCGGGATGCCCCAGTTTTGTAAGTCCCCTGTGTAGGTTTAGACTTTTTTTTTGGGCTTTTCATTCATGATTTTGTTTTTGATAATGACTGCCTGTCCTTTTGATTGTTCTGAAACATCCCTGTCTTTGCTTGTTTTGTAAAGATCTCTTCGGTGCCATTCGTCATGCACTTGGATCAACTGAGAGAACTACCCTGCCCCAGGTTATGATTAAGGGTTTTGATTTTCGAAAATAAAAACTCCTACTTCTTTGGCTCTGATGGGTTAACGAGGGATTATCATCCTTATAACTCCAGTGTTTAGGGGTTGAAACAATGCCTGTACCTCATCAGCGGGGTCTGTTCAAAAGCATATTGTAGATTATGGTATCGTTTTCGTCATCCTCCCTCAAGAGGCTTAGAATTTTAGTTAAGAGTTGATCATCGCAAAAATATGAAATCAGTTTTAAGCGTAGTAAACATAATTAAATCAAGACAGACATGTGTAATGCATTCATGAAATAAAAGAGTTTAACATAATAATTGTTTATCTGAACAAGAAAGGAAAAATGCAACTTGAATTCAAATGAACAAAAAAAATTCTCATTCCTAGCCATGTTTTGGCAATGGAGCATTGATCACATTGGGAGTCTCAGCAGGTTCGAACTCGATCTCTTTGGCATCGATCATATTCTGAATTTTGTACTTTAGTGCCCAACAGTCTTCAGTATCGTGCCCCGGGCTATCAGAATGATAAGCGCACCTGGCTTCCGGATTGTAGCTGGGAGAGGAGGTCTTAGGATTGGCAGGAGGGTTGATCACCGCAATCAGGTTCATCTTCAACATATGTTGCAGTGCTTGCGACCATGGCATGTTAATGTTGGTGAACTGCCTTTTAGGCCCGTCCGGCTTTTGCTGGTTTCCCCTCTGTGGTTGGCGGCGTGGTGCAGAACCAGAGATCATGACTGCCCCTGCATGTTGATCACGGCGACTCTTTTGACTGTATGCAGCATTAGATTCCTTCTTTCCCGTGTAAGGCTTTTTATGAATGTCAGAAGGTGTGGCCTCTTGAATTTTCCCGCTCTTGATACCAGCTTCAATTCTTTCGCCGGTCAGGATGAGGTCGGTAAATCCAGCAGATGAGTTACCAATGAGGTGGTTGAAGAATGGACCAGACAGGGTCCCCAAGAACATGTCCACAAGTTCACGGTCGGTCAGAGGTGGTTGTACCCTTCCAGCAAGATCCCTCCATTTCTGCGCATATTCTTTGAAACCTTCACTTGATCCTAACGACATACCCTGGAGTTGGGTACGCGTAGGAGCAAGGTCGGCATTATACTGATACTGCTTGTAGAAAGCAGTAGCCAACTCCTCCCAGTTACGAACCTTGGTCCCATCTAGTTGATAGAACCATTCGAGATGAGTCCCTGAAAGACTCTCCTGGAAGAAGTGGATCCACAAGTTTTTGTCCACTGTATATGGCTGAATCTTCCGAACATAGGACCTCAGATGCAGCTTGGGGCAGGATGCCCCGTCATACTTCGAGAAAGTTGGTGCTTTGAATTTATGTGGGATAACCACACCAGTCGACAAACCCAGATCTCCGAAATCCAGCCCAGGTACTTGTTGAACCTACATAGCTTTCATTCTGTCCTCCAGTTGCTTATATCTGTCATCAGCAGGAGGGTACTGCTCTTCATCAAAATCTGTCTCGTTGTCGGAGACCACTGGACTGGGAACCTCTCTCTCATGATGACTGCTTTTTCCCACAGATGGGGTTGTCCTCTCAGCTTCAACTTGTGGTGTATTCCCAGATCTGCGTCTAGGGCTGAACAGAATAGTCCTCTTCTTTTTCCTGTCCTTCTTCAAAAGCAACGCTTTCAGATCTTGCTGCCCCTGAGTCAGATTCATAATCAGCTCTTGGAACTGGGCGTTCTGAGCCTGGAGATCCTTGATAGTCTGTTCGGCTGATGATTCAGGATTCATGACGATCGGCTGAAATAAACAGCGGAGAAGGGTAAGCAACCTGTCAAAGGGATACCTGCAATACAATGAGATGTATGATATGCATGCAATGATTTCAAGGACCTCGCAGGGTAAACAGAGGAACTTGTTAGAGTTGAGGACCGGTAACTTGATTGAAAGAACTTCCTGTTGTAGAGAGCCCTTCTTCAAGGGTCAAAGGCTCACCATATCCAGTGGGTCATAGCCCCTGACAACCTTGGCTAGTGGAAAATAAATCCCCTTTGCCCCTTGCTGGACAGTTGGTTCATCATGACCTGCATCACAAGCCCTTGAGATCCTTGAAATGGGTTAGGATGTATGCAATGGTATGATGTCATGCTATGCATGGGGTAATGTATGTAACCCTGTTGTGAGTCCCAATTAAGGACTATAGACAAAACCTGCAAGAAACAAGTATCAAGTAACAAGTACGCAAGTAGGCAAGTACAAAGGCACACAAGTCACACAAGAGAAACCCTTAGGGTTTAGGCCAGCATGAGGTCTATGTACTACCCTCTTGAAGTTGGTGGGTTCAACCTGTCCTAATCAGAAGTAACCGGGTTCTTAGAGGATCCCAATATCATTGACTACCCTCAATCGGTCATAACTCCAGCATCGCAATCTTTTCTTGCGGCCAGAACCATCACGAGAGTTTAGCCTCAATGGGCGTAGCATACTGCTACTGTTCTAAAGGCCAAGTTGTGTCAATTAAGGTTCTAAGGTTGTTGGTGCTTAATGACTCCTTAGAAGACCCATATTCTCCTCGTTGCGACACAAGGGATATCGGTACAGACTAAGGTGCCACACCAACGTAGCCACTGCTTCACCTGTGTCGGTCTACGCCGGACAGGTCCCTCACAGCTTATGCTACCTAAACAGGGTTTCCCCAGATCCGGGTTAGGATCTATGTATCTCCGATGCAACCCACAATAGTAAAGCAAGCAAAACAATACAAGTGAAAACACAGTTATGACCTAGCCCTAAGGTACACCTCACTTTATAGTTAAGTCCCCAGCAGAGTCGCCAGTTCTGTGATCGGTGGATCTGGAACTGACTGTTTAACGCTGGTTCGCGAAATGTCGCGGAAGCAAGAGTCGCCACCGTCTTTTATTTTCTCCAAATGGAAAGGACAAAAGCACAGAAAAATTCCTTATAGAGATTGCTCTCGGTTCGGGAGGTAGGTTATAGAAAGGGAAGGTGTTAGCACCCTTTCTATCCATGGTTATCCATGGGCTCTTAGATACTTGCTCATTGTGTTTTCAAAATTGTTTGTTTGCTTTTCAATGTGGGTTTAAAAGTTTCTTTGAAAAAATTTCAGATCGACTCGTACGTCAGAGTGTTTGAAAAGTTTGTTTTGAAAGCTTTTGAAAATGTGTCAGTGTGAAAAGTCTTTTTGTTTGTTTTTTGAAGTTAGAGCAAGTATCCTTGAGAACCTACCTACCCTAAGGAATTCGTCTGTGTAGATGTCCTTAAAAGTAATGCCATCCTACCATTGAGAGGTAGGTAGCACCACCGTTGGAGGTGTTCGGGTCAATTCGATATTCGGGACGTGGTGATCACCAGAGCAATGGGAAGACACCTTAGAAGCTACCCTCATGCCAGGTTCCCGGATCATGAGGACTTACTAAGACATCCTCTACTCGACGATCACCTTTCGAAGCAAGGCAACAGTGAGGCGTACCCTAGGGGTGGTGTGTGTGCGAATTGTGTATCATGTTTCAAGTTATTTGTCTTGTCATGTTTGTCGTGTTCTACGCTTGATTTTAATTAGACATTCATTCTTTCATGCTTGATTAACAGTTAGGAGTGCGGAAAAGATAAATCTACGACTATTACAAAGGCGCGGGTCCACATCGCCAAAATTAAACCGGACCCGATTTGACTGAAAAATAAATAATGCAATAAAGAAATAGAGGTGCGAAAAGTTAATTTACAACGCTTTGGGGCAATTACAAAATTATAATAAGCGATAATAAAATAAATGCGCAATAAAAGAATTGAATAAAACTAGGGCGTTGGACCCTTTTGCAAAAATTAAATTACAAGAATTAATTAATTAGAATTAAATAGGAAATTAAAATTAAAATTCAAAAGGAGAATGTTTTTAGATTTTTATGTTTTTTATTTATTAAAAGAAAAAAAAGAGTGTTAATTGAAATTAAATTAAACGGCAAACCCTAATTCTAATATTTTTTTATTTATTAAGAAAGAATTGAAATAAGATCTAAATTAAACCTAATTCATTTATATACAATTTGAATAGGAAAATAAATAAATAAATAAATATAATTATTATTGTGGAAAAAGGGAAAAATATTAAAAGGAATAAATTAATTAACCTAATTCTATTTTGTTGGATTTTTATTAAAAAGAGACTAAAATTAAAACCTAATTAACTAAATATTGACATATTAATTTATTTATAAAAATAATTATTATAAAATAAATATTATGTTTTTGTGTTTTTCTGATTTTTTATAATGTTTTTTATATTTTATAGAAAAATAATTAATTAAAACAAATAATTAAAATAACCAATCAATTAAAACAAATGAAATAAATAAAATAAAAAAAATGAAATCAAACCAGAGTGGGGTGTAGTCCCCAAATAAGGAGGTGTTTTTGTGAAAGGCCTGGCCCAATAAGCTGGACGTTAGTTGACTTTCCATAATTCCATATGATGCGTTTGACCCATGCCTAGGGTGTTCTCCAATCCTGGCCCTTGCCTAGATCTCCTGGGACGCGTGGATGGTGGATATTGAGTGTGTATGGTGAACGTTCACATTAGGCCTGCATGGGATTAGTTATAGAAAAATAATAAACGAAATATGCAAGACCTGGGACTTGAACCCAGGTCTTTGAAGTCACATGCCTTAGTCCCTGCCAGCTGAGCTACGCAAATTCATTTAATATATAATATCAAACAAATAATAAAAAGTAAGATCAACGCATAATTGTTAAAAACGCGCGTAAACTCAAACTAGCCTGTCTCCGTGTGACAACTCATCATCTCTTTCGTTTTCTGAAACATGAAGGACGATGGCAACGGTTTTTTGCTCGTTGCTTTAGGGGACTTAGGAGAAAATAGCGACTAGCCCCTCGTCGCTCATAAATTGAGCGCGAGGGTGCTATACTCTTCGTCTCAACCTGCTTAGGCCATTGGTACTAGTCTGGAACCTCAATTTTTCCTCATCTCAAAAACCCCAAATTAGTGAACCTGCAAACCCTAACTTTTATCCATGGCAGAATTTTATGTATAGCGCAATAATCAAATTAAAGGTGATAGTTAGTTTCAAAACAGTGCAAAGAACAAGAATCCATCAACAAAAACATAAAAGGAGGCATGAATTATGATATATGATTTGGCATTTTTCTCTTCACAGTCTGAATCGTGGATACCAATTCGTGACGTTTTAATGGATATTCTGGATTGGAAATTGATCAGGGCAACCTTGGCAAGCTTTTGAAAAAGAAATTGGGACCTCAATCGACCTAGAACCTTGAAAACAGTTTTATGCTTTTTGAGAATTTTTTGCAAGTTTGTATGAGGTTTCTCAGCGCAGCCTCCAGTCCTCTTGCATTAGGTTTGTGGTTCTGAATATGTGGGGAGCATTTAGGTCAACAAACTTAGTACAAATCCCTTGCAATTATGGATTAAGATATTTGATTTGTTTAAAAATCTTTTTGAATCTTTTTCTATGGCTTTTGTACCAATTTGCATCCAATCACCCCAAATCTTTCCTTATTTGCCTTCACACGAAATATTGAGCCTATAATGTGTATAAAAAGATTTTTTAGATTAGGTTTGATATTTTTCATATATTAAAATCATTTAAATGAATATAAATTAATATTAATTCAAATAAATAATTAAAAAATATGAGAATACTTCCCTTTGGGCCTAGTGGTCGTGCATAGGCTTGGCATGAAGAAATTTGGAAGAAAAATGGGCCCATTTGCATTTTTAGGCCTTTTGCATCAATGTTGACTTTCAAAAATTTCCAAAAATTTCCCAACTTCCACAAGGCATAACTTGGTCAATTTTTAAGCTTTTCACATGTTCTTGGACATTTTGGAAAGGTCTTTGAGTCCTTTAACCAATGCCTTTGGTCCCATGTCATTTTGATTTACCAATCTCAAGTTATGGCCTTTGACTTAAAGTCACTTTTTGTTGACTTTTGAAAATGACCTATAATGTTGAAATTGATAACTTTTTGTGAGAGCATTTCTTGGACTTGGAACATGAAGATGAATTGTAGGAAATGTCCTTCTCTTCAAAATGAGCTTTGGATGGAATTTTTCTGATAATCCATGTGAAAGTTATGCCCTGGTCAATTTCAGTTGACTTTTTCAGCTGTCCAAATATAGCAACTTTTGCATCTTTGATGATTTCTGAGCCAAATTTTGAGAATCATGATCAAGCATTGATCAAATGATGTTTATGGCTTCAAAATGATATATTGACCAAAAATTTGAACTTTTGACTGTCAAATGACCATTTTGCCCCTACAGTTGACTGTAGTGCAATCTAGGGTTTTGACTGTGCAATTTTGAGCTGAATGCCTTGAAACCTGACATGAGGATGCTTGACCATCTTTTTAAGCATGTGGGACTTGATTGGGCCTTTGAAAAGTTCATTTGCTTGACCATAACTCAAACCCTAGTTTTGACTGTATAGGAGACAGTTGAGCTGCACAACCCTTGGGGCATTTTGTGACCTTGACTTTGACAATTCTTGATGAATATGGGAGGGCAAATTTTGGGGTACAACAAGATCCTTCTGATCCCGTTAAGATCACATATTCTTCTTTCCTCTCACTTTCTATTCACTTTCACTCCTAACAAACAATAAAAAATTCCCTTCACTTTCTTTGCATTTTCATTCCTCCAACATTCTTCTCTCTTAATTTCTTTACTTTCATTTTCTTTTCTCATCCAAACAGAGCCTATAAGTTCAAACATGTAATAAATTCAACTAATACATATTAAAACAATTATTGACATGTTTTTCATTTAATATATGTAATAGGAAAATATCAAACATATTTTTCATGACATAGTATTCACATCTCTATATGTTATCTTGTTGATACGCTTAAAAAAACAACATTAAAAATAAAAGAATCAAAGCGCACACAGAAATGGACTTTATCTAAATAAGGGTTTTCAAAATAAAGAAATAATTTATTTGAAATAATCCATATTTCAACCTAACTCATATATATATATATATATATATATATATATATATATATATATATATATATATATATATATATATATATATATATATATATATATATATATATATATATATATATATATATATATATATATATATATATATATATATATATATATATATATATATATATATATATATATATATATATATATATATATATATATATATATATATATATATATATATATATATATATATATATATATATATATATACTGGAACCAGAAATAGAGTGAGAATCAAAAGTAATGGTGAATCTAAGCTTTTGGCATGGTAGAGAGGGGACAAACTTGCAAGGTTAGCTCTTCAGCGCTCAATTCAGTATGTGAGGGAGAAGAGTAAACTGAAATTAAATTGAGACTGAGTACACTATGCCATATAAGGGAACATACATCGTTTTTTTTGCCATAGACAACGCTTTAAAGCGCTGCCTATTCATGCGTTGCTGTAAGTAAAGATAACACTTTTTGTCAATTTAAAAGCGCCGCTTAATATAGCCTTTAGGCAACACTTTATTCAATAAGTGCTCTCTAAAGGCCCCTATAGGTAACGCTTTTTACATCATAAGCACTTTCTAAAGCACCCCTTTAGACACCGCTTTAACTTTAGACCGGGCTTTTATAAGCGCTGTGTAATGTATATTTTTGCTCACTTTTTTTTGTTTTAGGCAGCTCTTTCTTTAAAAGCACTCTCTAAACTCCCTTTTAGGCAACGCTTTTTACTTTAGAAGCGCTTTCTAATGCACCCCTTTAGGGAGCACTTTCTTTAAAAGCGTTTTTTATTCCCCACTATAGGCAGCACGTTTTTGTTTAAAACGCTATCTAATATTCATGTATTTTTTAATATATACAACTTATATTTTAAGCGCTCTCTACATCACTTAAAATAAGTACTATCTTTCAAATTTTCACCATATTTTATAAACACACACACACACACACACAAACACACACACACACACACACACACACACACACACACACACACACACACACACACACACATATATAGTTAAATCTGCTAGTTTTTGGTATATATATGCAAATGTACATATTACTATCTTCTAGAGTTGTTATCTTCTCTACTATCTTCTCTACAAACAACAACAATGAAGAATCTCAAATGAACCTATTATCTCTATATCTTCTACATATGCACCCACCTGAAACAAAACCAACTAAGGCATATTAGAAACAAGCTATATAACACTTAAATATTATAACTATTATAATTTAACACAAACCAATGTAACAAAAACAAATCAAGAATCTGTTATAACCCACTATTAAAAATTCTCCAATTCATACCATGATACAAATAAAACTTTATTTGAATTTAAATCCAATACCATCATATCTAAGCTTCCACATAACAACAACAACATTGCAACACAATTTACCACACTAATGACGACATAATATCTCATTAAAACTCAACTTATATGTACTAAAAATTCTCATCAATGAAAGTGTCACAATACCTTATAAAATTCTCATCTCAATAATGTATTGATACTAATCTTCCTTAATTTCGTCTGATTGATCTTTCGAGTAAGTAGAAGACTTGTATTCATCAAAGTACTACATAATATAACATTATATGATTTAGTTAAAACTAATTAATTAGATGAAATGTGTTAAGTATTAAAATAAATCATAAGTTAGAAACACATACCATGGTTGGAATCTCTATTTGATTCAAAATAATATCTTCTTTCATAAACCTCAACATGAAATTGTCATACCCCAAATTTGTCCTACCCTTTCACTTTTATCTGGCTTATGCATTTTTTACTTCTCATTTCATCTGCATACCTTCCATTAGGTCATTTAACAACATCATGCATTCATTAACAACAAGCCTTAGCAAGCGATCAGGGATTTCGAAGAATTAGGGTTTCCTTGTGCTTTTAGGCTCTCATCTTCACTCAAGCTTGAGTCAAGTGGTTCTTTCATCAATCAGGGTTTGTTTGAAGCTAGGGTTTGATGAAGGAGAAGGTGAAAAGCAGAGCCAAAATCGAAGTTGAGGACAAAGATGAAGCAGAGACACGAGTGACATGGCGGTGACCGTTTGCCGGATGCACTGCGATGACGTAGATGGAAAGTGAGACCGAATCGCGGATAATATGAGACAGAGCTTTGAAGACAAGCTAATCGCGGCGGAAACGAAACCAAGAGAGTGAAGAGTTTGTGATGTTTAGGGTGGAATTGGCAAGGAGGAAGATGACGATGGGAGAGGAGGTTTATGTGTCGCTGTTGTTTCGTAAGAGAAGGGGAAATCACAATGTTGTTGAACCCAAATCCCTTTTCAGATTTACATTGTACAACCTTTTTTTTATATCTTTGTTTATTTTTAATTCAAATTAAATAAAGATTAATCTCATAATTGTGATAATAATAAGATATGGGCCAAAAATAATCTTGTTGAGCCCGTGGTTTCTCTTTTTTGGTGTTATTGAACACCTTTGGTATAAAAAATGATTCATGGATCTTTTTCCTGATGGTCCTAACACCATTTACTTTTGCACTACACCTCTGATCCAGCCTTGCACCCCTTGATTCTTCTTTTCTTTGTTAGATGTATGACTTTTTATTTGATTTTTCCTATGACAAAATTGCAAAAATCAACAAAACTTGTTAGAACTTTTTGGTTAATTTTAGGAATTAATTCTTTAGTTTTTGATAGAGTTTTTCTCACATAAAAAACTAATAGAAAATAATTTTTTTATTTTATTTTTTTTGTTCATGTTTTTACATCGTTTTGCCTTGTTATTTTTTATGCATTTGTTCATTGTGCAAGGTACATTTTTGTGATTTCGAACATGTAACATAAAAATTGTTATGTGATCGAAGCATATGGCTTATGCTCGCTTCTGATGCAACATGCCTCATTTCTCATCGTCATGAGAAATTTATACCATATTATATGTTGTTCGGATACATGTGATATTTTGTGATACTTTGTGCATGAATTTATGATTACGCGTTGCATTCACAACACGTGTGTGTTTTTATCTTAGTTGGATATCGTATATGACTTTGTTTGTTTCTTGGTGAAGCTTTCTTGACGCGTACTCCATGCTTCTCCATTTCTTTCGTCCGCTTTCGATGATCCGCTTGCTTTTCGTAGTCGCAGCCATTAATTTTATATTTTTCGGCACTTTATCGCATTTCTTTACCACTTTTCTAGATATCATGAGAAGTAGGAAATAAAGAGTGTGCACTCGAAATCGCTGTTTAAAGACCTATAGCAGGCATTCCGCACTTGTTTTCTAATTGTTCTCGTTTTTTCTTTCACATTTGACGGTTGATGATGTCACTCAATTTTGAGATAACGACTTCAACTTTTGCATGCTCCCCATAGGATTTCATTGCTTTCTTCTTTTGACGATCAATGATGTCACTTAATTAGAATTGAGACAATGACTTCGATCTTTGCATGCTCCCTTAGGGCTTTATCGTCTTCCCTTATTAATGATCGATGATGTCACTCAATTAGAATTGAGATAACGACTTCGATCCCTTTGCATGTTCCCTATAGGATAGTTATCCTCACCCTTAGGTCTTTTGCATGCTAACATAGGTAGACATTTCCCTTAGAATTTTCTTTCTCTTTTGCATATGCATTTAAAACTAAAACTTTCCTTTTCTTCGGTAAATCATAAAACATCTTAATCACACTTAAACACTTTTTCAAGGTAATAAAACACAAACCAAATAAACGTGGCATCTTTCCTTGAGGGTGTAACTCAAAACCATTTTCACAAGGGTTCGTCACCCATAAAAAACACAAAACAAACAAAAACATGTGATCCAAACTACGACGCTCTGATTCCTCAAAAGGGATACGTAGGCAACAGGTCGTGGGGGCTAACCGAGAAAAAATCATAAATACTTCCTTCTTTTCCCTGCATTTCTTTTGCATGCATTCTTCCTCAGTAGTAAGTAGTAGACATAGATTAGACACACACATAAGATATATAACAAGAGTGGATACCATAGAGTACTATGGGCGTGTGGGGTGCTAATACCTTCCCATTGCATAACAGACTCTCTTACCCGATCTCTCGGTCGCAAGACCGTGACTTCTCCATCCTTAGTTTTTCTTGATGTTCACCTTCCCCTTCATGTGGGATAAAAAACATTCGATGGAAACTTCATTGTTTGATTATTTTCAGCCGGTTGTTTCAGAAATAACCGCAATCTATACCATTACGCTGACGAGGACACTACATATGGAAAAAATATGAATATATATCAGGATATATAGTTTAATTTGTTTTTATCAAGTAGCATCACTAATATAATCAAATTTGTGAAAATATACCTGCACTCTGGTCCATGTAATGTTGTTTTCTTTACTCTTTGGTACTTGAGTATCTCTTTGTGATCGAAAAATTTGTATAACTCTAACACAATATAAACGAACATTTAGAACAATCTCACATAAATAAATAAATAAATATACAAACGAATATTTAGAACAATCTAACTTACGTATCAACCATCTTCTTCATATATGGGTACTTTATCCAACAACCTTCTAATGAATTGAGATAATATACAATTTTTGTTATAGGATTAATTGCAACCAACAACCAGTGTCCACTGTAAGATTAACAAAGGTTAGATGAAAACTTTCTACACAACCAGTGTCCAATTGATGCGGGCGCATCAAGTTGTCATACATGAACTTAAATAAAAACATCATTAACATTAAGACTATTCATTAAAATGAGTAAATAAATTGTTCAATTAATTAAATAAATTTGATCATAGTATACGTGATGTATGTATCGATAACACCGAGGCCTATTTCTGAATGCCCAAAAACTTGATCCATATCCTCTTTACTAATTATTTTGTAATATGAGAAACCAAAGATACCTTCCTCTATAGGTATATTACGAGTACCTTAATCATCCAAATCTGATATTTCTATTAATGTATGAAGGCACGACCTATACCGAGAAGTAGGCTTTTTTCTAGCCACGGTCTTTGCAACATCCGTTTTTTGTATGTACATGTTGCCAATTTCAGGCTTCTTACTCCTACTTACTTTTTGCATCTCTTTAGCATGAATCTAAAGATCAAATGCATATAAGTTAAGTGAAGTAAAAGATTGTTGTAGCGATAGAAATGTTTAAGACTAAGCCATTGGATTGACTAGACTTACACAGATCAAAATGAAAATCACCACCTCGCTTTATTGTTTCCAAAGGAATGGGAAAAGAGCGAATAACCCAAAAGAGAGGGGGAAAGATTCTAGGTAAGGGGGTTAGTTATGAAAAGGGAAGGTATTAGCATCCTAAACATCTACGGTACTCCGCAGGAACCTCTTTGAAAAGATCTGTATATTTTGGCTATAAAATGTTGTATAAAAATAGGTGGTAGAGGTGAGAAGAGAAGTATTTTTTATAAATTTTGCACCCGCCGCGGTTGGGAACCTTTAGTGCCTACGTACCAACTTTCGTACAATAGGAGATCAGGGTACACGTAGTTCCTCTTTTAAAAGATTTTAAAACACAAGTATGTTGGTTAATTTTATGGAATAAGACATCATCATCATTGTCCGTGTGGAAAACATACTTACTACCCACAATCATGAGAAAGGAGAATTTGTATCATCTTAAAGTGGAGGATATGACTTGGATTTTAAAATAAACAATGCCTCACTCAACACCCAAGTGGAAAATATCTCTCTTCACTACATATTGTAGAAGTGTAGTTGTTTGCATCACTACAAGGATTGACAAGAGTCCAATCTTTTGAGAAAAGTTTTAAAGATAAGATCCAAAATGGCAAAAATGGTTTGAAATGAGATTGATTGACTTTTATTCTTCTCACAAAAAAATTTCAAGGCATTATTAAGTTGATTGAAGTTTATTTATGAAGATGTTTTAAAAATGCATGGACATAAGTCCAAGTTTATTATGAAAGTGGTTCAAGTTTAAAAACAAGAAGAATTTTCAAAAGGAGGGAGAATATTTTTTGAAATTAAAGAAGATGTGAGGAGAAGAAAAGACTATCCTAAAGTATAAGGTAAAAACTAGGGAGAAGAACCATCTAACTAACAAGAAGCCAATACTTGACATTATGAGTCAAGATAGAATTCTCATTCCATGGATTGAAATAAAACAAGAAAAGATACTAGACCTCTTGAGAGAACCAAACTTCAAGTGTATTAAGTCTTCACAAAAATTAGGCAGAGTAACGGTTGTATACAGGTGAATTCCAGATTACAAACAAAGAATGCAATCACAATAACCTGCACACAAAACAAACAAACAACCCAATGTCTTGAGGTAAACCTCAAGAACTCCAGAAAAAATATCAATTAAGATCACACCAAGGTTTCTAATCCTAAGTCCAAGAAGTCCAATACTCCACAATGCCAAGGATAGTAACTAAATAGTCCAAGCATCATTAAAGCATTTTATGGTTCATGTTGATTATTAGGTATCTTAAGAAAGAAAAGAAAAGTTCAAGTGATCAAAATAAAAATGACAAGAATGTAAATGCTCAAGTGAGCAAAGATGAAAAATAGCATGAAATGTAAATGCTAAAGGTAAATGGTGCATAAAATAAAAGTGCATAAAATAAAATCACAAAATAAAGTCAATTATTAATAATTAGTGGTTAGTTGGATGACCATCTTGAAACATTCATTTGGAACTCGTTAGAGGATTGGTAGAACCAAAGCCTCCACACAATGAATTGCATTTGCTTTATGTTAAGTATATCATCCATTTTGGAATCCTCACAAGTACCATTTAATGATCAACGATGTTTAAGTGATCCGTGTTGACCAAAAGTGTTGTAGATCCATTAGAGGATTGGTAGAACCAAAGCCTCCACACAATGAACCTTAAAGTTATTGGATAAAAGGGATAAAATTAACATACTTGGGCTTCCAAACATAAGTTTGGGCCACGGATGATCATTTATTCGAATCGGGACAAAATTTAGTGCTATGTTAAGCAATTGTAAGTGGACTTATATAGAAGTCGCACCTATTTTGAGGCTGGTTAATAGCAATCTATGCACTATTTGTTTTGAGACATGATATAGAGATTATGCTCCAATAACACTTAGTGCAATAAGAAAGAGATGAGATGAAGAGGGGTGGAAAAGAATACAAACCACATTTGAATTAAATTTTAATTAAACTATTATTAAAATTATTCATCTATTTTTATGGAGTTAGACTCAACACCTTGGATCCAATGATGTTAACAAAGTTCATAATTAAATATCTAACCCAAGATCAACCAGAAAATAATCACAAAATAATATTACATTTAATATATACATTAAAAAAAGTTTTAAAATGTTTTAAAATTGAAATAAAAGAGAAAAAATATCAACTATGTTCAAACTAATCAAGAAATAAAAAGTAAGACCATAGAAAAATCAGAAAAGGACTCAAATATTTTTATAAAATTTTTGGTAATTTTTAAGTCAGAAACTATTTTTAAAATTAAAAAAAAAAGAGTAGAATAAACCAAAAATTATAAAAAATAACAAAATCAGAAAAAAAAAATAAACGAGGTCACTAATATTTGATACAATATCATTGGATCATTCCATAATTTTTTCAGAATTTAAAAATACATAAAAGTATTTTTAAACATTTAAAATAATTCAAATAAAGTGAAAATTTATAAAAAAATATCAAAACACAAAATAAAATTGTGAAAAAATAAAAACCAGAAAGAGAAAAATCAAAAATATTTTTCATAATTATTTTAGATTTTTTGGACTAAAATTGGATTTTCTATGATTTTTTGAAGTTTAAAACAATTAAATATAAGAATCAGAAAATAAAATAAAAACCAAAAAGATGTGGACCAATGGATGAGAGTCAAAACGCGTTAGTAATCAAATTCAAGGGATCTTTCGCGTTGTGCATATCATGTTCATCAGTGAATAAAACACTGGATCACTTATTAAATCAGAAATTCAAAAAAACAAGTGGCGCGCCTTCATTGGTTGGAAGATGACACGTTGGTCATCTTCAACCTCCGGCCAACGTGAATTGCAGGTCTCTCAAACTATAAAATCAGAAGCTTAGACCCATGTCATTCGCTTCGTCTCTTCAAGACGAAGACAACCACACCTTCACGACAAATTTATATAAATTATAGCTCAAGAAATTTGGAAGGAAAGTTTTGAAATGGGATTTGAAATTTCATGGTCAAAATGTGTTTCCAGATAAAAGTGAGTGTTGCAACTAGAACCAGGACAATGAGAGCATCATAATGATGTCAAAATTTTGAAGAATTGATGGAGAAATCTACCTATTGAAGTTGAGTTGCAGAGCTTTGAAATTGGACATCTATGGACCAATATAGGGCACGATTCTTAAAGGTAATTATATGGTTAGCTTTAGGGAAGATCAAGGTAGGTGATTAATAGAAAAATTGGATTGAAAAAGGCTTGAATACTGATTACGAAGTTATATAAAATTGAGTTATGGAGCAAGTTTGGCGGGGTGATTTTGGCTATTCAAGCTTGAGAAAATGAATGGGATAGTTCATTTATTTATAGGAGAAGCAAATGGGATCAAAAGGAAGAGTGAATGGTGCATTTTGGAGGGAATTCGTGTGAACCAGATGCTTGAGTGAAGTGTGATCTTATTTTCACCAAAACTCATCCAATCTTTGTGTTTTGAGGTGCTAAACACTTCTGGTAAGTTTGTTAATCCAGTTTAAATCAAAAACACGCATAAATCTTATGATTAGACGCTACATTATGGATTTCAAAATTCTGACTTGGTGAGAAATTCAGTTCCAAGTTACCAATTTCAAAACAAGGCATTTTTAACTCAAGGGGTCTTTGGGCTTGATTCTTGATGCTTTAGAAAGATGGGGTTACAAGATTTGCAATGGAAAAAGAATGGAATCAAATGGATGCTTGAGCTGAAAGTTGCATTGAGTCAAAGTTGGGGGAAAAAGTTGAATTTCCATACTTAGAAATATTTCAAATATTTCTTCAAAAGTGACCTACAATGTCTTGCATCCAAACATGGACTTCCACTTGGAATTTTCTCTTGACCAAAAAAGATGGCATGCAATAGACCTCTTGAATGACATTTTGAAACTTAACCTATTCAAAATATCCAAAAATTGAAAGAGTTATGAATTGATGAAGTTGGCAAAAAATCATGAAATGACCTATAATCTTTTGCATCCTTAGGGAATCTTATATCCATTTTATCACTTTGCACATAAAATAAGGAATAAATTTCACATCCTCAAGATCATTATGGAAAATGAGTGGGCTCAAGGTGATAAAAATTGACCAAGTTATGATCATTTGAAGTCACACCTAAGAAATTGGGGGTTCATCTGGAGGACTTGTAATATTTCTTCATCATAAAATTTCTTCCACATGAAAACTCCTTGAAAATTTTGAAGTGATTTGTTAATAACCCTTTTAATAGAAGGACGTTTTTGGAATCACTCAAAAATACCAAAAGATGAGCAAGATATACTTCTTTGAAGTTCAAAACCCTAGCTCCTAGATCAAGAAAATGCTTTGAGGAACTTTGACAATTTTGAACAACCTTCTTGTTCCAATAATCTTTCTTTGTAGATAGAAGTTGTTTAGGATGACAATGAGAACTCATAGACTTCAAAACTAGTTCCATATCTTGAGAATTGAGAGAAATATGCACTTGTGATCAATGGGAACAAGACTTTGTCCAAGCATGACAACTTCTTCCATCAACCCCTTGTTATTTTGAATCAATTTGATAACTTTGAAATATGATGAACCAAAATAAACCTTTCCATGCCATTTCTTCCAAAACAACTTCAATGGTGATGTTTGAAGTTCTCAAGCTTTATTGACTAGGGCATGGAAATAAACTCATGAACCCATGGATCAACTTGCTAAGCCACATTGCCTTTACCTACATTATTAACAAGTAAGATAAACCAACATTGTATTTTATTAATTAAAAGGAAAATCAAGACAAAACATTCATGATCACAAAAGAAAACAAGTCAAGGTGCTTGGTGATTCCTCAAAGAGCAAAGCTAAAGATAGGGAGGAGAACCAAAAACCCTAATGTGATCTTGTTGTGATTGAATCAACATGGTATGATGAAGGGATCTTAGGGGGAAAATTGGGTTACAACAGCTGCCCTTAATTAAGTATCTTCTATCTAGAGATACGAAGGTTAAAAATATTCGTGTCGACGCGATCGAACATACCTAAATAAACCCTATTTTTTGCCCTAAGATGCCATGCAATTCTTATGAATATGAATGCAAATGAACAACTTCAAAGGGACGCAAAACACCACTGGGGATGTAACAAAGGAAATAAAGAAACAAAAGAGAAACCCGACCAGGAAAATAAATCACTGGTGGATCAAAAGACCCGACTCATAGAGGATGATAAAAAGTCAAAGGATACACCAAATTTTACTGAAGGTGAAACTACCAACATTCACTGAAGGTAGAAAAAATATAATAAATAACAACACTGACATTCACTGAAGGTGACCTAAAAACTTTCACTGAAGGTAGAAGGAAAAGAAATATCATAGCACTGCCATTCACTGACGATGAACTACCAACGTTAACTTAAGGTAGAAAAAGATAACAAACACCAACTTTCACTGAAGGTGACCTACCAACTTTCACTGAAGGTAGAAAGAGAATATATCATAGCATCGTCGTTCACTGACGATGAACTACCAACGTTCACTGAAGGTAGAAAAAAGATAACAAACACCAACTTTCACTGAAGGTGACCTACCAACTTTCACTGAAGGTAGAAAGAGAATATATCATAGCATCGCCGTTCACTGACGATGAATTACCAACCTTCACTGAAGGTAGCAAAAAGATAACAGACACCAACTTTCACTAAAGGTGACCTACCAACTTTCACTGAAGGTAAAAAGAGAATATATCATAGAATCACCGTTCACTAGTGATAAACTACCAACGTTCACTGAAGGTAGCAAAAAGATAACAAACACCAACTTTCACTGAAGGTAGAAAGAGAATATATCATAGCTTCGCTGTTCACCGATAATGAACTACCAACGTTCACTGAAGGTAGAAAAAAGATAACAAACACCAACTTTCACTGAAGGTGACCTACCAACTTTCACTGAAGGTAGAAATAGAATAACAATTTTTCTCCAAAATTCTGGCGTTTCACCTAGAACGGTTCTCAACTTCTTCTTTGACCAAGGCATTCTGCCTGGAAAGGGTAATGTATAAGCTGTATGAAATAAAGAGACTACCACTTACAAAGATTTCTTAATGAACTGTCTCTGCAATATTGAATGAATGGCCATCCACTGGAGTAATTTGTCAACGAACTGCAAACTATCCACTCATAGAGAAGGTAGAAAAAAAATTACGTCGACATTTACGGGGAAGTAAAAGTTGCTCAAATAAAGAGACCTTCTATTTGCTGTCATATGAAGGATTGTAAAATGACTCCTTGGGGGAAACAATATGGCTTCCTGGGGAAAGAGATATGAATTCCTGGGGAAATGCCAACATATTCCTGCTAGGGGGATAAAGTCTTCTCGTGCAAAATAAATGCACATTCTCAAACCAAAACTCGAAGCTTGCAGAAATCCAAAGTAATAATATTGTTGGGAACCAAAGATTCAAACAAGAAATAAACTGGAGTAAAACGGTCTACCAAAATACATTGTATGAGAAATAAACTAAAGAGGGAAACCTTAACCAATCCAGACAAAGAGCTGTGTAGGAAGGCTAAAGCAAAAATCTTCCACAAAGGATAACTCAGTGGGGAAATTGAAAGAATATACACTTTCTGCTTATGGCCGACACTCTTTTGGGGAGAGGATAACACAACTCTGCAAAACAGGGTAATATGTCAACAAGATATTAACGAATGTGAATGAGCAATGATTTGCTAAATTTAACTATGTATGATGTATGTATGAATGTATGAGTGTTATTATGTATATGCTGACAAAACAGACATATAATACTGGGGATGAACAAAACCAACTCGAGCGCCCACAACACTCGGCTAAATCACATCCAAGAAAATCATCCCAAAAGAAAATTAGCACCAACTGAGGAAACAAAGTCCTACTGCATGGCTTAACTTTACTGGGGAGAAACATAATATAGCGACGAAACAGTACAGATACAGGGATATAACATCCTTCTCTAGGCTTCACCAAGGAGTAGCACTCAGACTTCAACGGGGAAATAAATATTTTCAAATGTAGCACTTCTACTGGAGATTTGCAAAACTAATTTCGAATAAGGCAGTTGGAAACCAAATCGTTAAAACATCCACTGGGGAATTCAGGCCCACTTTAAAGGAGAAAAAATCATACAGACTTCTCTACGGGAGATAATGCTTCATCATCGAGACATCAACTGGGGACTTCGTGCTGACTTTATTGAGGAGGTTAACACTACATCATCGAGGGGAAACCAATATACATTCTTCATTGGAGAAACCAGAGATACATGTTCTTCGAGAGTAATTATTGTACCAACTTCTCTGGGTTGAAAGGACTTCTATCAAATGAGCGAAGCCTACACTGGAGAATCTTGAATTGAGTCTTCATATCATGCAAACTAAAAAATGAAAAATGAACCAAGACTTGATTGGGGACACTGGAGTCACAAACCCAATACAGCGAAAATGTCATTAGAAAACCTTCCCGGGGAAAACAAAACTTCTCAAAACTACTGGAGTTCGTCCGTTCTTGGGATCACCACTTTTGTTTACCTCTTGAATCACAGAATCTAAAGTAATAGTGAATTATAAATTCTTTTTGAAAAACAATGTTGTTATTTAATCTTTTCGCTTTGAAAATTATTATCAATAATAAATAGAGTCTTTGCAAGCTAAATAAAATAATAAATACAAAGAATTGGGTAAAAGCTCAAATTTTATTGATAGAATGGTAGTCTGCGAATGGCGAGACTCCATGGATGATTACAAAGTTCGGAAACTGGTAATATATAATGGAAAAGATACATTGAGATATAATTACCACTATACCCTCTAACAACTTTTGAAATCCTGAGCAGCAACTTTCGTTGAAGTATGGTAAGGATCCAAGAAGATTGTTACTCCAATGATCAAGTCTTGTCTAATGTAGTAACTTGCCAAGAAAGTCCCTAAATTTTGCCTAAGCTGCCCTTACGGGTTTTCCCCTTAGCGGGAAATTTATTCTGTTTATGTCTCTAATTTTTTCCTAGACCGCCCTTTCGGGTTTTCGGTCTATCGAGACGCTCTTTTTTGCCTAAGCCTCCCTTTCGGGTTTTCAACTTAGCGAGTTGTTCTTTTATTTCTTTAGGTGGAGTATTTCTTGACTACATCAACATTCATGGGACGTGGGAATTCCTCGCCATCCATAGTTTCAAGAATTAATGCGCCACAAGAGAAGGCTTTCTTGACAACATACGGACCTTCAAAATTGGAAATCCACTTGCCCCTAGAATCAGCGTTAAAAGACAAGATCTTCCTGAGCACGAGGTCACCTTCTCTGAATACGAGGCTTAACCTTATTATAAAAAGCTTTCTTCATTCTCTTCTGGTATAAATACCCATGACACAAAGTCATCATTCTCTTCTCTTCGATTAAATTCAATTGGTCAAACCTGTTCTAGACCCATTCAGCCTCTGAAAACTTGGTTTCCATTATCACACGCAAAGAGGAAATCTAAACTTCGATTGGGAGTACCGCTTCCATTCCATACACAAGGGAGAATAAGGTTGCTCTTGTTTAAGTGTAGACAGATGTCTGATATCCATGCAAAGAAAAAGGGAGAATTTCATGCCAATCTTTATAAGTAACAACCATCTTCTGGACAATCTTGAATTCCTCACAAAGTTCTGTCATCATCTTGTTGTTCAGATTCGAGCCATTGTCAGTGATGATTCTGCTTGGCACACCATACCGACATATAAGATTATTCTTAATGAAATGAACTACCACCTACTTGGTAACATTAACATAAGAAGCAGCTTCCACCCATTTGGTGAAGTAATCAATTGCTACCAAGATGAAATGGTGTCCATTCGAAGCTTTGGGTTCTATCATTCTAATCATGTCAATACCCCACATAGAGAAAGACCATAGGGAAGAAATAACATTGAGAAGTGTCGGAGGAACATGAATCTTGTCCGCATAAATCTGGCATTTATGGCACTTCTTTGCAAATCTGTAACAGTCAGATTCCATTGTCAGCCAATAGTAACCTGACCTTAGCATCTTTTTAGCCATCGAATGTCCATTGGCATGATTTCCAAATGAACCTTCATGAATCTCATACATCAACATGTCTGCTTCGTGTCTATCCAGGCATCTGAGCAAGACCATGTCATAATTTCTCTTGTACAACACATTTTCACTAAGGAGGAAATTGACAGCCAATCTTCTCAATGTCTTTCTATCTTTATTCGATGCACCAATCGGGTATTCCTAAGTCTGGAGAAAATGCTTGATATCGTAATACCAAGGTTTCTCATCTGCTACCTCTTCTGTTGTAAACACATAAACAGGCCTATCCATTCGCCGAACTATAATTCGAGGTATATCATTCTTAGTATTCACCTGATACATAGAATCCAGAGTTTCCAGAGCATCCTCCATTTTATTTTTGTCTCTAGGGATGTGATGGAATTCAACCTTATTAAAAGGGTAACAATATTCTAGCATAATATTTGTAAGGGATCAAGCCAGGGTGACGAGTATCCCACTCTCCTTTAATCTGATTTATTACCAAAGTTGAATCGCCATACACATCTAGAATTTTAATTCTGAGATCAATAGCTTCCTCGAGACCCATGATGCAAGCCTCATATTCTGCCATATTATTAGTAAAATAAAATGTCAACCTTGCAGTGAAAGGAATGTGTAATCCATGTGGTGTGACAATCACAACACCAATTCCTTTACCATAAGCATTCACAGCTCCATCAAATATCATACTCTAGCGATACTCAGGATCAGGACCTTCCCCATGCAATGGTTCATCATAATCTTTCACTTTCAGAAACATCACACCCTCATCGGGGAAATCATACTTCACATACTGATAATCATCAACTGGCTGGTGAGCAAGATAATTTGCTAACACGCTACTTTTAATAGCTTTTTGAGTACGATATTCGATATCATATTCAGATAACAACATCTGCCAGCGGGAAATTCTCCCAGTAAGAGCAAGCTTTTCAAAAAATGTACTTGATTGGATCCATTTTGGAGATCAACCAAGTAGTGTGGTTCAATATATATTGCCGCAAACATTTTTCTTCCCAGGCCAGAGCACAACATGTCTTTTCCAGCATGGAATACTGTGACTCACAATCAGCAAACTTTTTACTGAGATAATAAATGGCATGCTCTTTCTTCCCTGTTTCATCTTGTTGTCCCAGAATACAACCCATGGAATTATCTAACACTGTTAGATAAATAATTAATGGTCTTCCTTCAACAGGAGGGAGCAAGATAGAAGGTTCAAGCATATATTCTTTAATACTTTCAAATTCCCTTTGGCAGTAATCTGTCCATACACAACCTTGATCCTTTTTTAACAACTTAAAGATAGGTTCACACGTTGCAGTCATGTGGGAAATAAATCTGGAAATATAATTTAAACGTCCGAGGAACCCTCTGACTTGCTTTTCAGTTCTCGGCATTGGAATTTCTTGAACTTCTTTGACTTTATCAGGGTCAACTTCAATTCCTTTTTGGATAACAATGAAACCCAACAATTTCCCTGACAGAACACCGAAGCTACATTTATTTGGATTCAAGAGGAGACGATACTTCCTCAAATGCTAAAACAACTTCAACAAATCTTCTACATGCCCTTCTTCAGTTTGGGATTTAGAAATCATATCATCAACATATACATCAATTTCCTTGTGCATCAAATCATGGAATAGGGTTATCATAGCCCTTTGGTACATTGCACCAGCGTTCTTTAACCCGAAGGGAATTACTCTGTAATAAATTGTTCCCCAGGGTGTGATAAACTTTGTTTTTCCATGTCCTCAGGTGCCATTATTATTTGATTATACCCGGAAAATCCATCCATTAACAAGAAAACTTTGAATTTTGTTGTGCTATCCACTAACATATCAATGTGTGGCAATGGAAAATCAACTTTTGGACTAGTTTTATTTAGATCTCTGTAATCTACGCACATGCGGACTTTTCCTTCTTTCTTCGGTACTGGGACAATATTGGAAATCCACTGAGGGTACACTGATGTCACAAGAAAACTGACATTAATCTGCTTTAGAACTTCTTCTTTGATCTTTACTGCCATATATGGGTGAGTTCTTCTCAACTTCTATTTGATTGGCGAACACTCTGGCTTCCGCGGTAAACGGCGATCTACAATATATGTATCTAGACCAGACATATCTTGATAAGACCAAGCAAAAATATCCACATACTCTTTCAACAAGTCAATCAACCAATCTTCACATCAGGATACAACAATGCTCCGATCCTGACTTATTTCGCATCTTCTTCTGAACCCAGATTGATTAATTACAATGGCCCTTTATATGGGTGAATGGCATTCTCCTCGCGCTCAAGAAACCGTGAGACCTCTTCTGGAATCTCATCATAGTCTTCTTCTTCGGCCCTATACACAGTACATTCAATGTTGGGAGAGGGTGTATAGTCATTGTATTCAATGGGTTTTTTAATTAATCTGCACATATGATTTATGATTGCTTTTAGAAACTGACACATATAACAAGTGATCATACGGATTGAATTTCAGCTATTACTTATTTTGAAAGGTTTTTTATGATTACCATTTTCCAAGAAAAAGCAAAAAAATAAAAACACAATTTGGGAAACAAAGACAACTTTTATTATTGATTTTAAAAGTCACAAAAAACAGATAAGCCTGTACAATATTAATACTTTCCCCTTGGGCAGAGTGAAGGCTTTTCAAAAAGATTAATAAAACAAATTACTTTGAAACATGTATGCAAGAGGGAACATCAATGGTGATCAAGTTCTGAATCCTAACTTCGTGCGTCATATAATTTGGCATTTCTGGCTCTGCTTCATCTTCCACAATGGCATCAATCCCGAAAACAATTGGATGAAGATAACCCCCTCTACGGAAGATGTCTTGATACTTTCCTGCAGTAGACTTTGGCTTCATGCTCTTTCCTTTATAATTCTTCATAGAGAACCCCAAGCCAACTCTATTCTTGTTTACAGGTGGATCCATAATCTGTCCCCAAACTTTACTATAGCCATTACGCACAACCTGCTGCGCATCCTTAAGCAAAACCATAGAATTATCATTTCCTCTTATGTTGTCAATGGATAAAGCTTGGAACTGGGTTCCAACAGCAGCTTCATCTGCCTCCACAATGTGAAAAGAGGACAAATGAGATATCAATAAGGCTCGTTCTCCATTTATAATTACAACTTTTCCTTCACGTACAAACTTCAGCTTTTGGTGTAAAGTCGAAGTGACAGCCCATGCCTCATGTATCCACGGCCGTCCCAGCAAGCAGCTATAAGCGGGTACAATATCCATGACTTGGAAAGTAATCTGAAACAAATGTGGGCCTATATGAATAGGCAAGTCCACTTCACCAATAACATATTTCCTTGATCCATCAAACACTTTCACAATAATGCCACTTGGGTGCATGGGCGTTCCTTGATATTTCAACTTCATAAGTGTACTCCTTGGTATAATGTTCAAAGTGGATCCATTATCAAGCAGCACATTGGATAGTGAATCATTCTTGCAGTTCATAGAGATGTGGAGGGCCAAGTTGTGATTCCTTCCTTCATCTGGCAATTCATTTTCGCAGAAACTCAGGTTATTACATGACGTAATGTTCCCCATTACGCTAATGAATTGGTCTACAGGCATGTCACTCTCCACAAAAGCTTGGTCCAATACCCTCATCAAATATTCTATGTGAGCAGAGGAGTTCATCAATAAAGCTAAGATAGATATTTTTGAAGGAGTCTATAGTAGCTGATCCATAATTCTGTAGTCGCTCATCTTGATCATCTTCAAAATATCATCCACCTCCTTCTCTAGCGTAGTTCCACTAGATTCACCCACTGCCTCATTGGGTTCAACATTTTCAACAATTTTCTTTCCAGTACTAACATCCTCACGAACAACTGGTGCAAATACACGACCACTGCGGGTCACGCTGCTAGTCTCAGCAATATTTCCAACACCAGGCATTGGTTGGATGGGAACTTCCACACCATCCTCTAAGATTATAGCATTATATTTGTAGGGTACAACCTTATCTGACTTGTAGGGGACAAGACCCGGAAAAGTAATCACCAATGGATTAATATCTGGCTTGCTATGATATTCAACTTCAAAATAGGCAGGTGCACCAAAACAAGGCACAATAATGTTTACCCCTTATTCAACACAAACAGACATTATGGAGTCATTTCTGGAAAACAAATCCTCATCTGAAGAGAAATGCTCATCTGCAGAAGCATACTCATTATGTGACTCTTCTTCATCCAAACAAACCTCAATCACATCAACTTCATAGTAACCATCCCTTTGACCTGTAATCTTGATGGTTCTATTGTCTAACAACAACTGAACACCTTTCCTCACAATTTAACATCCTCGGAAGTCCCGGTAGCAAATTCGGCAAGATCTGTACTGATGTTCCACCTGACCAGCCATGTGGCAGAAAGTAGCATGCAATTGTACAAGATCCTCATTCATATATCCCACATCAAAGATTCCGAACTCTCCAAGACATTCAGAAACCATATTTACCTCCTCTTCATACTCTTCCCTAGGCCTAATTATATGGATGAGGCCCTCATCCATCATCTCTTGCAAATCAGCCTTTATCTTGTCGCAACTCTGTATGTCTGTATTGCAGATAACACAACCGGCATGATCATGCGTATAGTAGCTAAATTCACAGAGGTCTGCATGCATCTTCACCAAATCTCCTCTAACCAGATTAATATCAAAAATCCGGAAGTCGCCTGGACAACCGACCACCATGTTCACAGCATTTTCTCCTCCATGCTTGGGCAAAGGATTGTCTTTCACATTAGGGCCCACATCTTTGAAAGATAGAATATCGGACTTCACCAATTTCGGCACCTCAATCTTCAAAGGATAGTAATTCTCAACATTATGCCCTAGTGCTCCCTGATGAAAAGCACATGTTTGGTCCGCCTTGGAATACCAAGGCAAGGGTGATGGTACATCGGGAGGTGGTCGGGTCTAAACCAACCTCTTCTTAATTAACGCCGGTAGTAACTTTGTATAACTCATAGAGATAGGGTCATAACTCTCCCTTATCTGACTATACCCTTGATTCCCCTGCTGGGATGATCTCTGATAAGCAACGGTGGTTGGTGCTACACCAACAACTGGAGTAACTGAGGCAACTTGCTGATGATGCTGATAACTTCTTCTAGCAGGATTAACTCTCCTCTCTTGTATAAAAGCATTTGTATCTCCTTCCTTCTTTTTGGTAAACCCATAGGATGGCTTCTTTGTATTTCCAAAACCTTCACTCTTTGTTAAACGACCCTCTCATACAACCTCTTCTAACCGGATACCCATGCCTACCATTTCAATAAAGTCACCTGGCGCACTCGCTACCATCCTCTCATAGTAGAAAGAACCCAGAGTCTTCAAGAAAATCTTAGTCATCTCCTTCTCTTCCATGGGAGGAATCACTTGGGCAGCTACCTCACACCATCTCTATTCATATTCTTTGAATGATTCCCTGTCTTTCTGAACCATGGCCCTGAGTTGATCACGATCAGGCGCCATGTCCACGTTGTATTTTTATTGTCTAATAAATGCTTCTCCCATGTCATTAAAAGTATGGATATTGACATTGTCCATACTTATATACCACTTCAGTGCAGCACCGGTCAAGCTATCTTGAAAAAAGTGAATCAACAGACGTTGATCATCAGTATGGGTAGACATTCTTCTTACATACATCACCAGATGAGCACGAAGGCAAGTGTTACCCTTGTACTTTTCGAATTCCAGGACCTTAAACTTCACAGGTTTCTTACCATTCAGGACGAAGCATAATTCATTGACATTCTTCCCGAATAATTCCTTTCCCTTGAGGGCCTTCATCTCTCTCTGCATCTTGTCAAACTGCTCTTGAAAATCATCCATTATGTCATAAAGACCCAAGTTTTTACTTGGTGGAGGAAAAGGGAGACACATATAATCATTAACAAATGGAACCATATTCACCGAAGGAGGTGCAGCAGGAGCAACATGCACCACGTGAGGTGTGGGAGTAACATTAGTATGGACAACTGGAGCTTCTTGAGAACCAATATTGAAACTTTTAGGTACAAAGTTCTCTGGCATTCCCTATGGATAACCTTGAAGCATGCTATTCTGAACAACAATTGGAGTAGCAGACAGATGAACAACTAGAGCTTTAGTAGTAGCCCTTGTTGGTTGAGGTTGAACACTCGGTGACTGATTTTGAGCAGCCACCAGAGATTCCATTAGAGCAGTAAGATTGGCCATGCCGACATTCAAAGCAGAAACCTCCTCGCGCAGCTCGCGATTCTCTTATTCTAAGTTGTCTGTCTTCCTTCTGAAATTAGCTCGAGTGTTGTATTGGTGAGACAACTTGCTGAACGAAGTAAAGAAGCTTGGTAAGACACCTAGATATGCATAACAAATGCAAGAAATATGTGCAATATGATGCATGATGTGCAATGCACATGATCTATTTTTAATATTTCAAGAGACTTAAATATTTATAGACACATTGCAAATATAAAAGTAATAACACATTTGAGATACTGAAAAACTTTATTATAATAACTTTAAAATGGATTAGAAGTTTCAATGATCCCAAGTACAAGATAAAAGTAAAGTCTAAAACCCTAAGAAGCAAAGCTGATGGAGATCACTCTATACACTGGCGCTTCCATGTAAGCCTGGAAATCTGAGTCTTCAACCTCTGGTTTTCTTTCGCATATCTGGTGGCAACCTCCTTCCAATCACCTGAATTAGGAAGTGAGCAACTAGCATCTAACTGAGGCTTAGGAGAAAATAAATCCCCTTGCCTCTCCATCATCTCTACAGCCCGACTCTCAAGAATCTCAATCAACTCCTCTTTCTCCTTCAAGTCAGCTCTATAGGAAATCTCTAATGTTTGGCACTTACTCTTCCAAGCATCCTTTTCCTGTTGCATCCTGACTAAACCAAGTTGTAGCTCTTCCACATCATCCAATAAGGGAGGAGTGGTCTTCACAAACAAATCAGGCATATGTGCTTCCCGGGAATACGACATCTTCAATTGAATAGCTCTCGCTTGAACCCATTGAAGATATGGCTCTAAAGAAACAACCCCTCTCGATCCCAAATCTTTCCTACTCTTCTTGTGAATGTGACGACAGGCCTTCGCAATCTTCTCCATAGCTTCCTTATGGCCTTTTACCTCCTTCAGAAAGAAACTACTCAAATGAATACAATTTGGTTTATCCCTCATCGGATAACCAAGTTGTCATCGTGCAAGAACAGGGTTATAGTTAATTCCTCCCTTTGTACCAAGAAGAGGTACATTGGGGAAACTACCATAACTGTCGACAATCTCTACATCTTGGTAAGCTCGATGATACCAATCAATATCCGAGTGAGTAAGGTCCATGATCTTAGGAGCCCAACAGGATTCCTTCCTAACATCCCAAAAAGCATCAGACTGAGGCATTTGAGAGATAAACCACTGGTACAACAGAGGCGTACAACAGATAATCATCCCCCATGATAAGAATCCCGAAGATGAATAGAGTAATAAGCATCTCCCAATAACGTAGGAACTAGGTTTCCAATCATGAAGATCCTGATAGCATTAATGTCAACAAACTTTTCCACGTTAGGAAATAAGAACAACCCGTAAGCAAGTAGAGCAAAGATGGCGTCAAAAGCGAATGTACTCTTCATCCTGGAAAAGTAACGAGCTTTCTCCAATAAGAAATTACCTGGTAATCCTCTAATCCCTCCTTTAGTGGCCATATAGGCTTCAACCTCAGATTTCCCCAAACGAATCAAAGCAGCAATCTCATGTGATTTTGGCTCTCCCTCCAAACCGGTGAAAGGAACACGATCAGTAATAGGTAAATCCAACAGATAAGAATACTCCTCCAGCATAAGCATCAACTGATAGTTGGGGAAAGTAAAGCAATGGTACATCAGATCATAGAACTGGACCAATATCGAGAGAATACCCTCCTTCATCCTGAGCTTCATGAGAGGAATGATGGATCCATACTTCTTCCAAAAATCTGCATAACACTCAATCTCGGGAATTAGACTGATCAACTCATCTATCTTGGGATCTTTGAAACTGTATTTTATGGTCTATCTTTTTCCAGAATCCATAGTCAAAAGATACTTGAGATATTCACAAATGGTCAACTTTTTAAGTCCCTTGAAATGAAATTCCTTCAAAATATGCTATGGGTGCATGGATGCATGATGCAACAATCACACACAAGTTCACACATATAGCGTTCATAGGTTCAACGTCACGAGCATGAAGTCGAAGGTACTACCCATAAGGTATGGTCTAAAAGTTATCACATTCCGAACAGGGTTCTAGAGGTTCCCAGAGTCTACATCCTTCCTTCGAATATTACCAACTTCCCGATTAACTCGGTAATTAGTAATATTCTTAAGAAAAACTTGTCCGAGCATAGTATCGCGTAACAAATATTTCCTGATTAATCCGTCATAGCTTCCACACTACACCTAAAAGGCTAAGATGGGTTAGGTATTCTACGGTCCTTAGCTTCAGCAGGCTCCCAGGTCGAAAGTAGTACGTCTTCTCGATTACTCGGTAAACGACACTACAATCAAAGGTGCCTCCACTGATTGGGGGATCTCATGCCTCCTTTTTTGGGATTACTCCCTCAAAGTTAACATGACTATACCGCCCGTCCTATCTTAAAGTTTTCCCAAGTCCGGGTATAGGACTTATGAGTAATCACCAAGCACCCTGAAAACCAGGAAAATCCAGATAAACATATATACAACATATAACACATAAACAACAATATCACATATACATATATAAACAAAGATAGGCTCAACCCACTTAGGGATGAACCAGCAAGAGGTCAATCTTTCCCCAGTGAAGTCTCCATTTTTCTGTCACGGTAGAAATGTTTAAGACTAAGCCATTGGATTGACTAGACTTACACATATCAAAATAAAAATCGCCACCACGCTTTATTGTTTCTAAAGGAATGGGAAAAGAGCAAATAACCCAAAAGAGAGGGGGAAAGATTCTAGGTAAGGGGGTTGGTTATGCAAAGGGAAAGTATTATCACCCTAAACATCTACGGTACTCCACAAGAATATCTTTGAAAAAACTTGTATATTTTGGCTATAAAATGTTGTATGAAAATAGATGGTGGAGGTGAGAAAAGAAGTATTTTTTTATGATTTTTTCACCCACCGCAGTTGCGAACCTTTAGTGCAATAGGGGATCAGGGTACACGTAGTTCCTCTTTTAAAAGATTTTAAAACACAAGTATGTTGGATAATTTTATGGGATAAGAAATCATCATCATTGTTCGTGTGGAAAATATACTTACTATGCACAATCATGAGAAAGGAGAATTTGCATCATCTCAAAGTGGAGGATATGGCTTGGATTTTAAAATCAACAATGCCTCACTCAACACCCAAGTGGAAAATATCTCTCTTCACTACATATTGTATAAGTATATTTGTTTGCATCACTACAAGCATTGACAAGAGTCCAATCTTTTGAGAAAAGTTTTAAAGATAAGAGTCAAAATGGAAATAATGGTTTGAAATGAGATTGATTGACTTTTATTCTTCTCACAAAAAAATGTCAAGGCATTATTAAGTTGATTGGAGTTTGTTTATGAAGATGTTTTGAAAATGCATGGACATAAGTCCAAGTTTATTATGAAAGTGGCTCAAGTTTAAAAACAAGAAGAGTTTTCAAAATGAGGGAGAAGATTTTTTGAAATTAAAGAAGATGGGAGGAGAAGAAAAGACTATCCTAAAGCATAAGGTAAAAGCTAGGGAGAAGAACCATCTAACCAACAAGAAGCCAATACTTGACATTATGAGTCAAGATAGAATTCTCATTCCTTGGATTAAAATTAAACAAGCAAAGATACTAGACCTCTTGAGAGAACCAAACTTCAAGTGTATTAAGTCTTCACAAAAATTGGGCAGAGTAACGACTGTATACGGGTGAATTCCATATTACAAACAAAGAATGCCATCACAGTAACCTGCACATAAAAAAACAAAGAAACCAATGTCTTGAGGTAAACCTCAAGAACTCTAGACAAAATATTAATTAAGGTACAAGGTCTCCAACATAGGCCAAGATTTCTAATCCTAAGTCTAAGAAGTCAAATACTCCATAATGCCAAGGATAGTAACCAAATAGTCCAAGTATCATTAAAGCATTTTATGGTTCATGTTGATTATTAGGTATCTTAAGAAAGAAAAGAAAAGCTCAAGTGAGCAAAATAAAAATGATAAGAATGTAAATGCTCAGGTGAGCAAAAATGAAAAATAGCATGAAATGTAAATACTAAAGGTAAATGGTCCATAAAATAAAAGTGCATAAAATAAAATCACAAAATAAAGTCAATTATTAATAATTAGTGGTTAGTTGGATGACCATCTTGAAACTTGCATTTGAAACTCATTAGAGGATTGGTAGAACATAAGCCTCCACACAATGAATTGCATTTTCTTTATGCCAAGTCAAGTATATCATCCATTTTGGAATCCTCACATGTACCATTTAATGAGCAACGATGTTTAAGTGATTCGCGTTGACCAAAAGTGTTGTAGATCCATTAGAGGATTGGTAGAACCAAAGCCTCCACACAATGAACCTCAAATTTATTGGATCAAAGGGATCAAATTAACATACTTGGGCTTGCAAACATAGGTTTGGGCCACAAATGATCATTTATTCGAATCGGGACAAAATATAGCGCTATGTTAAGCAATCATAAGTGGACTTATATAGAAGTCGCACCTATTTTGAGGTCGGTCAATAGTAATGTATGCGCCATTTATTTTGAGATATGATATAGAGATCATGCTCCAATAACACTTAGTGCAATAAGAAAGGAATGAGATGAAGAGGGGTGGAAAATAATACAAACCACATTTGAGTTAAATTTTAATTAAACTATTAATAAAATCATTCATCCATTTTAAAGGAGTTAGACTGAACACCATGGATCAAATGATGTTAACAAAGTTCATAATAAAAAATTCAACCCAAGATCAGCCAGAAAATAATCACAAAATAATATTGTATTTAATATATACATTAAAAAAAGTTTTAAAAAGTTTTAAAATAGAAATAAAAGAGAAAAATATCAACTATGTTGAAACTAATTAAGAAATAAAAGTAAGACCATAGAAAAATCAGAAAAGGACTCAAATAAAAAGAAATGAGTATAATAAACTAAAAATGATTAAAAAAATAACAAATTCAGAAATAAAAAATAAATGAGGTCACCAATATTTGTCACAATATTATTGGCTCATTCCATAATTTTTTCAGAATTTAAAAATGCATAAAAGTGTTTTTAAACATGTAAAACAATTCAAATAAAGTGAAAATTTATAAAGTTGTGAAAAAATAAAAATATAAAAATCAGAAAGAGAAAAATCAAAAAAAAATTTCATAATTGTTTTAGATTTTTTGGACTTAAAATGAATTTACTATGATTTTTTGAAGTTTAAAACAATTAAATATAAAAATCAGAAAATAAAAAAAACAAGTGCAACTCCTTCATTGGTTGGAAAATGACACGTTGGTCATCTTCAACCTCCAGCCAACGTGAATTACAGGTCTCTCAAACTGTAAAATCAGAAGCTCAAACCTATATCATTCGCTTCGTCTCTTCAAGACGAAGACAACCACACCTTCACGACAAATTTATATAAACTGTAGCTCAAGCAATTTGGAAGAAAAGTTTTGAAAAGAGATTTGAAATTTCATGGTCAAAACGTGTTTTCAGATAAAAGTGTTGACACTAGAACCAGGGCAATGAGAGCATCACAATGATGTCAATGTTTTGAAGAATTGATGGAGAAATCTACCTATTGAAGTTGAGTTGCAGAGCTCTGAAACTGGACTTCTATGGAGCAATATAGGGCACGATTCTTGAAGGTGATTGTATGGTTAGCTTCAGGGAAGATCAACGAAGGTGAATTGATATAAAAATTGGATTGAAAAAGGCTTGAATACTGATTACAAAGTTATAGAAAATTGAGTTATGGAGCAAGTTTGGTAGGGTGATTCTGGCTATTCAAGCTTGAGAAAATGAATGGGATAGTTCATGTACTTATAGGAGAAGCAAATGGGATCAAAAGGAAGAGTGAATGATGCATTTTGGAGGGAATTCGTGTGAACCTGATGCACGAGTGAAGTGTGATCTTATTTTCACCAAAACTCATCCAATCTTTGCATTTTGAGGTGCTAAACACTTGTGGTAAGTTTGTTAATCAAGTTTAAATCAAAAACATGCATAAATCTTGTGATTAGAAGCTACATTATGGATTTCAAAATTCTGACTTGGTGAAAAATCCAGTTCCAAGTTACCAATTTGAAAACAATGGCATTTTTAACTCAAGGAGTCTTTGGGCTTGATTCTTGATGCTTTAGAAAGATTAGGTTACAAGCTTTGCAATGGAAAAAGAATGGTCATATGGATGCTTGAGCTGAAAGTTAAATTTAGTCAAAGTTGGGGAAAAAAGTTGACTTTCCATACTTATAAATATTTCAAATTTTTCTTCAAAAGTGACCTATAATGTCTTGCATCTAAACATGACCTTCCACTTGGAATTTTCTCTTGACCAAAAAATATGGCATGAAATAGACCTCTAGAATAACATTTTGAAACTTTTACCATTCAAAATGTCCAAAAATTTAGAGAGTTACGAATTGTTGAAGTTGGCAAAAAATGATGAAATGACCTATAATCTTTTGCATCCTTAGGGCATCTTTTATCCATTTTCTCACTTTGCACATAAAAGAAGTAATAAATTTCACATCCTCAAGATCATTGTGGAAAATTAGTGGGATCAAGGTGATAAAAATTGACCAAGTTATGATCATATGAAGTCACACCTGAGAAATTGGGGGTTCATCTGGAGGACTCGTAATCTTTCTTCATCATCAAGTTTATTCCACATGAAAACTCCTTGAAATTTTTGAAGTTATTTGTTAATAACCCTTTTAAGAGAATTATGTTTTTGGAATCACTCAAAAATACCAAAAGATGAGCAAGATATACTTCTTTAAAGTTCAAAGTCCTAGCTCCTAGATCAAGAAAATGCTTTGAGGAACTTTGACAATTTTGAACAACCTTCTTGTACCAACACTCTTGATTTGTAGATATAATTTGTTGAGGATGATAATGAGAACTCATAGACACCAAAACCACTTCCATATTTTAAGAATTGAGAGAAATATGCACTTGTGATCAATGGGAACAAGTCTGTGTCCAACCATGACAACTTCTTCCATCAACCCCTTATTCTTTTGAATAAATTTGATAACTTTGAAATGTGATGAACCAAAATAAACCTTGACATTCCATTTCTTCAAAAACAACTTCAATGTTGAGGTTTGAACTTCTCAAGATTTATTGACTAGGGCATGGAAATAAACTCATGAACCCATGGATCAACTTGCTAAGCCACATTGCCTTTACCTACATTATTAACAAGTAAGACAAACCAACATTTTATTTTATTAATTAAAAGGAAAATCAAGACAAAACATTCATGATCACAAAAGAAAACAAGTTAAGGTGCTTGGTGATTCCTCAAATAGCAAAGCTAAAGATAGGGAGGAGAACCAAAAGCCATAATGTGATCTTGTTGTGATTGAATCAACATGGTATGATGAAGGGATCTTAGGGGGAAAAATTGGGGTACAACAATCGTGAATTAACATTTTCTATGTATATATATATATATATATATATATATATATATATATATATATATATATATATATATATATATATATATATATATATATATATATATATATATATATATATATATATATATATATATATATATATATATATATATATATATATATATATATATATATATATATATATATATATATATATATACCTCTTTTTTGGATGCAACTGACTCAGTTTGTCGTGTAATCCCCTTATCTTTTGAGTTGGATTTTGTAGGAGTCTAACATTACCATGAAAAAAGTGTACGTTAAATGGTCGTAAAAAATTTGAATACTCAAAGGTTCATAATGGTTTTCAACATACCTCATCATATATGCAAATGAGGTTTGACAGCCATGCAACATACGATCCTATTACCTCTCCCACCAATGTTGCATTTGAAATATAATCAGGTTAAGGTAATGGCTTATCCCTCTCTAAAGCAATATCAATTGATACTTTCAAAAATCCAACAGGGAGCGGTTTATGGTGAAGTACATCTCCCAAAATGTTATGCACTTTTTCCTTGCCAACCATGCGATAAGTTGGTGACGATAAATAGAGATGACAAGGTGAAATGCCCTAAACCAATAATAAATATGAATTTGTTAATGTGTATATATGTCAATTAAAAAATTTATGCTAATTCATACTAATATATATTACCTCGACAATTTTCTATTAGAAATCACAATTGATACTATCTTTATCACTAGTATCCTTGAACCCTGAACCTTGCCTTTCTGACATGTATCTTTCTTTATCCTTTTCCAACTCACGAACTTTAGCTTTTAATTTTTCTAACTTTTCCATCACTTGTTTATTGCTATGACCTTTCCTCTTTTGATGGTTACCCAAAGATGTTTGAGTCACCCTAAATCCTTTACCCCTCACACGACTGGTATACTCAGGAACATTAAATACTCAACTAAATATGCTTCTGGAATCATGGTGTTCAGGTTGAGTTAAAGATTGAGATAGATTCTCCTGAAATTCATATGCATATTGAAATAAATTAGTGGTGATTAAAACTCATAATTCTTTATGTTAATAAACTTTTGATTTAATTAAAGGAATATTGATATACTTACACATTGCTCATAAATTTGAAGCACATCTTCCTTAACAACTTTATCCTTACCCATACGAGCAGCCTTCCTTAGAACATGTTCCGGAAGAGATGTTTCTTGACTTTTCTCCTCTTCTAACTACACATTAAGAGGAATAATAAGATCAATTGTAACACATCATGCACAAGTATATCATAGCATTTATATATACTAACCATTATTTGTTGTAAGTGTGCATATCCCATACGCCATTTTCTGTATGGATACAGAGGACTTGATGCTCGTTGCCGATTTACGACACTCACATCCTGTAAATCTAAGGTTCTCCGTCTGCATTGATAAAATTGTTATCGGCATCCCTAAGAAACTTGTTTCCGGCCAATTGAAGACAATATGTTATCGACATCCCTAAGAAAATTGTTTCCGGCCAATTGAAGACAATATGTTTTTCGATCATCATCACTGTTAAAAGACCTCTACTAAAAATATACATAGAGTGCGTTAGTAATTTAAAGACATAATCGTCAACAAAAACAAATGACATCACATATGATACATGTATGTCACTCCATATTTTTTCTTTAGCGGGTTTCAACTCTCTATTTCTCCAATCATCACAAGTTATTGGAACTTATCTTTTCACAAGGAAATGAATGTAACTTGTTAACATTGAACTGTTAGGCTCAATAAGTTGTTTGTCTTCATTCTAATGTACGTCAAATTTGAAACATTTATCTCTTGAACTAATGATTGACTTCATAATAGTTATTCCTCGTCTAATATCATTCTCCACATCATGAACTGATTCATTTCCATCATTATTAGAAGCATCATGTGATTTATCCTCGTTATTAGCCATTTGACATGTAATATTAATGAAAAAGATAAACACCATATAAAAATCAAGTAGCATTGAATGAATAAACACAATATAAAAATATAAACACAATATAACATTTTACTAGTACCTTTTTCACTAACATCTCTTTCTTTTATTGGTTGGAATATGAATTACTTGGCTCTTAACAACTCGGACAGATGGATTGATCCAAATTTTCTCATTATAATCATTTCTAATATATGATTCATCCGCTATAATATTCTCATCTTGATCATTTCGTATATATGACTCATTCCCTCTAACATATGACTCATTCTCAACATTAATATCACTTTGATTTACACTATCATCAATCACTTTGTTAGATAAAAGCACTATAGACCATTTCGTACTTGTCGGATTAGTGACATAGAACACTTATTTAGCTTGAGAGGATAGAATAAAAGGCTCATTGTAATACGGTGGGAGAACTGACTTGGTGTTGCATTTTATCGCAAATATTATGGATAGTAAGAGTTTCCACCGATGTTTCTTTTATCCAATAAGGAAAGGGTGAAAATAACAGGAAATACTTTTTTGATTTTGAGTTCAGGGGGTGGGTTATGAAAAGGGAAGGTGTTAGCAACCTTTTCATCTGTAGTTATCTACGGGCTCTTAATCGCTACTTTTGAAAATGCTTTATGTGTTGTGTGTTTGGAAAATATTTTCAAATGCCAATGTGAGGCGGACTTTGTAATGACTCTTGTATCTTTAAGAGTGTATACAAAGCGTTTCTTTTGAAAAAAAATTTGAAAGTGTGTGAAATGTTTTATTTTGAAATATTTGTGAGCAAGTGATTAACAACGGTCTACCTACTCAAGGTTGTTCCTCCTCCTTTAGATAGTGCAACTCTAACATTAGTTAGTAGGAATCCCTATCGTTGGATGTGAAGGGACAGGCGTGGGTCATCGTACCGTTATTAAAGGAAACTGGTAAGGACGCTTTAGCAGTTTTTGTTAAGGGACTAGATCATTTATCGAAGGCAACGTCGAAAGGGTCATCGAGGGACTATGATTATTGTATCGAGGGACTTTGCTAAAGCGTCCACACGTTTGAGGGACATGACTGTTTATTTTCCTAAAGGCAACAAGGGGGGTTACCTTAGAGGTGTAAGTGTGCAAGGTATGTTGTTTTCTATTATGTTTATCTTTGAAATTAGGGTTAGCTATTGTTTGTTTTTACCTTTCCATACAAGCCTAATTACTAACAATAATATAGCAAAATAGAAAAGCAGTAAATGTGCAGAAAATAAATGCGGAAATAAAAACCTAGACTATTACAATACTTCGGGGCAGTTACATAAATAGGAGAGTACGAGGAAGTAAACCCTAATTATTATTACATCCTGGGAAACGGTTACAATAATAATGAAAAATGCGAGAAGAATAAACTATGCGAAGGGAATGTAAGAATAAAAACGAACAATGTTTCTTTTAGTGGTTTTGATGAAAAAGGTTTTTGACGATTAAATAAACCTAAAAAAGTATAATTAATTTTAATTAAAAAAAACAAAGTTCATTAATTAAATTAAAAACCTAATTTTATAAATAAAATTAAAAAACCTAATTTTTTTAATTAAATTAAAAAACCTAAAAAAACCTAATTT
Source organism: Vicia faba (assembly GCA_948472305.1). Lineage (NCBI taxonomy): Eukaryota > Viridiplantae > Streptophyta > Magnoliopsida > Fabales > Fabaceae > Vicia > Vicia faba. The sequence goes on along the minus strand of OX451741.1, from coordinate 889,296,460 downwards.
GATTAATTAAATTAAAAAAACCTTAAAAAACCTAACTTGATTAGGGTTTATAAAAAAAGGTTTTGAAAAAATAATAGGTTTTGAAAGGAATTAGGTTATTTAAAAAAAAGGGTTATGTTTTGGTTTTCAAAGGAAAAGAAGGAAAAGTGTAAGAAGAATAAAGAATAAACCAAAATTGCCAAGGGTGGGTGTTAAACCCACACCTTTAGCTTTTCCATCTAGCATGTTTACCAATAGGCCAGGCGCGTTCTTGTATCAAGGAATGGAAGCTAACACGCTTAGTAATCTGCAAAACATAGAATTATGAAGAAAAAAAACTCAAAATGCCAAAAGCAGGGATCAAACTCATGCCCTAGGACAGTAATGACTTGGCGCGCGTTTTAACCACTAGGGTGGTGATACATCCATTGTTATCAGTGAAACAAAACGTATATAATATAAAATCACATTGCATGACCAGAGAGGCGTCGAACCCTAGCTACGGTCGTCTTCGCCGATGACCTTATTTTTCGTTCCTGCAAAATAAACACATATTAGAGATCCAGAGGACCCTACCCCACTAAATCAAGGTCTGCGAATTCAATGGACCAGTTAGTTTGGGCTGAATCGCACTGGTTTGGGAGCTACATCGAAAATAGCTTAAATCGGTATGGTTATAGCAACTCGTGATTCTGGAAGCATGGAGGTCATGAAATTTACTTTTCCTGCATATTGAGACCTTATGGACACATTACCATGGTTAGTTTATCTTAAAACATAAAGAAAATAGAAATTAAAATTCATGCAGGGATTGAAAACCGATGATGCTTGTAACGGTGTTTTGAGCCTTTTGGGTCATCAAGGATGATCTATTCTCACCCTACTGTGCTCCGAGAAATGAATGGAAGGGTTATTATGCCTCAAGAGTGGCTGCAATAAGGGTTTGCAAGTTGCCCTAATTTAAATAATTTTGTGATTTGTTGAAAGATGATCCTGCTGCCAGGTTTCTTTCTAGGATTTGTATGAATGTGTACAATATATAGAAGAGAATTAGGCCAAATATGGTGAGCTTGGACTTGTGTAAGAAGCTTGATCTTATCTTGTTTTATTTTGACTTTTAAAATAAATATAATAAACCAAAGGGGGTGTATGAACTAGTCTTGAGGTGCACTATAAAGTGTATAACATGTTTGGACCTTGAAACATCCACCCATTAGCCCAAAAATTCAAGTTTTCTCAATTGGAACTTCATGCATTTGCTCAAAATTTCCCAACTTGAATTAGTCATAACTCTCTCAATTTTCATCATTTGAAGGGGATATCTGACTTTTTGGAAAGCTCAAGAAGTCCTATACAATCTCTATTTTGATCATTTTTGCACTTAAGTAGAAGAGGATTGAACACTTAAGTACCCATAAATTTGCACTCGCATGTGCAGGAAGTAACAATGTTGGTTGATAATACTGCTTGAATAGGCTTACATATGCCATTCGGAGAGGTGACAAAATTTCATCGGAGATGGGCTTATAGATGCTATCCAAACTAACTGTTGATAGGAGTATCAAAATGAGTCTACGTTTGACTATATCTGAAGAATGATTTTCAGAATGGATTTTTGGGGAAAGTACTTAAGTAACTGCTTGTCAGATTTAGTCTCTGAGGGAAATGCTTGTCATGTAGATAGTCGCCTGTCCTGTTTCAGGAATTGATCTACAGTCTTCTTTTTACTGGTAAGTCATGTTTCGAGAATTCATATCCCCTGGTCATATCGATAGTTTCCCCGTCCTGTTTTGGGAGTTAATCTTTGCCTGGTTATAAAGATAGTTTCCCCGTCCTATTTCGGGAGTTAATCTTTGCTCATTCATATAGATAGTTTCCTCGTCCTGTTTCGGGAGTTAATCTTTTCCTTGTTTGAAAATTGTTGATGACATTCATCTGTTTGTAGACTTTTACATGAAAGGAAAAAGTTAGTCTTCCTGCAATATCATGATGTATGTAATGCATTGCGTAAAGATGTTCTCAAAGTAAATGAGAGTGTCATTTGTGTTTCGTATGCATATGCTATGATATTTATAAATGATGTATGGATGTAAGATGTCGTTGAAGGTTATTGGTAGCTTTGTATAACATGTCTGAATGGGGAATATAAATCCCTGACTGTTGTTGGGAATGAAAAATATGAATCTTCAATTTTGTTTGGGATGTCTTCATTGGGGATTCCTACTTTCTGTTTTGAGGATACTCCGCTGGGAATGTTTGACTTCTGCTTGGGGATAGAAGAGTTCATGAACATTAGTCGTTCATCGCTCTACTAGGGAATTTAGTTCTTATATACCCTGATTGGAGATAAAAGAGATGAATAACCTTCTGAGGTGTTGTATGACCAAGTTTTAGATATGGACGCCAACTCTTATAGGGAGGACAAAGTTAAATGATATCTGGCCCGATTTCTGATTCTGTAACAACTCTCTGGGGATAGCAGCCTGGACTACCCTTTGTTAGAGAGGGGAATTTTGCAAGTGATTTGCAATAATAAGAGAAATGAACTCTGCTTGGGAAATTAAATTCTGTTGTGGAAATAAACCCTGCTGGGGAAATAAACCATGCCGAGGAAGAGGATTTTGTAGGGGATTTTGCAGTGTTGAAGAAATAAACTCAGCTGGAGAATTAAATCCTTGTGAACTGTGTTGAGAAAATAATCTCTGGTGAGGATTGGAACTTTGTAGGCTGTATGTAGGAAGTTTCCACTATATGTTGGAGAATGATCAAACACCTTTATCCGCTAGGGGATCTGCCAGGGAGTATGGTTATGTTAATAGCTGGAAAATGCCCCAATTTTTCTATTGAAGGCAAATTAGACTTGCGGGGAATGTATCTTTGTTGGTAATGAGCTTGTGAATATAGCTCTGCAGGGATTTCTCTGTGAGGATTTCTGGGTAACTTGAACATTATCTCAACTCCTAGAGTCTTTAGTAAATGCTTATTCATGTTTTTATGCACATATTTGTTAACAGTAATCATATTCATATGCATATGTTCATTCAATTTAGTCGCTGAATGTTTTTTGCAAACAAAAAAGAAAAAAGTAAAACAAATTTGAATTTGGAAACATATTTGTATTGAAAGTTTGCCTATAAACATGTGGTTTTGTACATAGAGACAGAAATCTTAGTAAGAGGAAATCGTCGTAGAAATCCTAGTAAGAGGAAATCAATAATAAATATAATAAACCAAAGGGGGTGTATGAACAAGTCTTTAGGTGCACTATGAAGTTTATAACATGTTTGGACCTTGAAACATCATCCCATTAGCCCAAAAATTCAAGTTTGTTCAATTTGAACTTCATGCATTTGCTCAAAATTTCTCAACTTGCACTAGTCATAACTCTCAATTTTCATCATTTGAAGGTGATATCTAACTTTTTGGAAATCTAAAGATGTCCACTACAAGATCTATTTTTATCATTTTTTCATTTAAAGATTTATCTTGATATAAGTTGCCTTGAGAAAAAATGTCTTTTTGTTGACTTTTGAAATAACCTATAATCTATTGGCCCATATCTCTCAAATGAAGCATTTTTTGGACTTGAGATTAGAGAGAAAAAGTTGTAGAGAGTTGAATTTCCTTCAAAATGAGCTTTGGTTGAAGAAAATCTGATGAAGCATGTGGGAGTTATGCAAGGTCAAAGTTCAGTTGACTTTTCATAAGGAAAACCCTAATTTGGCAACTTTTGACTTTTGATGATTTGAGAGTTTTATTGATGAATCATGATCAACCCTTTATCAAATGGTGAATTTCACTTCAAAATCTTAATGTTGACCAAATATTTGTAGGTTCGACTGTATGTTGACCACAGTTGACTTTTTGTCCAATAAAGTTGATTTTCAATCATCTGAGCAATTGACTTAGAAAGCTTGTGATGCAAGGCATGAAACTTGGTATGATCATTCATGGAGACATATAAGATACCATGGAAACAACTTAAGGCATATAAACCCAAAATTCCTTGAGAAAAATGAAACCCTAGTTGTAAGTCCATTGCTTAGGAGGAGAATTTGTCTGATCAATTCTTGAGAAACCTTGAGCATTTGAGAACCCTAGGACAATGTCTTGAAGAAAAGAGAGTGAAACTTTTGGGGTACAACAACTGCCCCTGTTCAATCTTCTTAAACCTGAGGAGTTAGATTGGCATGTCCGCCATTCGTGATTTGAAGGTAGAAGAGGATTGAACACTTAAGTGCCCAGAAATTTGTACTCGCATGTGCAGGAAGTAACGCTGTTTGTTGGTAATACTACTTGAATGGGCTTACAGATGCCATTCAGAGAGTTGGAAAATTTTCATCAAAGATGGGCTTATAGATGTCATCCAAAGTAATTGTTTATAGGAGTATCAGAATGAGTCTACGCTTTAATGTATCTGAAGAATGCTTTTCAGAATGGATTTCTAGGGAAAGTACTTAAGTAGATACATGTCAGATTTCATATGTGAGGGGAATTATTGTCATGTAGATAGTCGCCCCGTCATTTTTCAGGAATTGATCTACAGTCTGCTTTTTTTTATAAACCCGTCCTGTTTCGAGAATTTGTGCCCCCAAGTCATATCGATACTTTCCGTGTCCTGTTTCGGGAGTTAATATTTGCCTGGTTATAAAGATAGTTTCTCTGTCCTGTTTCAGCAGTTAATCTTTGCTCAGTCATACAGATAGTTTCGTCGTCCTGTTTCGGGAATTAATCTTTGCCCTGTTTAAAAATTGTTGACGACTTTCGTGTGTTTGTAGACTTTTACCTGAAAAGACAAAGTTAGTCTTCATGAAATATCATGATGTACGCAATGCATTGCGCAATGGTGTTCTCAAAGTAAATTAGAGTGTCATATACGTTTCGTATGCATATGCTATGATATTTATAAATGATGTATGGATGTAAGATGTCATTGAAGCGTATTGGTAGCTTTGTATAACATCTCTGGTTGGGGAAAATAAATCCCTAACTATTGATGGGGATGAAGAATATGAATCTTAAATTTTGTTTAGGATGTCTCTGTTGGAGATTCTTGCTTTCTGTTTTGAGGATACTCCGCAGGGAATATTTGACTTCTACTTGGGGATAGAAGAGTTCATGAACATTGGTCGTTCGTCTCTCTACTGGGGAATTTAGTTCTTATATATCCTGACTGGGGATAAAAGAGATGAATAACCTTTTGAGGTGCTGTATGACCAAGTTTTAGATATGGAAGCCAACTCTTCTAGGACGGACAAAGTTAAATGATATGTGGCCCATTTTCTGATTTCGTAGCAACTCTTTGGGGATAGCAGCCTGGACTACCCTTTGCTGGAGAGGGGAATTTTGTCGGTCATTTGCAGTAATCAGAGAAATGAACTCTTCTTGGGAAATTAAATTTTGTTGGGGAAATAAACCCTGCTGTGGAAATAAATTCTGCTTGGGAAATAAACCTTGCCGGGGAAGAGGATTTTGTAGGGGATTTTACAGTGTTGAAGAAATAAACTCAATTGGAGAATTAAATCCCTGTGAACTGTGTTGAGGACATAATCTCTAGTGAGGATATGAATTATATAGGCTATGTGGAGGGAGTTTCCATAATAAGCTGGAGAAATGATCAAACTCCTTTATCTGCTAGGAGATCTGCTGGGGAGTATGGTTATGTTAATAGCGGGAAGATTCCCCAATTTCTGTCTTGAGGGCATATTAGACTTGCGAGAAATGTATCTTTGTTGGTGATGAGCTTGTGAAGGTAACTCTGCGGGTATTTCTCTATGGGGATTTCTGGGTAACTTGAACATTATCCCAACTCCTAGAGTCTTTAGTAATTGCTTATTCATGTTTTTATGCACATATTTGTTAACAGTAATCATATTCATATGCATATGTTCATTCAATTTAGTCACTGAACGGTTTTTGTGAACAAAACAGAAAAAAGCAAAACATATTTGAATTTGGAAACATATTTGTTTTGAAAGTTTGCCTATAAATAGTCGGCTTTGTACATAGAGACAGAAATACTAGTAAGAGGAAATTGTCGTAGAAATCATAGTAAGAGGAAATCAAAAATAAATATATTAAACCAAAGGGGGTGTATGAACAAGTCTTGAGGTGCACTATGAAGTGTATAACATGTTTGGACCTTGAAACATTAGCCCATTAGCCCAAAAATTCAAGTTTGCTCAATTAGAACTTCATGCATTTGCTCAAAATTTCCGAACTTGAACTTGTCATAACTCTCTCAATTTTCATAATTTGAAGGTGATATATGACTTTATGGAAAGCTTAAGATGTCCTATACAATCTCTATTTTTATCATTTTTGCATTTGAAGACTTTATCTCGATGTAAGTTGCATTGACAAAAAGTGTCTTTTTGTTGACTTTTGAAATGACCTATAATGTATTGGCCCATATCTCTCAAATGAAGCATTTTATGGACTTGATCTTAGAGAGACAAAGATGTAAATATTTGAATTTCATTCAAAATGAGCTTTGGTTGAGGAAAATCTGATGAAGCATGTGGGAGTTGTGCTTGGTCAAAGTTCAGTTGACTTTCCTAAAGAAAACCCTAATTTGGCAACTTTTGACTTTTGATGATTTGAGAGTTTTCATGATGAATCATGATCAACCCTTGATAAAATGATTAATTTCACTTTAAAATATTAATATTGACCCAAAATCTTGAGGTTTGACTATATGTTGACCACAATTGACTTTTTTCCAATAAAGTTGATTTTCAGTCATCTCAGCAATTGACTGAGCAAGCTTGTGATGCAAGGCATGAACTTGGTGTGAGCATTCTTGGAGACATATAAGAAACCATGGAAACCACTTGAGGCCTTAGAAACCCAAAATTCCTTGAGAAAAGTGAAACCCTAGTTGTACGTCCATTTGCTTATGAGGAGAATTTGTCTGATTTATTCTTGAGCAACCTTGAGAATTTGAGAACCCTAGGAGAATGTCTTGAAGAAAAGGGAGTGAAACTTTTGGGGTATAACAACTTCCCCTGTTCAATCTTCTTAAACCTGAGGAGTTAGATTGGCATGTCTGCCATTCGTGATCTGAATGTAGAAGAGGATTGAACACTTAAGTGCCCAAAAATTTGCACTCGCATGTGCAGGAAGTAACACTGCTGGTTGCTAATACTAATTGAATGGGCTTACAGATTCCATTCAGAGAGGTGGCATAATTTCGTCAGAGATGGGCTTATAGATGTCATCAAAAGTAACTGTTTATAGGAGTATCAGAATGAGTCTACGCTTGAAAGTATCTGAAGAATGCTCTTCAGAATGGATTTCTAGGGAAAGTACTTAAGTAGATGCTTATCAAATTTCGTCTCTGAGGGAATTTATTGTCATGTAGATAGTCGCCCCGTCTTGTTTTGGGAATTGATCTACAGTATGCTTTTTGTTTATAAACTCGTCCTGTTTCGAGAATTTGTACCCCTAATCATATCGATAGCTTCCGTGTCCTGTTTCGGAAGTTAATATTTTCCTGGTTATAAAGATAGTTTCCCTGTCCTATTTCAGCAGTTAATATTTTCTCAGTCATACAGATAGTTTCGTCGTCCTGTTTTGACGACTTTCGTCTGTTTGTAGACTTTTACCTGAAAAGACAAAGTTAGTCTTCATGCAATATCATGATGTACGCAATGCATTGTGTAATGGTGTTCTCAAAGTAAATGAGAGTGTCATATACGTTTCGTATGCATATGCTATGATATTTGTAAATGATGTATGGATGTAAGATGTCGTTGAAGCGTATTGGTAGCTTTGTATAACATCTCTGGTTGGGGAAAATAAATCCCTAACTGTTGTTGGGGATGAAGAATATGAATCTTCAATTTTGTTTAGGATGTCTCTGTTGGAGATTCCTGCTTTCTGTTTTGAGGATACTCCGCAGGGAATATTTGACTTCTACTTGGGGATAGAAGAGTTCATGAACATTGACCGTTCGTCGCTCTACTGGGGAATAGAGTTCTTATATATCTTGACTGGGGATAAAAGAGATGAATAACCTCTTGAGGTGTTGTATGACCAAGTTTTAGATATGGACGCCAACTCTTCTAGGATGGATAAAGTTAAATGATATATGGCCCAGTTTTTGATTTCGTAGCAACTCTCTAGGGATAGCAGCCTGGACTACCCTTTGCTGGTGAGGGGAATTTTGCGGTCATTTGCAGTATTCAGAGAAATGAACTCTGCTTTGGAAATTAAATTTTGTTGGGGAAATAAACCCTGTTGTGGAAATAAACTTTGCTTGGGAAATAAACCCTGCTGGGGAAGAGGATTTTGTAGGGGATTTTACAGTGTTGAAGAAATAAACTCAGCTGGAGAATTAAATCCCTGTGAACTGTGTTGAGGACATAATCTCTAGTGAGGATATAAATTATATAGGCTGTGTGGAGGGAGTTTCCATAATATGCTAGAGAAATGATCAAACTCCTTTATCCGCAAGGAGATCTGCTGGGGAATATGGTTATGTTAATAGCGGGAAGATTCCCCAATTTCTGTCTTGAAGGCATATTAGACTTGCGGGAAATTTATCTTTGTTGGTGATGAGCTTGTGAAGGTAACTCTGCGGGTATTTCTCTATGGGGATTTCTGGGTAACTTGAACATTATCCTAACTCCTAGAGTCTTTAGTAATTGCTTATTCATGTTTTTATGCACATATTTGTTAACAGTAATCATATTCATATGTATATGTTCATTCAATTTAGTCACTGAACGGTTTTTGTGAACAAAATAGAAAAAAGCAAAACAAATTTGAATTTGGAAACATATTTGTTTTGAAAGTTTGCTTATAAACAGTCGGCTTTGTAGATAGAGACAGAAATCCTAGTAAGAGGAAATCAAAAATAATTATATTAAACCAAAGGGGGTGTATGAACAAGTCTTGAGGTGCACTATGAAGTGTATAACATGTTTGGACCTTGAAACATCAGCCGGTTAGCCCAAAAATTCAAGTTTGCTCAATTTGAACTTCATGCATTTGCTCAAAATTTCCGAACTTGAACTTGTCATAACTCTCTCAATTTTCATCATTTGAAGGTGATATCTGACTTTATGTAAAGCTCAATGTGTCCTATACAATCTCTATTTTTATCATTTTTGCATTTGAAGAATTTATCTTGATGTAAGTTGCATTGACAAAAAGTGTCTTTTTGTTGACTTTTGAAATGACCTATAATGTATTGGCCCATATCTCTCAAATGAGGCATTTTTTTGGACTTGAGCTTAGAGAGACAAAGTTGTAAATATTTGAATTTCATTCAAAATGAGCTTCGTTTGAGGAAAATCTGATGAAGCATGTGGGAGTTGTGCTTGGTCAAAGTTCAGTTGACTTTCCTAAAGAAAACCCTAATTTGGCAACTTTTGACTTTTGATGATTTGAGAGTTTTCATGATGAATCATGATCAACCCTTGATAAAATGATGAATTTCACTTTAAAATATTAATCTTGACCCAAAATCTTGAGGTTTGACTATATGTTGACCACAATTAACTTTTTTCCAATAAAGTTGATTTTCAATCATCTAAGCAATTGACTGAGCAAGCTTGTGATGCAAGGAACAAACTTGGTATGAGCATTCTTGGAGACATATAAGAAACCATGGAAACAACTTGAGGCCTTAGAAACCCAAAATTCCTTGAGAAAAGTGAAACCCTAGTTGTATGTCCATTTGCTTAGCAGGAGAATTTGGCTGATCAATTCTTGAGCAACCTTGAGCATTTGAGAACCCTAGGAGAATGTCTTGAAGAAAAGGGAGTGAAACTTTTGGGGTATAACAACTTCCCCTATTCAATCTTCTTAAACCTGAGGAGTTAGATTGGCATGTCCGCCATTCGTGATCTGAATGTATAAGAGGATTGAACACTTAAGTGCCCAAAAGTTTTCACCCGCATGTGCAGGAAGTAACACTGTTGGTTGCTAATACTACTTGAATGGGCTTACAGATGCCATTCAGAGAGGTGGCATAATTTCGTCATAGATGGGCTTATAGATGTCATCTAAAGTAACTATTTATAGGAGTATCAGAATGAGTCTACGCTTGAAAGTATCTGAAGAATGCTTTTAAGAATGGATTTCTAGGGAAAGTACTTAAGTAGATGCTTGTCAGATTTTGTCTCTGAGGGAAATTATTGTGATGTAGATAGTCGCCCCGTCCTGTTTCGGGAATTGATCTACAGTCTGCTTTTTGTTTATAAACTTGTCCTGTTTCGAGAAGTTATACCCCTAGTCATATCGATAGCTTCCGTGTCCTGTTTCGGAGTTAATCTTTTCCTGGTTATAAAGATAGTTTCCCTGTCCTGTTTCAACAGTTAATATTTTCTAAGTCATACAGATAGTTTCGTTGTCCTGTTTCGGGAATTAATCTTTGCCCTGTTTGAAAATTGTTGACGACTTTCGTGTGTTTGTAGACTTTTACCTGAAAAGACAAAGTTAGTCTTCATGCAATATCATGATGTACGCAATGCATTGCGTAATGGTGTTCTCAAAGTAAATGAGAGTGTCATATACATTTCGTATGCATATGCTATGATATTTGTAAATGATATATGGATGTAAGATGTCGTTGAAGTGTATTGGTAGCTTTGTATAACATCTCTGGTTGGGGAAAATAAATCCATAAATGTTGTTGGGGATGAAGAATATGAATCTTCAATTTTGTTTAGGATGTCGCTGTTGGAGATTCCTGCTTTCTGTTTTGAGGATACTCCACATGGAATATTTTACCTTTACTTGGGGATAGAAGAGTTCATGAACATTGGCCATTCGTCGCTCTACTAGGGAATTTAGTTCTTATATATCCCGACTGGGGATAAAAGAGATGAATAACCTTTTGAGGTGCTGTATGACCAAGTTTTAGATATTGACGCCAAATCTTCTAGGACAGAAAAAGTTAAATGATATATGGCCCAGTTTCTGATTTCGTAGCAACTCTCTGGGGATAGCAGCCTGGACTACCCTTTGGTGGAAAGGGGAATTTTTTCGGTCATTTGCAGTAAATAGAGAAATGAACTCTGCTTGGGAAATTAAATTCTATTGTGGAAATAAACCCTTCTGTGGAAATAAACTCTGCTTGGGAAATAAACCCTGCTGGGGAAGAGGGTTTTGTAGGGGATTTTACAGTGTTGAAGAAATAAACTCTACTGGAGAATTAAATCCTTGTGAATTGTGTTGAGGACATAATATCTAGTAAGGATATGAATTATATAGGCTGTGTGGAGGGAGTTTCCATAATATGCTGGAGAAATGATCAAACTCCTTTATCCACTAGGAGATCTGCTGGGGAGTATGGTTATGTTAATAGCGGGAAGATTCTCCAATTTCTATCTTGAAGGAATATTAGACTTGCGGGAAATGTATCTTTGTTGGTGATGAGCTTGTGAAGGTAACTCTGTGGGTATTTCTCTATGGGGATTTATGGGTAACTTGAACATTATCCCAACTCCTAGAGTCTTTAGTAATTGCTTATTCATGTTTTTATGCACATATTTGTTAACAGTAATCATATTCATATGCATATGTTCATTCAATTTAGTCACTGAACGGTTTTTGTGAACAAAACCGAGAAAAGCAAAACAAATTTGAATTTGGAAACATATTTGTTTTGAAAGTTTTCCTATAAACAGTCGGCTTTTTACATAGAGACAGAAATCCTAGTAAGAGGAAATCGTCGTAGAAATCATAGTAAGAGGAAATCAAAAATAATTATATTAAACCAAAGGGGGTGTATGAACAAGTCTTGAGGTGCACTATGAAGTGTATAACATGTTTGGACCTTGAAACATCATCCCGTTAGCCCAAAAATTCAAGTTTGCTCAATTTGAACTTCATGCATTTGCTCAAAATTTCCCAACTTGAACTTGTCATAACTCTCTCAATTTTCATCATTTTAAGGTGATATCTGAATTTATGGAAAGCTCAAGATGTCCTCTACAATATCCATTTTTATCATTTTTGCATTTGAATACTTTATCTTGATGTAAGTTGTGTTGACAAAAAGTGTCTTGTTATTGACTTTTGAAGTGACCTATAATGTACTGGCCCATATCTCTCAAATGAAGCATTTTTTGGACATGAGCTTAGAGAGACAAAGTTATAAATGTTATAATTTCATTCAAAATAAGCTTCCGTTGAGGAAAATCTGATGAAGCATGTGGGAGTTGTGCTTGGTCAAAGTTCAGTTGACTTTCCTAAAGGAAACCCTAATTTGGCAATTTTTGACTTTTGATGATTTGAGAATTTTCATGATGAATCATGATCAACCCTTGATCAAATGATGAATTTCACTTCAAAATATTAATGTTGACCAAAAATCTTGAGGTTTGACTATATGTTGACCACAATTGGCTTTTTTCCAATAAAGTTGATTTTCAGTCATCTCAGCAATTGACTGAGCAAGCTTGTGATGCAAGGCATGAAACTTGGTATGAGCATTGCTGGAGACATATAAGAAACCATGGAAACCACTTGAGGCCTTAGAAATCCAAAATTCCTTGATAAAAGTGAAACCCTAGTTGTGAGTCCATTGCTTAGGAGGAGAATTTATCTGATCAATTCGTGAGCAACCTTGAGCATTTGAGAACCCTAGGAGAATGTCTAGAAGAAAATGGAGGGAAAATTTTAGGGTACAACACTCATATTTATACCCCACCCTATTAAGATCCATTTTTAAAAATCCCGACTTATCCATTCGTATGCCACTATTACGTACCCACTTGCAACCAAAGATAGGAATCTGAAACTTCTCATAATCAAACACCCAAATATGCTTGATAACCCTAAAATATGATAGATTTTCATATTTCGGGTATAAGTCCTTCATTATTGAAATGTGCATTGCTTCAGCTACCACTGTGACACCACTATTTTTCGTAGTACTTTTATCATCTTATTCTTTGGTATAAAATGTGTATCCATTAATTGTGTATGCACTATAAGAAAACACGTGCAAACTTGGACCATATGCTAAACATCTCAACCTTTTTGTTATTTAAGTGGGATCTAAATCAAACTTTGAATAAATATGATCCTTTAACCATTGTATAAAAATTTGATTGTGCTCTTATACTATCAATTTTCATTTCTATTCGGATTTAAACCCCTGAGTACATCCTTGTGCATTTCAACATACGACTCAACCTCATTGTCATTGTGCAAAACATATAAATGCACTTGATCCCATTTAACCCTTGATATTGTCACAATTTTATTTCCAATTACATTTTTTCCTTTCTTTCTTTCGAAAATATGATATTTGGGTAGACCAATAGATTAAACATTGGACAAATGTTCAATACAAAACTCAACCACTTCTTCAACAATGTATTGTTCAACCATACAACCCTTTGTCCGACTTTGGTTTTTCACGTACCCTTTTAATATTTTCATATAACGCTTAATAGGGTACATCCATCTCATATAAATTGGTCCACACAATTGTGTCTCTTTCACAAGATGAACAACAAGATGTACCATAATGTCAAAAAATGAGGGAGGAAAATACATTTCAGGCTCACACAAAGTAATAACTATTTCTTTTTGCAATATTGGTAAAATCTCAAGATCAATCACCTTACTACAAATTGACCTAAAGAAAAAACACAATTTAGTTATGACGCTTCTTACTTTTTCTGGAAAAATAGAACGTATACCTATTGGTAGAAAATGCTCCATTATAACATGGCAATCACGTGTCTTTAAACTCTTTAACTTGAGGTCTTTCATAGACACAAGTCCTCTAATAGCTGAAGAGTAACCTTCTTGAACTTTAATTTCACTTAGAAACTTACACAATATTTTTTCTCATTTCTAGATAAAGTATAAGCAGCAGGCGATATATATGTTCATTTTCCTTTCTTCATGGGTCCTAATTCAGTTCTTATTCCCATCTGTATCAAGTCCTTTCTTGCTTTAAGGTCATCCTTAGACTTTCCTTGTTCATTGAGTAACGTACCAATAACACTTTCAAATACAGTTTTTTCAATATGCATAACATCAATAAAATGTCTTACATACAACGACTTTCAATATGTCAATTCAAAAAAAGTTGACCTCTTCTTCCACCCACCTTTGACAAGCGTATGTGCAAAAGGCTTGCCAAATTGAGTACTCATATCTTTCACATTTTCAAAAATTTAGTCACCTGTCAATGTAGATGGAGCTCTATCATGTTCTGGATTTCCATTGAATGCCTTTCTCCACCCACGTTAGTGATGATTAGAATTTAAGAATCTACGATGATCAAGAAATACATTCTTTTGACAAAATTCCAATCGCCTCCAATTTTTGTTTTCTTCACAAATAGGACACACTTTTTGACCTTTAATGATATACCCTGATAGATTTTCGTATGTCAGAAAATCATTAATTGTACCAAACAACATCGCCCTTAAATTGAAACTTTCTTTCCTATATCCATCATAAACCTCCACACTGTTCTCCCACAAAATCTTTAAATCTTTGATTAAAGGTGTCAAGTATACGTCTATGTTATTCCCTGGTTGTTTAGGCCCAGAAAGTAACATAGATAACATCATGTGCTTGCGCTTCATACATAGACATAGAGGTATGTTATAAATCATAATAATTATAGGCCATGTGGTATATGAGATACTTTGAAGACCGTGTGGGTTCATTCCATCAGTAGATAATGCCAAGCGAAGGTTTCTTGCTTCTCCTCCAAATTCAGGATAATCGTTATCAATTTTCAACCACTGTGGTGAATCTTCCGGATGTCAAAATTTTCCATCAATAATTCTTTCATATGCATTCCAAGTCAAGTGTCTTGTATCGGTTTCACTACGAAACAAGCGTCTAAATCTCAGAGTTATAGGAAAATACTATAAGACTTTTGCTAGAGACATTTTTTTTCTTATATCGAGATAAACCGCATTTAGGGCACTCATTTAATGATGCATATTCGTTTCGAAAAAATGCAATCATTTGGACAAGCATGTATCTTATCATAGCTCATGCCAATAGAGCACCAGATTTTTTTGGCCTCGTAGGTTCGATTAGGAAGAACATTATCCTCCAGAAGCATATCTTTCATAAGACTAATAACTCTGAAACTTTTATCCGACCATTCATTGCCCGCCTTTAAGTTATACAACTTTAATACCGCAGACAATATTATGAATTTAGTGCAACCTTTATACAACAGTTTCTCTACATCACTTAGTGACTTCTCAAACATTTTGGGACAATCCTGAAGATCTTCTTCAAGTGCTTCTACAATCTCTTCGACTCGATCACAATCATATGTATATGTGCCATTGTCGTCTGAAGCATATATCGTACTATCATCAGGTTCAACATTCCCGTTAATTTTCTCACCATGAAATATCTACCATGTATAACTTCGATCAATTCCATTCCTCAGTAAATCCGATTACAACCCAACTGCGTCAACCCGACCCCCATAGCAACAACCCAAGCAAGGACATTTCATTCGACTGGGGTTTTCGGCATGTTCAACAGCAAACTTAACAAATTCTAATACCCCATTCTCATTTTTTTTACAATCGATTGGAAGACATCTATTTTTTATCCATGGTTTTACTACTAAGTAAGCTAAACAAAAACAGTATAATTATTCACGCAGCTATAACAAAAGAACAACTAATTACTTGCAGAGAAGTCGGCAACTTCTGGAACCACACAATGTAAGATTCTTGGAAAAATCAGAAATTCACTCTTCACATGAGAAATCGGAGATGCAGCAGCGACGATGAAATCGCGCAGTAACTACACATAAAATGGGAAAGCAACCAATGTTACACATAAAATCAATATTGGTATAATGTGTCAAATGGATATATCGCCGTGACATCTTTTATTATAATTTCAGGGCTAGTGATGGCTTTAATCAGTTCTCTCCTTAGTGTTCTTATGGTAAACATATACTTCAGTTAAATATTAGTTGCAGACAATATCTCAGATTATGTAAGAAACTAGCACTTAATGTTTTCTTTTAAAGAAATAGGATTTGAAGGGAAAATACTACTTATATGCCTGAACACGAAACAACTACAATTATATTTTAATGTTTTTCCTCGCTATCTTCAACCATAATGTCATCCCCTCGCCCTAAATTTTTCTTTAGAAAAAAACCGATTTGCCTTCTGTCATTATGCACTTTCTTATTTAACGTTTTGCTTGTTAGCATTATTGTACAAAAGCATTCGTTACTTGTCATATCTGTGGTAAATTTTCCTGCTTTGTATTAAAGATTCTTGAATGCCCTGCCACACATTGATCTTATGCTAAAATCTAACTTGACTAGTAAATAGGCATGATAATATAGTATGTATGGTTATAGAATGTCAAGCTTCGGGTCTAGATTTAAAATTGAAGCTATTTGTAAGAGATAAGGACGTTGTATTACTATTTGTAACGACTATTTTTCAAATAGCCAACGACTCTATTTTGCTTGGCTATATAAGGAAAGTGTCGTATGTTTAAAACTGTTTATCAGTTGGTTGGTTAGCTGGTTGCTTAACACGTGATGCCGAACAAGCTAAACATTGATGAGCTTGCCATAAGCTGCTTGGCTGGGTGCTAAAAGTTGCAAGTTTCAAGTCACAAGTTGTTGATGTTCAAGAGAAAAAATATCATTATTAGAACACAACCAAAACAAAGTTATCATTCACCATAACAACAACCAGAACAATTGTTATCAAATGATTATTTAATCATCTTGATACTGATTACAATAAAATCATAGATTCACAATATGCTTAATCTCATATGTTGCACAAAGCTTGCTAAGCCGCATAAGATAAATATGAAGAATTCTTCTAGATGTAATTCAAATCATCAATCATATACATCTTGACATAATTATGAAGAAGCAAGGAGTTGTTGCTCATAGCTTGCTCAACCAAGAAGATGAAGATAAGAAGACTACAAGATGCTACACTTAATTTAGATTTAATTCATCTTTGTAGAAATATGTTAAACACGAGAGTTATTGCTCAGATTGTGTTATTTCTTAAGATCTTCATGTAAATTGTTTGTACACAAGAGTTGTTGCTCAGAATTGTGTCAAACAATATGTACTTAAATTAGGAGTAATCTGCTTGATAAGAAGCACTCATGTAATCTCCAGAAAAACCATTCTATTTAGAATTGGTTGGCACCTCAAGTGATCGAGTGAAGATTAGAAGACTTGAGAAGACTTTGATTGCGGCCATCATAGATGAAATCCTGGTAGTGGATTCTATTGGGTCAAGGGTAGTCATATATAAAAGAGGACTGAGTGAAGGTCAACCTTCTGAGATCACTGATGGATATCATTGGAAGGAAATCGTGATAGGAGATTTAGGAGAATCAGATTATGTTGGGTCAATGAACGTTATATCTGGTTTGGATCCCTGAACGATTCATTAGATGTTAGTCATTGGCGGTTTCCCGTGCGATTGTAATAAATTTGGTTATAGTGGATTAAGTCCTTGAGTTCAAGGCAAAATCACCTCGAAAGGGTGGACTGGATTAGCTTGGGGGTTTCTCAAGTGAACCAAGATATATCGCGTGTTCTTTAATTTTTCTTATGCTTTAAAGTTTATGTTTTCTAAACCAAATTAAAAGCATTAATTAAAAGCAACAATCAGAAGCATTGTTCAACGAATAATGCTTAGAAGCGAAAGTTTTACAAGAAAGGAAAACCCGATTCAACCCCCTCCCCTTTCTTGAGTTTTCTTCACACCTTCAGAACCCGCTGCTGATGCCCCTTTAGAGAGTTATCCAAGAGGCCCATTTGACACCTCCTTACATCATCTCTATGCAGACCATGTTGCTTGATATGTCTGGAAATGAGAGGTATATTTATTTTCTGTTGCAATACATATGTTTTAAACTTATTAAATCAATAATTATTATGATATTTTTTATAGGAGTATGTGTTTGAAATCGATAAACCATATCCATAAGATATTAGAGTTGGAACAACCCATTGTTGATTGGTTCAGGGATGTTATCCGATATTCCAGTCTTGCTAGTTTAGGTTCTGATGTGTACATGACTATAAGTAATGACATGCAGACAACATTTGTAGAGAGAAGGCATTCAAAGACATTATATTACCACCTTCCGATTTGCGAGATAACCATCACCTTGGATGACGTCTCATGCCTCCTATATCTTCCCATCAAACTTTGTTTTTAAAAATAAACAATTTTTAAACTAGTCAAAAAATTTAATGAGGTTTATTCATCCCCCTTATAGACCGTTGTATTGTTATATTCTCCCCCAACAATAATGTCATTATCATTATTCTCATCATAATCATATCTACTAGAACTATTATTGTAACTCTCAAACATCCTTAGCTCAATAAGTTTCCAATCAACCTCTTCATTGTATCGCCTTAAATTCTCTAAACAATGAATCCACACCCTACATCTCTCCTCACACATTTCAGCCTCGGCCAAATCAACATCCAAATCAATCAATATAGTTGAAACCATTTATTGACACAAACTCACTTTCCAAATAGAAACGAAATTGATAATCACCGGTATCCTCAAACATGACCATCGAGAACTTTGTGTTACCTCATTACTCGTATAAACTTGTTTATCCAATTCTTATAGTTCGATGAGTATGGGGTGAGTAACCCCTTATTAAAGAGGGCACTTATACATACCCATATGTCATTGCTGACACCTTTTATTTCATAAAACAAAAAGAAAATGACCATTATGGACATGATGCCAAGGGCCCCACACAGGACTTCAAATCCTTTAATAAAAGTCCAGTTGTTTGGATGAAGCTGGAATGGGGTGATGTTCATAGTCTTCAAATGTCATCCTCAAACACAATAAAACAGATTCCCACTCTCATATCAATGATAACCCTTGTATTAATATAAAAGTATTCATTCCCCACTCCCCAAGAAATCCCCAGACAAGTTTTCTCGCCCTCAATATATGGCTTTAACAAAACATCATCTCTGTCTCCTGTTGTTGATATGTGTAAGCATTTATGAAATAAAGCCACCCTAACTTCATTATAAAATATCGAGTTAATATTCTCGAGTTTGCCACTTAAGCAAAATACGTGCGTGGTTGAGGTCTTCATCAATGATCATGCATGTATTAGGTAAGAAGAGGGGAAAATAATGTCACTATCATGGTTCTCACCACATTAAAATCTATTAGAACTATTGTCATAACTCTCAAATATCCTTATCTAAATATGCTTCCAATCAACCTCCCCGTTGTGTTGCCTCAAATTCTCTAAACAATGACTCAACATCCTATAACCCTTCTCACACATTTCAGGCTCACCAAATCATCATCCATATCACACTCTCTAATAAACATCACCGCATAGAGGATAAAAGGAAAAAGATATAAGACAATCAAAGTGAAACACCCGCGATGAAGCTTCAATGGGTGAAATTTTGGATTTACAAATTGGTAGATGAAAATAATTGTTAAAGGACGAAGAAATATGATTGAGTAAGTGATGGGAAATCAAAGGATCGAGTCTAGTTTTTATAAGAGGAACCTAGTCTTTAGACCGAATAGTCATCAATAGGAACATATCCACTGTTATTGTGACAGAGCATTAAAGGCTCTTATCATAGACATGCAAACCTACATGTGGTCTAGATTAGTTAGTCATTCCCAATGCATTTTTAATCATTCAAGAGATTAATTACGCTTTTAGTATTGGAACTTAATTGTTAGTCTAAACAAGATAACCATATGTACCTTTTGAGAGAGCATGGTCAAGCTCGAATCTACTCGACACTGCCATCAAACATAATCCCTTACTTAATCACTCTGTATTTACATGCCTCATGCTTGAGGGATTCTAAATCATCGTGTGTTTAATTAATCATTTAACTCTTTTTGGTCTTGTGTTTGAGGGACTGTGAACCATCATATCTTTAGTTAATCACTTTGTTCTTATAGGCCTCGTGTTTGAGGGACTTTAGATCGTAATATCATAAATCAAG
This sequence comes from Vicia faba, assembly GCA_948472305.1. NCBI lineage: Eukaryota > Viridiplantae > Streptophyta > Magnoliopsida > Fabales > Fabaceae > Vicia > Vicia faba. Next base: position 889,276,503 of record OX451741.1, on the reverse strand, counting down.
GCCAGCGAAGGCCAACATCCTTGACCCATCAACCCTCAAACTCGTAAGAAGCACGATGAATATTATAACAAGGAAGGGAGATGTCTCATGGAAGACGCGTGGGTGAGTTCACCTCACATCCTATTGTGTCATATCTCATAAAGGTAACATGTTAAAACACATTTTAAGTGAATTAACGAGATTCTTTTAATCTATAACCAACATATTCCAAGTATATTATTGGGGTTAACCGCACCTCATATATTAAAGGAAAGACTCACCACATTCACTCCATTATTGAGTCAAGGTCAGAGAACATGTGACTACATTTATATGTGCTAGAACTATTCTATCTAAAAGACGATAAGGTCTATATAGGCCTACTCTACCGTTAGATTGATTTATTCACCTTTTACGTATTAGAATCTAAAAGTTTTCTTACGCTCCTTATTGCAACCAGAATAATATTTGTTACTTACGTCAAGTGCATTAAGTATCGCTCAAACTTTAATTTTTAATTTCTAATCTCAATGAAAAAAAATACATATGATACAAATATCATTATGGGCCAGTTTATTTCAGCTTCAAAAAATGGGTTTTTTTTGTTGTATTTTTTAAAATAGATTTTGCAAAACCGTTTTTCAAAATATTACAGTTTTTAATATTCACTTTTTCTAAATTGAAACACTAATTTTGACATCCTATAATATAAACGTACATTATTGAAGACCAAAACATAGACATTGCTAAGGAAAGAATGCTCATTAATGCATCAGGAGTATGGTCAAAGACTAACTCTAAGAAAGTTAGCCCAACATTGAAAGAACGAGATTGTAAATCAGAGACGTCAAATTTTTTACTAGAACAGACTCTGCAATTCGTTCAAGGAAACAGAGATTTCAGAAGATGATAAGCAATGATAATTAAATCTCTCTATCACATAGCTTCTAAGAAGTTCATGAAATATTGATCTTCTGAAAATAAGCTCCTGTTCAAAAGAAAACTTGACACGCAGATGGATGATTCTGATAATAAAAGATCAGAATATCTTTGCTCTGAAGATTCTCTCAAAAAGGTCAGATTGATAATTCTAAACAGAAGAATGACAAGAACGTCTGAAGAGAAGACTCTGACTCTAGTTCTCAAATTAGACATTAGAATTTAGAATAAGGTTACTCTTCTCAAATCAGAAAACTGAGAATACTCAAAGAAATAAGAAGAATCAATATGAAAATAATTCATAACCTCTAGAAGACTGATCTGAAGAAAGCATAAGAAGAAACAAGTTGATCAGAAGCTATATATGAAAATCTCAGTTATCAGAGGATGCTTCAGTCAGAAATATATCTGATTAGATGAAACCTTTTAGTCATTCAGACCCTGGGTATATTGATTGTGTCACTTAGTTAGACAAAGTGGTTAATGCGTGTAATTCTCGATTATTCCTAATCATCACACGTTACCTAAGCTAGACTATGAACAATGTGAAATTTCGTGAATTGATATGTCATGATTACTTTTATTAATTATAACCCCATTAATTTTTCTATTCCTGAATAAAACACCCATAACCACACGTCACTCCCCACACTTGTTAAAAACCTTAAAACCCTTTTTCTCTCAATTGTTCCTCGTCTCTCTCTAGGGTTTCTTTATCCTCTTCAAAAGTTCGTCTACAACCGTCTTCTACAAATGTCTATCCACTTTCAAAAATGATGACTACTGCTCAAAAATAAGCTGTTAAGTTTTCTAGTGAACTAGAACAACCCGTAAATTTATTTATCGCAACATCGTCAACCATTGCATCTTCGTCTTCAATAATGGTTCCGTCATTTTCAACAGTTCTGTCTTCATCAACCATCGCTTCATCTTCATCAACTGAGGTTCCCTCATCTTCAGCAAATCCTACTAATAACAATCATATTACATATAAAATTCCTCAAGTTCATTGTAACCTAAAACCAACAGAGTTAATTGTTCTTAAGGAATTAATGGTTGATTTTGAAAATCTCGCTACAAATGGGTGTGACTTAAAAGAAGAACTAAAGGCTCAAGGATGGAAAAATTATTTCCAAAGTTTTGTACCCCAAAAATTTCCCTCCCTTTTCTTCAAGACATTTCTCACAAAAGATCTCAAATGCTCAAGGATTCTCAAAGAGTTGATCAGACAAGCTCACCTCCTAAGCACTGAGACCACAGATTAGGGTTTTTGTTTTCACAAGGAAAATTAGACTTCTAATGCCTCAAAATAATTTCATGGTTCATCATAGACCTCCAAGAATGCTCATGCCCAGTTTCAAATCTTGCATCTCAAAATTGCTCAGTCAATTGCTCAGATGACTGAAAATCAGTTGTATTGGATAAAAAGTCAATTATGATCAATATATAGTCAAACTTCAAGATTTTTGGCCAACATCAACATTTTGAAGTCATATTTATTATTTGATCAAGGGATGATCATAATTCCTCAAAGAAAGCATTCAAATCATCAAAGGGGAAAAATTTAACAAATTAGGATTTTGACTGAGAATGACTGATCATTGACTGTTGACCTAATACATGGCCTAATGACTTGAAGCATGATCTTAAGGACTCAAACACAATATCTTGACCTGGTTTCATGGTTCAAAACATCCTCAAATATCAAGTGATTGATAGTTGAAATTTGTATCAACTGATGAAAAGTCAACTGACACAAAAAAGTCAAACTTTGACTTTTTGGTCAACAATGAATTTCAAAGATCAAGATTCATCAAGACATTCAAAAATATCAAACTTGATCATCAAGAATCAAGAAAGTTAAGAAAAGTCAACAAAAAGTCAAGATTTCCAAGACTTAGAAAAATTCTAAGTGTTTTTATCCTTATTAAATTCACTACCTCCTGACCATTTTTTACCAAGATGCAAGATGATTCAAAAAAAACTTTCAACATGAAAGTTGTAGAGCATGATGAATTCTACAACTTTGTCCTTGAGGGTTGATTTCCAAAAAATGCTTGTATTAGGAGATATAGGCCCATGAAGTCGTGACATTTTTAACAAAACACTTAGTGAAATTTTTAACAAGTTTGGTCAGATTTTTGTCCCAACTTCTTGGTAATGTTTCACCAAGTTCCAAGTTGATTTAGCCAAAGTGGTCAACATGAAGGTTGTATAAAATGTTTCAAGCTTTCCAAAATGTCCAAGAACTTGAAGAGGTCATGCTTGAGCTAGGAGATTCGAAGAGATGAAGTTGGGAATCCATTCATGAATTATAGGTCATTTTCATGAAGAACACGTGATCCAATCTCAAGCCATGTTGCATAAATCTTTCTTTGCAGGATTATAACTTTAAAATCACTCCATAATTAAATGTTTACACAACTGATTGAGCCATTATCCAAGTGATTGAGCTATTGTCCAAACCATTTTTCCATTAATGGAACAAAGTTCACACTTTCATTTTGGAAAAGTGACTTTAATCACAAAGTCCACTCTCCTTGAGCCTTGCAATTGTTTCTTCTGAACATATATAATGTCAAAACCAGAAGCAACTTGTCTAGAGCCTCTAACCACTCAGACCATGCTTGTACTTCACATTGAAACCATTAATTTCAAAGTTTGCTTCATGTACAATCCAACTTAGCCATAACATGATACTTTGTAAACCAAGCCCTCTCAGCCTTCAAAACCTCACCTCTATAAATAGAGAAGTTATTTTCAAGATAACACTCGATTTTGACAAGCCTCCCAACCATCTCAAACTCCCTGAAATTAGAATTGGCATTCAAATCCTCCATTGTTGCAAGTTTTGACCTTAAACTCCAAACACTTAATCCACTCATGCATTTTCACTCTAAATCATTCACAAAGCATCTTCACCAGAAGAATCCAGTCACTCCCAATCCAAAGTAAACATTGAAATAGCTTCCTAGGAGTTCAGTGAAGCTATGCAGATTATCACAACACCTTCAGGAGTGCTCAAACTCCAAACACAATTTCCAGTTTTGAGGTAAGTTTTCTCAACTTTGAACTTCTTATACAAGCATAATTAAAGGTTACTTTGTGAATAAAAAATGTAGACATCATTGCCCTGAAGCTAACCATGCCTTTAGTTTTCATTTATGTTAACTACACGTGGAGAATTTTGAGTTTAAAGTTTCAGAAAAATTAGGTCTTAATTTTGTACCAACATAAATTCATGCTCATCTTTAATTTATAGCTTAAGTTATTTACATGGTTGAATTCGTGGTGAAAAACCAAGCAACTTTCATGTTTACACTTTTGAAAATGGTTGAGAAATGAGCAAGTTTGGAAATTCAAAAATATTGTCCATGGCTTCTGGAGTGAGGTAGGGGTATGAAGTTACAATCAGGAACGAGTTTAAAATATATTTAGTGGATGTTGTTCTATAACCGGTTGTAACAGCCACCCCAGTGACAGAGCGCGCACGTATAAGTCATTCATATGCCTGGTCACGGGTTCGAGCCAGACATGGGACATTTTTATTTTCATATTTGTTTCTCACAGATCCAGTGCAAGAAAGCCTAGCGCGCCTATCATGGGTCTCACATTAATACCATCAGATATTCAAGCAACAAAGATCACACGTCCCATAAAGCAAGTGCATGATACACCATCAGAAGTCAGCCATACTGGAACCTCAATCAGGCGTCTGGGTCTCCCTAAACTTGGGCCTTCTTTTTTTATTTTTACTTGTTATACTCCACCAAATTTCTCATGACACAGGCCCATTTATTTATTTTTGTTTATTTTTTATTTTAACAAAAACTCTTTTGGACCAACAAAATTATTTTCTCACCCCCTTTTTCTTACTCCTTACCCATGGCCCAATTATTTTTATTTTATTTTTTTATATTTTATTTTTTTTATTCATCTATTTTATTTAATAAAATATTTAAATCATAAAATCATAAAAAATAGTTTTAGGTTTTATTTGATTAATTTAAACACTTTATTATAGTTTTGTTAATTAAAATATTCAGAACTAGGTGTTATTATTTTTCACACTATAAAATATTTTTTCCAAATTAACATTAATATTCAAATTATTCTTACAAACACTGTATTTGACTTAGGTTTCATTTTCTCTTTAATTTCAATTAACTAAGATTTCTAGGTTTTGTTAAGTAATTAATTAACTTCTCTGGTAATTAGAACTAATTAGTTTTATTAGGTTAAAATTATCAAACCTTTTTCATCAAAAAAAACAATTTCCTTTTCTTTTTCTCTACTTTATATTCTCGCGCATTTTATTATTTTGCATTATTAACTATTCAATGGTCTGTATTAGATGATTAAACTTTATTTTTTTCATCCTCTCATTCACAAACGTGTACCCCCATTTCCTAAGCATTGTAATAACGTAGGACATTTAAATTCCGCAATTTATTGCTTTCCTTATTATTGTTAGTAATTAGGTTTTGTAAGGCAAGATTTAAAATCAAACATTAGACAACCCTAATCCAAGACAAATAATTGAATCAAACAAACTTTTCACACATGCACCTCTAGGATTAACGTCACTTGTTTCCTCGGATAAAAAAACAGTCACGTCCCTCGAATGTGGGATGTTTTAGCAAAGACCCTCAATTAAAAGATCATAGTCCCTCAATGACCCTTCGATCTTGCCTTCAGTAAACGATCTTAGTCCCTTACAACAATTGCTAAAACATCTTACAAGTTTCCTTCTATGACTGTACGATAACTCATGCTTGTCCCTCACATCCAATGATATGGCTCCCTACCAACCAATGGTAAAGTAGCACTATCTAAAGGAGGAGGAAAAGAACAAAGACTTTTTAAGTAGGTAAATTGCTCGTAATTGCTTTCTCACAAACAAAAACCATTTTCACACCTCACACTTTAAAAAAAACATCTTTTCAAACACTCTCTTTCCAAACAAATATTTTCAAAACAAACACTTTGTATGCATTCGCAACGATCCGAGAATCATTACAAAGTTTGTCGTCCTAAGGAGTTTTCAAAATATTTCCAAAACAAACATTTTGTATACATTCTCAACGATACGAGAATCATTACAAAATCACCACTTTCAAAAACATCTTCAAAACATTTTTTTCAAAACACGAAACATTTCAAAGTGAGCTAGCAATTAAGAGCCCATAGATAACTACGGATGAAAAGGGTGCTAACACCTTCCCTTTTCATAACCTACCCCCCCGAACTCAAGAAAATTATCAAAAGGTCTTTCCTGTTCTTTTCACCCTTTCCTTTATTGGATAAAAGAAAAGTTGGTGGCGACTCTTGCTATCCGCAATATTTATGATGAAACACAAACACCGAGTCAGCTCACCCACTGTATTACTGAACTAACGGCTATGCTGGGGAGGTAATCACTAAAAGTTGGGTTACCTTAATAGGTAGATCCCCTTTATTTCTTTACGTGCTTGAGTTTTATGCTTTACATTTTTTTGGGTTATGCTTGGGTTTATTTCTTGTATAGATCTTATACTTGGATCTGGGGCATTTTAGGTAAGTAGTAATAGATCGTGGAAAATGTACGATGTAGACCAATATAGTTGAAGCGATGGCTATGTTAGTGTGACACATTTGTTGGTACTGACGTCCCTTGAGTTGAACCAAGGATAATACGGGGCCGCGGTGTGGTGTCATAAAGCACAAACAGACTGAAGTTGGTTGATACTCGATACTACACTCATTGAGATCATACTTTCGGGATATTTCAGTCGTTGTTCGATGCTTGTGCTGAAACAATGCCTGATGAAGAAAGATTAATGATATTGAGATTCCTTAGAACCCGGTTACTTCTTTAGGACAGGTTGAGCCAATTAAAACTTCAAGAGGGTACTTACCTATAAACCCCATGCAAGCTTAAACCTAAGGTCTTATGTGTTTTGTTTGTGATTAATTATTCATGACATCATAAACATCATAACATCATGCCATAGCATTTTCACTAACCATTTCAAGGACCTAGGGATTTATCTTTGTTCTATTTTGTAGGATATTGCTTCCGCTCGTAGAAATACCATCTGAATCAGCTTTGTAAGGGTGCCTCCTCAACCCAAAGAGTTAGCATCAAGGGTTCCTAAAAATTCTCAATTTGCCAAGAGGTATGGTCGACTTCTCAGTCTGGTTACCTCAAGCTTTGAAGAAGACATGATGTGTGTGCTCTTTCAGTTCTTTGATCTTGTACATCATTGTTTCACCTTTCCTGATTATCATTGGTACCCACAATGGAGGAATTATCTCAACTATTGGGAGTAAATGTTCTTGATCCAATACCCTTCACTGGTTTAGAGAAAGATCCACAACCTGAAGAGATTGCATCAGCCTTACATTTGAAGTGGCCCGACATTGTAGCTAATTGGGAAATAAGGAGTGGAGTCAATGGTTTTCTAACTAAGTTTCTATTAGAGAAGGCTCGACTATTCCTGGATTCTTTGGATTTAGAAGCTTTTGAAGAAGTATTGTCTCTTCTGATTTATGGTTTGGTATTGTTCCTTAATCCGACCAACTCATAGATTTGAATGATGTCAAAATCTTCCTTTCTCGTAACCCTGTGCCTACTTTGCTCGGAGACATTTTGAATTATCTTCACACTCGTACTATGAGGAGGAGAGGGGCTCTTATGTGTTGCATACCATTGCTATCAAGGTGGTTTAACTCGCACCTTCCCTGATCAGTATTGAAGAATGAAAAAGGTAAGAGGTGGTCTCAAAGGATGATGTCGCTCTCTCATTCAGATATTTATTAGTGTTCCCGATCTCTAGAGGATGTTACCATCATTAACCGCTGTGGGGAGTTCCCTAATGTTCTGCTCCTTGGCATTAGGGGAGGTATTACTTACAACCCTTCTCTGGCTCTACGACAATTTGGTTATGCTCAAAGAGATGGTCCTCATGACGCGCTTATCCATGGTATTATATTCGACTACGAGAATGATGTTCAAGGTTATCGTCAAAGGTTTGTACGAGCTTAGGGCATGGTAAAAAAGGTTGATGGAAATACTTTGGGACACAAGAATTCTATCCCCTTGGAGCCTTATCTCAAATGGGTGTGAGCTCGCACTCAAAACCTCATGATGCCATATCCAGCCATCCTACCAGTGATTATAGATACCATTTCCAAAGGAGACATTCCTTATACCATTCACCATCCTAACATGCCTACTGACCTCGAAGAATTGCAGAAGTCGTGGATTTAACTCAAGGGAGAACGAGACACCTTTGAAGCTAGATTCTATGCAAGCGAGAAGAATGTGTTGGAGCTCAAAAAGCAACTTCACGAGGAGCAAAGCCTGAACGCATACATCGATACAAAGAGGAAGCGTCAGTGGGAGACTTAAGTATTAGGTCTTAAGAGTTTTTATTTTTTCGTCTCTTTGAGACCATTTTTCTTTTCTATTGTAAGCCCAAGGGGCAATTGTAATTTTTGAACCTATTAATGCAATTGTTGTTTTTGTTTCCTTTTTTGCTAGCAAATTTAAATCTCCTGAGGTCCTTGAAAACATTACATCCACATAGCATGCGTCATGTCATAAGCAGGTTTTCCGATACAGGTTTCCTCATCTATTTACTGTTTATTTCAGTATAAGATGGCTCTCGAGAAAACCGTCAAAGATTTGCAAACTCAACACGCACAGTTCCAAGAGACTCTCCTTAACTTAGCCAAAGGACAACAAGAGATGATGGCGTTTCTCGTCCCAAAGAAGAAGACTAAGAAACAAGTTGTTATTAACATGGGAAGGAGGTTCAAAGGTCTTGTTCGACTAGCTCAAGTTAAAGATGTCTCCTCCAAGGAAGACGACAATCAAGATGAGGATGTTAGAAGCACTAGGGCTAGGGGTGGAAATAAACAGATTTCTGAGGATGAAGACTACTCCAAAGAGCAGTACCCACCGATAGATGACAAATACAAACAACTAGAAGACCGACTTAAGGTGTGGAGATCCAAATAGTGTCAGGTTTGGACTTTGGAGACTTATGTTTGGTCCCTAGGGTGGTCATTCCCCACAAATTCAAGGTCCTTGTCTTTGCTAAATATGATGGAATCTCTTGTCCAAAACTCCACCTAAGGTCCTATGTCTGAAAGCTTCAACCACACACCACCGGTAGGAATTTATGGGTTCACTTATTCCAAGAAAGCTTATCTGTAACACAGTTGGAATGATTCTATCAACTAGAGAGGGCTAATATCCACACATGGGAGGATCTGGCTACTGCCTTCTACAGACAATACCAATACAATGCTGATCTTGCACCAACTTGTGTGCAATTACAAAGGATTATGCCCAGAATTGGAAGGACCTGGCTGGAAGGGTGCAACCCCCTTTGACTGAAAGAGAATTAGTGAACATGTTCATGGGCACTATGTCGGGTCCATTCTTTAATTTGTTGATTGGGAGTTCTTCATCAGGGTTTACTTAGCTAATTTTGACTGGCGAACAAGTTGAAAGTGGAATCAAAAGTGGGAAGATCCCAATGGCCTTAACCTATAATGTTGTAAAGAAACCATTTGTTGGTAAGAAGGAAACTAATGTTATTTATGGATAAAAGAGTCATAAAAAAATGATCGTCATAAGTCGGTAGCAGCAATATTGATTTCTAACCCGACCCCAATTCAACAACCACAACAAAAAAACAATCAGCAAAGGCCAGACGCTCCAAGGAGGCAGTTCACTAGGATCAACATGACATTGTATCAAGCTTTACAACATCTATTGAAGGCAGATTTGGTAACACTGCGAGATCCTCATCCTAATCCCAATACTTCCTCTCCCAAATATAATCCGAACGTGAAATGCGCCTATCATTCAAATAGTCCTGGCCATGTCACCAACAACTGTTGGACGTTGAAAAACAAGATCTAAGATTTGATTGATAATAAAGTAATTAAGTTTGACCCTCCACAAACCCCTAATATGATTACCGCACCCATGTGCTGTCATGGTAAAGGTGTTAATGGCATTGATGATGTCTCCTTTGTTACCACCATCAATGATTTGACTACTCCCTTGATGACCATTAAGAAGAATTTGTTGAGAGTCAGTTTATTTCTGGGCTGCCTTGAAAATTGTTACCATTGTGCTTCCCAAACTAATGGATGTATGTGGCTGAAGAAAGGTATTCACCGCCTAATTAATAGCCATGAAATTCTATTCGAAAAAACTCCATCCATGAAGAGTTTTCCTGAAAGTATACCTTAGGAACTGAGACATGAAGTTATTTCCATAATCACCATTTCCAATACTCTTATAAGGATCACCTCTAGAGGTCCTATAAGGATTCTTACTAAGCCGAGAGTGGCTCCCCTGATCATCACTACATCGGGGCCAGTCCCATATTCCTCTGACAAAGTTGTTCCCTGGAACTATGAGGCAGAGGTTTATTATCACGGTGTCAAGCAAGAGCCATGGATTAATAAAAATGAAGATCCTGAAATTACAAACATTATCGGAACTAGTAAGGTCACTAGGAAAGGAAGGATCTTCTCTCCAGAGATCTCTCCTCCAACAACACATGTTCATATTCCTGCTGCTGGGCCAACTACTGACGCCCGAGGTAAAGAGAAAGCAATTGAACTTGCCTGGACAGAGGCACACTTAAGAGATGTTATAATTTAATACCCTTCAAGACAAGAGATGGAAGAAGTTCTGAAGATCATTCGTAAAAGTGACTACAAAATAGTTGAGCAACTGAGGCAGACACCCTCAAAAATGTCCTTGTTGTTATGCTTCGAAGCACATGCCCAAGCTTTGTTGAAATTTTTCTGAAGAATGCCCATGTACCACAAGAGACCATTGCTGATCAATTTGAGAATTATGTAGCAAGCCTAATTGCTGACAATGTTTTAGGCTTTTCTGATGCAGATTTAACTGCAACGAGGAAGAATCGTAACAAGGCTCTGCACATATCTATTGAGTGTAAGGGAACTACTTTGGAACATGTGTTAGTTGATACGGTTTCCTCCCTGAATGTATTACCAAAATGTTCTCTAGATAGATTGGACTATGAAGGGTTGGTGCTGAAACCCAGCGATATTGTGGTAAGAGCCTTTGATGGGTCAAAAAGGATGGTGCACGGAGAAGTTGATCTTCCGATCAAGGTGGGATATCAAGTTTTCAATTCAACTTTTTGTCTAATGGATATCCACCTGGCCTATTATTGCTTTCTAGGACGCCCATGGATTCATGGGGTAGGTGCGGTTACCTCTACATTGCATCAAAAGCTGAAGTATCCAGTAAAAGAGAAGATCGTCACAGTCTGCGGAGAGGAAGAATATATGGTCAGTCATTTGAATTCTTTCAAATATGTTGAAATGGATGGAGAATTCATTGAACCCCCTACAAAGCATTTGAAGTAATCCATCCAACATTTTTTGTTGCTAAAGCTATTCCTGCTAATCCTAAGAGTGCCAAGGACACACCAAGAATGGCCTCTCTAAAGGATGCTCGGGATGTTGTAGAAGGCGGAGGTTGCACTATCTGGGGACAACTTTCTGACATCCTTTAAAAATATAACAAATTTGGATTGGCTTTCACTTCAAAGGCTCAGAAAGAAGTTCATCGTGTTCGTGCTAGAGGACCACCTCTCCGTATTAGCAATAATGAAGTTAATGCTCTGGAAGACACTGATAATGATGGTGACTGGGACGACTGGATATTCCTAACTACTAATGGTTGACTCAACAACTGGAAGACCAAAGACTTCATCTCAATCTCCTTCAGCCAGGAGTAATTATTTCCTATTTTTATTGCTTTAAGAAGTTTGTCTGTATAATTTCTTTTAAAACAATGACTTTAAACCTTGTGCCTTACCCGGGGCACAATGGTTCATTTGTTAAGGGTTGTCATTTCATATATAATATGCTCATTTAATGAAAACATTGGACGATTTTGCATTCAAATTTTGCGCTCCTTGTCTTTTTTTTTACTTTATTGCATTTTCAAATAGCCATGCGACCTTACACACACACACATTTATAAATCCACATCCACTCCGGATCTCATTGACAACAATTATGCTATTGCCGTTTATAGCTCTGAAAATCCAATCTATCAAGCCGAATAGGAAGATGAAGAAGATTGTGTGATACCTAGAAAACTTGCCAAACTCCTGATACAAGAGGAAAAGGCTATCTAACCGCACGAAGAACTAGTCGAAGTGATAAAATTTGGTACTAAGGCAGATAAAAAAGAAGTTAAGATTGACGCCAACCTGGGAGACAATGTCAAGAGCATGTTGGTTCAAATGTTGCATGACTATGTTGAGTTATTCTCTTGGTCATACTAAGACATGCCAGGGCTCGATACTGATATTGTGGTTCACGTCTGCCAATGAAAGAGGGTTGTTCTTCGATCAAACAAAAGGTTCATCGCATGCATCCTGATATGTCAGAGAAAATCAAGGCTGAGGTAATGAAACAGTTCAATGTAGGTTTCTTGGCAGTGACGTCGTATCCCCAATGGGTTGCAAATGTCATTCCAGTGCCAAAAAAATACGGTAAAGTCCGTATGTGTGTAGACTGTAGGGATTCAAATAGGGAAATCCCCAAAGATGACTTCCCCTCCCACATATTGATGTCTTGGTTGACAACACCGCTCAACACAAGGTATTCTCCTTCATTGATGGCTTCTCAGTGTACAACCAAATCAAAATGGCACCTGAAAAAATGGAGAAAACTACTTTTGTCACACAGTGGGGCACCTTCTGTTATAAGGTCATGCCTTTTGGGCTGAAGAATGCAGGAGAAACTTATCAACGGGGTATGGTGGCTTTATTTCATGACATGATTCATCATGAGATAGAAGTCTATGTTGATGAGATGATAGCAAGATCACAAACTGAGGAAGAACACCTGGATGATCTTCACAAGCTATTTGAAAGGCTAAAGAAATACAAGTTGAGTTTTAATCCCAACAAATGCACCTTTGGGGTGAGATCTGGAAAGCTTATAGGCTTTGTTGTCAGTGGCAAAGGTATTGAGGTTGATCCTGCAAAGGTCAAAGTTCTCCAAGAAATTCCATCTCCCCGTACTGAAAAGGAGGTCAGAGGTTTCTTAGGACGACTCAACTACATTGCCTGATTCATCTCTCATTTGACTGCTACTTGTGAGCCAATCTTTAAGCTGCTGAAGAAAGATCAAGTGGTAAGATGGAATAACGATTGTCAAATGGCTTTTGATAAAATCAAGGAGTACTTACAAGAACCTACAATTCTGATGCCACCAGTTGAAGGAAGACCTTTGATCATGTACTTAATCGTGTTAGAGAATTCAATGGGGTGTGTGCTAGGGCAACATGACGAGTCTGGTCGAAAAGAGAATGCAATATACTACCTTAGAAAAAAGTTTACCGACTGTGAAATAAGATATTCACTGCTCAAGAAAACTTGTTGCGTTTTGGCATGGGTTGCTCGCCGGCTAAGATAGTATATGTTGACTCATATTACTCTATTAATATCTAAGATGGATCCCATCAAGTACATATTTAAGAAGCCAGCTCTCTTCGGGAGAATAGCCCGATGTCAAATGATCTTGACTGAATATGACATCCAGTACACCACTCAAAAAGAAATCAAAGGAAGTGTACTAGAAGATCATTTAGCACATCAAGTTGTAGATGACTACCAATCTATGAACTTCAAATTCCCGGATGAGAACATCATGCTAAGAACAGATGGTGAAGAACCTGGACCGTATGAAGGATCTGAGCCGAGATCCTGATGGACTATGGTTTTTGATGGAGCTTCCAATGCACTTGGTAATGGAATTGGTGCTGTAATCATTTCCCATGAAGGTTTCCGTATACCTTTCACTGCCAGACTTTGGTTAACTGTACCAATAACATGGCTGAGTACTAAGTGTGCATCTTGGGTCTTAAAGCTGCTATCGACTTGAGAATTATATTCCTAAGCATATATGGAGATTCAACCTTGGTAATCAATCAAGTCAAGGGAGAATGGGATACAAAACATCTAAATCTTATCCCTTACATAGAACTTGTGGTAACCTTGATCCCATACTTCAAAGATATTACCTTTGAGCATATTCGTAGGGAAGAAAATCAATTGGCAGATGCCTTATATACCATGTCATCTATTTTCAAGGTCAAGTGGGACAACGAAGCTCCCAGAATTACTGTCGAAAGATTTGACGAACCGGCGCACTGCTTTGAGATTGACACTGATGGAGTAGAGGAGAAGCCTTGGTTTCATGAAGTGAAAAGGTACCTTGAAGCACAAGAATACCGTGAGGGAGCATCAATCAATGACAAGAAATTCCTACGGAGGTTCTCTGCCAAGTTCTTCCCGAGCAATGGGATTTTGTACAAGCGCAATCATGATTCAACCCTGCTTCATTGTATGGACAAGAAGGAAGCAGAGAAAATTATGGAGGATATGCATGAAGGCATCTTTGGTACTCAATCTAGTGGACATACTATGGCCAAGAAGATTCCGAGAGCAGGTAACTATTGGTCGACCATGGAAACCGACTGTCATCACCACTTGAGAAATTGTCATAAGTGCCAGACCTATGCTGATAAAGTTCACGTGCCTTCAATACCTTTAAACTTCATGAATGTTCCTTGGCCATTCGCAATGTGGGGCATTGATATGATCGGAGAAATCAAGCCTACTGCTTCTAATGGACATCATTTCATTCTTGTCGCCATTGATTACTTCATAAAATGGGTTGAAGCAGCTTCATTTGCCTCAGTTACCAAGAACATCGTGGCCTGATTCATCAAGCATAACCTTATCTCTCGATATGGCATCCTCGATAGAATCATCACTGACAATGGTACCAACCTCAATAATGCCATGATCACTGAACTCTACACGCAGTTCAAGATCAAACATCACAACTCTTCTCCATATCATTTAAAGATGAATGGCACAGTGGAAGCTGTCAACAAGAATATAAAGAAGATTGTGCAAAAGATGGTGGTGACCTACAAAGACTGACATGAGATGTTACCATTTTCTCTTCATGGCTATTGTACTTCGGCATAAACATCAACTTGGGCAACGCCATCCTCTCTAGTCTATGGTATGGAAGTTGTCCTGCCTGTCAAAGTTCAAATCCATTCTCTAAGGATTATGAAAGAAGAAGACTTAGACGAAGACGAGTGAATTCAGACTAGGTTGGATCAGTTGAATTTGATTGACAAAAAGAGGCTGATGGTTGTATGTATAGGTCAGATGTATAAAAAACGTATGATCAAGGAATTCAACAAGAAGATCAAGCATCAGGTATACCAGGCTGGTGACTTGGTAATAAAGCGCATCATTCTACCACAAGGAGATCGTAGGGGAAAATAGACTCCCACCTACGAAGAGCCATTTGTTATCAAGAAAGTATTCTTGGGTGGTGCTATGATGCTTAACACTATGGACGACGAATATTTCACGCACCCTGTGAACGCGGACATAGTCAAAAAATACTACGCATAAGAATGATCCGCTAGGTTGACATACTAAGGCAAAAATAAGAACATCCCGACGAACCAAAATGGTCCGGGTAAAAATTAGGGATATATACAAAAGATTGTACACCTGGAAAGTTGTAAACTTGAAAAGACGGCTTGGGAAAAAAAGGGTGTCCTGATGGACTGAAAACCCGAAAGGGTGGTCCAGACAAAAAAATTAGGGATTAAAAGCGCATGACTATGTCCCGTTGGATCACTTACATGCAAGCTTTATTACCAAAGTCGAAAGTTCAAATGGTTCAATCAACTTCTTCCGATGGCAAGGGACGAGATGTTCGAAGACATAGGGGAAATAACAAAGTTTAGAACCCAATGAGATCACTTCCACATGGCTATACATTTTGTTTTCACTTTGTACTCTTTTCATTTCACGACGACTTCCGCTTACTAGGATTTCCGTCTCTTTGTACAAAATCGCCTGTTTATAGGAAAATTATCAATACAAATACATCTTAAAGTTCAAACTCTTGGTTTTTTGTGTTTTGTTTGAAAAAATGTAAAATGACTAAATTGAATGAACATATGCATATGAGCATGATTAACTGTTAACAAATATATACATAAGAACAGGAATAAGCATTTACTCAAGATTCTAGGAGCTGGAATGACACTCAAGTTGTCCATAAATCCCCACAGAACTACTTCTATGAGATTATCCCCACATAATAATCTTCATCCCCAATAAGGATACATTCCCCACAATTTCCTTACGGAGTTTCAATCAGTACACTTCATGAAAATTCTCTTCCCCAGCTGAGTTTTAAAACCGCAAAACCCCTGCAAATTTCTTCTCTCTATCAAAATTCAATTCCCCCAAGAGAGTTAGTTTCCTCAGCAAAATATTATAATAGGGTTTATTTCCCCAGCTGACTACAATTTCCCTAGCTCGAGTCTATTCCTTAGATTACTACGAATCACCAGCAAAATTCCTCTTCCCAATTGAAGACACCACTACCCCCAGAAAATTGTTGTAAAACCTGGAACCAGACCAAATATCAGTTAACTTTATCCTCCCTAGACGATTCAGAAGGTTATCCATCTCTTTTATCCCCAGTAAGGGTGTACAAAAATTATCCTCCCCAGACGAGTCGGAAGATTATCCATCTCTTTTATCCCAAATCAGGATATATAAGAATTAAATTCCCCAGTAGAGCAATGAACAACCGATGTTCCTAAACTCTTCTCCTTAAAGAAGAAATCAACATTCCCCGCAGAGTTTCCTCAAACAAGTAAGCAGGAATCCCCAGCGGAAGCATTCTAGACAAGATTGAAGATACACATACTCTTCATCTCCAGCAATAGTCAAGGATTTATTTTCCCAGACAAAGATATTGTACAGGTCTACAAATATACTTCAACAATGTTTCACATTCATACGTCATAGCATACGCATATGAAACACATATAGCACAATCTCATTTATTTTGAGAACATCATCACGTGATGCATTTCATACATCATGACATTGGATACAACTAACTCTTTACATTTTCAGGAAAGATCAATCAACAGATAAATATCACCAACAATTCACAAATAGGTCCAAGATTAATTCCCGAAACAAGATGGGGCAATCATCTACGAGACTAGTTTAAGATTAATTCCTGAAACAAGACGGGGAAAGTATCTCAATAGCCAACAAAAATCAGGTTCCAGATTAATTCCTGAAACAAGAAAGGGAAACTATCTGAATAACCAGCCACATATTAACTCCTGAAAGAAGACAAGGCAACTATCTGTGACAAACTGATTGTAGATCAATTCTTGAAACAGGACAGGGTGACTATCCACATGAATAGATTGAAGATTAACTCCCAAAATAGGATGGGGAAACTATCTTTCTTTCTTTATGGTCAGATAAAGATCAATTCCCGAAACAGGATGGGGTGACTATCTTTATCACCAATGGTATGAATTTCCAGAACAGGGCAGGTTTACCAACACACTAATTATAGATCAATTCCTGAAACAGGACGAGGAGACTATCTATATGATAAGCAGCTACTGAAACACCTTTCCCAGAGGTTCATTTTGGAAAGCACTCTTCAGGTACAGTTGAGCGTAGACTCATTATAATACTTCTATCGACAATTAACTCTGGATGGCATCTATAAGCCCATCTTTTTCACCTCTCCAAATGGCATATCTAATCCCATTCCCGATATAATCAACAAACAGTTTTACTTCATGCACAGGCGAATGCAAATTTCTAGGCACTTAAGTGTTCAATCATCTTTTACCTTCAAGTCGCGAATGGCGAACATGCTAATCTAACTCTTCAGGTTTAAGAAGATTAAACAGAGGCAGTTGTTGTACCCCAAAATTTTTCCTCCATTTTATTCAATACATTTCTCGCAAAAGATCTCAAATGCTCAAGGATTCTCAAAGAGTTGATCAAACAAGCTCACCTCTTAAGCACTGAGACCTCAAATTAGGTTTTTGGTTTTCACAAGGAAAATTGGACTTCTAATGCCTCAAATGAATTTCATGGTTCATCATAGACCTCCAAGAATTCTCATGCCAAGTTTCAAGTCTTGCATCTCCAAATTTCTCAGTCAATTGCTCAGATGCCTGAAAATCAACTGTATTGGATAAAAAGTCAATTGTGACCAATATACAGTCAAAATTCAAGATTTTTGGCCAAGATCAACATTTTGAAGTCATATTCATTATTTTATCAAGGGATGATCATAATTCCTCAAGGAAAGCATTCAAATCATCAAATGGGCAAAATTGACCAAATTTGGGTTTTTATTGAGAATGACTAATCATTGACTGTTGACCTAGTACCTGGCCTAATGACTTGAAGCATGATGTTAAGGACTTAAACAAAATATATTGACCTAATTGCATGGTTCAAAATAACCTCAAAGATCAAGTGATTGATAGTTGAAATTTGGATCAACTGATGAAATGTCAACTAACACACAAAAGTCAAACTTTGACTTTTTGGTCAACATTGAATTTCAAAGATCAAGATTCATAAAGACATTCAAAAATATCAAACTTGATCATAAAGAATCAATAAAGTCAAGAAAAGTCAACAAAAATTCAAGATTTTCAAGACTTACAAAAATTCTTAGTGTTTTTATCCTTATTAAATTCACTACTTCATGACCATTTTTCACCAAGATGCAATATGATTCAAAGAAAACTTTAAACATGAAAGTTGTAGAGCATTATGAATTCTACAACTTTGTCCTTGAGGGTTGATATCCAAAAAATGCTTGGATTAGGAGATATAGGCCCATGAAGTTATGACATTTTTAACAAAACACTTCGTGAAATTTTTAACAAGTTTGGTCAGATTTTTGTCCCAAACCTCTCCTCTATAAATAGAGAAGTTATTTGCAAGCTAACACACGATTTTTACAAGCCTCCTAACCCTCTCAACTCTCTGAAATCAGAATTGGCATTCATATCCTCCATTGTTGCATGTTCTGGCCTTAAACTCCAAACACTTAATCTACTCGTGCGTTTTCACTCTAAATCATTCACAAAGCTTCTATAACTCATATAGAAGCTATCCAAACACTTGTTATGCCACTGTAACACCATCTCCATCATCCTCCATTTCCAAAAACAGCCACCTGCAACTTGACTTCTCTAGAAGAATCCAGTCACTCTCAATCCAAAGTAAGCATTGCAATAGCTTCCTAGGACTTCGGTGAAGCTATCCGGATCATCATAACACCTCCAGGAGTGCTCAAACTCCAAACACGATTTCCAGTTTTGAGGTAAGTTTTCTCAACTTTGAACTTCTTATACAAGCATCATTAATGGTTACTTTGTGAATAAAAAATTTAGACATCATTGCCGTGAAGCAAACCATGCCTTTATTTTTTATTTATGTTAACTGCATGTGGAGAATTTTGAGTTTAATGTTTCAGAAAAATTAGGACTTAATTTGGTACCAACAGAAATTCATGCTCATCTTTGATTTATAGCTTAAGTTATTTACATGGTTGAATTCGTGATGATAAACTAATCAACTTTCATGTTTACACTTTTGAAAATTGTTGAGAAATGAGCAAGTTTGAAAATTCAAAAATATTCTCCATGGCTTCTGGCGCAAGGTAGGGGATGAAGTTACAATCAGGAACGAGTTTATAATATATTTAGTGGTTGTTGTTCTATCACCGGATGTAACAACCACCCCAGTGGCAGAGCGCATGTATAAGTCATTCCTATGCCTGGTCACGGGTTCGAGCCAGGCATGGGACATTTTTCTTTTCATATTTGTTTCTCACAGATCCAGTGCAAGCAAGCCTAGCGAGCCTATCACGGGTCTCACATTAATACCATCAGATCTGCAAGCAACAAAGATCACACGTCCCATAAAGCAAGTGTGTTGTACCCCTAAAATTTGCCCTCTCATGTTTTCCAAGGTTTTCTCTTATATGGGTGGTTACAAATACTTGCCTAAAGAAAATGAAATTTTTTGAATGATGGTCAACAGTCTTTCGATTGGTATGTCAACAGTGTCCTTCAATTGGAATCTGAACAGTGTCCTTCGATTGGCATCTGGATGAGGAGCTTCGATTGGGTGTCTAAGACCCTTCGAGCGATATATGTCTCACAAGCATCAGTTGGGCATCTAAAACCCTTCGAATAAGCCTTGGTCCAAGTTTCACTTGGGCATACAGCCCCCTGCAAGTTTGTTTCGATTCACCAACAAGAACCCCCTACGAGTTCCCTTCAATTCACCAGCAATGGCCTCCTGCATATTTATTTTGATTCACAAGGCAAAAGGCCTCTACATGCAACCTTCAACTCACTAGGAAAATTTCTCTTCATGCTTTCCTTGAATTCAATAAGTCAAAGGCTCATTTCAACTGGCCTTTGATCCACAAGGCAGAGGGTACTTCAGGCTTGTCTTAGATTCACAAGAGCAAAGGTTTCTTCTATGATTGCCTTAAATGCACAAGGCCAAGACCCCTCAACACAGTTTCTGCACTATGACACACAATATGACCCCTTCGAAAGAGCACTCCAAAGGTCCATTCGAAGGACACACATTGGTGGCCCATTCAAAAAAGGCATAAGTCCTACATGTGGACTATTTGAAAGACGCACAAAAAGTCCATTCGAAGGATATATAGGTGGTCCATTCGAAGGAGATACATGATTATTGAAAGCAATTTTATCTTATGATGAGTCTTGGTCCATCATGTTTCCAGGCCCAAGCCTCCTGCGTAATGGCATTCGAAGGAAGTGACAAAAGAGGCTTCGACTGGCCAGAATGAAGTTCTCGTTTGGGCTATTTGAATTTTTCAGAATCAAGTAGCTAAGGCAAATAGATGGGTCCAATCGAAGGAGCCATGAGGAGCAAGTCATAGTCAGTTGAAGAGTAAAGATCTGAGGGGATTTCAAAGAAGCCCTGATAAGGGAAACTCTGAACAGATTCGAGTTCAGAATCATCAAAAAGAACAATGCTCTGACGAAGAGAATTCTGAGAAATTCGAATTGATGTAGATGGTGACTTAATTGAAGAAACCTGGTAAGGGAAAACTCTGAACAATTGGAATTAAGAGTCATCAAAGATCTGAGCAATTCGAATTGATGTAGATAAACTCGATAGAAGGAGATATAAGGATGAAACCAAATCCATTTGAAGGAGGCAACTCAAGGCCAATCGAAGGGCATGGCCTGAAGGCATTCGAATGTGAAACATGTCCAGGTTCACTCAACATTTCAAAATGGCATGGATAATCCAAAAAAGGAAATCCTATAATTTATCTGATTTTGCCTTCAAATCCTGGTTAATGGTTGTCCCTTTCCATTTCCAATCCCCTCAAACTCCTATAAGTACAGGCCTAAGGCACATTGTAAAGGATGGAGAAAAAATCATACAAATATCAAAAACACTCTTTCCACACTCACGCCACCATCCAGACGCTGCATCACACACTACTTACTAACAATCGAAGTTGCATACACACTGTCAAACAAAGGCCATTATCCACACGCGCACGTTGCCCCACAAGAGCTCCATAAAACTTATAAAGTTCCAATAAAGTTTCCAGAATCGAAGCACCTCACTGGTAACGAACCTTCGATCTTAATTTCATTTCCTATGTAACTTAATTTTGACTGCATATTCATGCTACATGATTGTTAATATGTTACATGTAAAGTCTGAAGTAACAAGATACCATTACTAAGGCATGTAAAATGGATTCATTTGAATCTCAAATCTATCTCAGATGGTGAAGGAATGTGGGCAATCTAAAGGGCCTGGGTTTGATACCCAGGCCTCACAATTTTGTTTTTCTAACTATATTATTTTGCAGATCCAGTACTGGAAGGTCCTATGTACGCTCACCATACACCATCGATTCCATGCCATCCAATGCATATCTGATCCAGATCCAATGCCCTGAGCACACAGCCTCACCATGGGTTCTCTTGTGGACCTCCCTACTGAATCTAAGGGCAGATCTGGGCTTCTCTCACTTGGGCCCGACGAATTTAACTTCATACCCCTCTATTTCTTTTGCTAATAGGCCAATTTATATTTTTGTTTTTTATTATTTACTTCTTTTAGTCTTTGTTTTATTTCGTTTA
This sequence comes from Vicia faba, assembly GCA_948472305.1. NCBI lineage: Eukaryota > Viridiplantae > Streptophyta > Magnoliopsida > Fabales > Fabaceae > Vicia > Vicia faba. The sequence continues at coordinate 889,254,482 of OX451741.1, read as the reverse complement.
ATTAGTAAAAACAAATAAAAACCACAAAAAATATTAGGTTAGTATTTTTTAATTAAATTAATTAAATAAATTAATAAATTAATTTAACCTTTTCTTTGAATTAAAATTAAATAAACTTAGACTTTATTTTCTTTCATAAACAAAAGCAACCAAAAGATTTTTATTTCTTAGGATTTTTAGGTGTTATTTTCAATTTCGTGCGCGTTTATTGCTTTGTCACTTTTTTTTTATATTATTGTATCTGCTCATGGGATGTAATAGAAATTAACTAGGACTATTTACCACTTTTCTTTATTTTTCCAAGTTTTGGATATGTAATTAATCCCCAAAGCCATGTAATAGCATATGATCTACATTTTCGCACTTCTAATTCCTGTATATATTAACTGCTTAGATGTATGCCTAATAGGATTGCATGAAAAGATTAATAATCAAACATTAGCAAACTTAACACAAAATATAAAAAATAACTGAAACATAACATACATGCACATATACACCTCTAGGGTACGCCCACTTCGGTTGCCTTCAGAAAATAGTCACAACTCTCGAAACGTGAGAGGTTTTAGTGGCTACCCTATGGTTCAAAAAGATCATAAGTCCCTCGATGACCCTCTCGACATTGCCTCGGTAAAAATATGATCTTAGAATCCTAAGGTAGTTACTAAAGCTTCTTGCCAGTTGCCTTTGTGACTATAAAAATGTCCCTTCGAATGTCCCTCAAACATCCAACGATAGGGCTACCTACTCACTAATAGTAGGATAGCACTGTCTAAAGGATATGAGGAAAAGAATGAACCTTTTCGAGTACAAGTAGATAGCTGTTAGATGCTTGGTCAAAAGCAAAATTTTTACACTTACACAAAACATTTCAAAAAACACTTTAAAAAAACATTCACTTTATCAACACTCTTGAGGACTGATACAAGAGTTATCATAAAGCGAATCGCCACACTAAGGCATTTTCAAAACACAAAAAAGCATAAGGTATTTTTCGAATGAGCTAAGCATCTAAGAGCCCGTATAAAACTATGGATGGAAATGGTGCTAACACCTTCCATTTCCATAATCTACCCCCTTACTCAGAAAACTTTCGAAAAGGTCTTTTTATGTTCTTTTCACCCTTTCCTTAATTTGGATAAAAGAAAAGTCGGTGGCGATTCTTGCTTATCGCAACATTTGTAAACACAAACACAAGACCAGTATAACAGTCGGTTCTACCAATATATCACTGAACTGGCGATCTGTTAGGGATTTATAAAAAGTGGGGTTACCTTAGAGTTTAGTTCATTCTATATTTGCTTTCATTGTGTGTTTTGTTTGCTTTAACTTTTAGGGGTTTGCTTGGGTTTACTTGTAAAGATCTTTCACCCGGATCTAGGGCACCTTTTAGGTAAGTAGCAATAGATCGTAGGGGTTGTGCGAGGTATACCGACACAATTGAAATGATAGCTATGTTGATGTGACACATTTGTTGGTACCAGTAGCCTTTGAGTAGTTAAGGAGAATACGGGGCCGCTGTGTGGTGTCATAAAGCATTAACTAACCTTAAAACCTTTAATTGAACCAACTTGTCCATTAGGAAGTAGTGAGATAGCCGTCTTTGGTGCAGTCCGAAGTTGGTTGATACTCGATACTACACTCATTGAGATATTACTTCCAGGATATTTCAGTCGCCAATAAAGAGGCTTGCCCTGAAACAATGCTCGGTGAAGAAAGATCAGTGATATTGAGATTCCCTAGATCCCGGTTACTATTGATAGGACATGTTGAACCAACTATACTACAAGAGGGTACTTACCTATGGAATACATGCAAGCCTAAACATAAGGATATGTTTGTATGATTGTATATATTTTGTTTGTACATAAAATCATAACATTATAACATGGCATATCATACTAACCATTTCAAGGACTTTTAGGACTTATCTTTTTGTCTGTTTTGTAGGACATGGCTCCCATTCGCATAAACACTATCCACATTAACCTCGTAAGGGTACCTCCTCAACTCTAGAAATTGGCATCAAGGGTTCCTGAGAATTCCCTCTTCACTAAAAGACATGGTCGACTCCTCAGTTTGGTCACCTCAAGCCCTGATGAAGACATGGTGAAAGTTCTCTTCCAGTTCTTTGACCCTTTACATCACTGCTTTACATTTCCTAACTACCAGTTGGTACCTACCATGAAAGAGTTTTCTCAGTTATTAGGTGTTCCTAATCTCAATCAGTTACCCTTCAACGGTATGGAAAGAGACCCAAAGCCTGAAGAAATTGCTCAAGCCCTGTATCTACAAGGGTCCAACATTGTGGCAAATTGGGAAACAAGAAGCGGTATCAAAGGGTTCCTAGCCAAGTTCTTGTTTGAAAGATCCCACTATTTCTGGGATACTTTGGATTTACAATCCTTTGAAGAGGTTTTGGCCCTTCTCATCTATGGGATGGTACTGTTTCCTAATCCGGACTAACTCATAAACGTGAATGCGGTCAAGGTTTTCATGTCTCGTAATTCGGTGCCTACTTTGCTTGGAGATATTCTACACTCTTTTCATATTCGCACGGTAAAGAGAAGAGGAACCCTCATGTGTTGCACCCCTCTGTTGGCTAGGTGGTTTATTTCGCACCTACCCCGATCTGTGTTGAAGAACGAACAAGGTTTAAGATGGTCTAACAGGCTTATGTCTATCACACATTCAGATATTCACTGGTGTCCTCGATCTGTGGAAGACGTTACCATCATTGATTGCTGTGGGGAATTCCCTAATGTCCCTCTTCTAGGCATTAGAGGAGGAATCACTTATAACCCTTGTCTGGCGTTGCGACAGTTTGGGTATGCAAGGAGGGATGGTTTTCATGATGTATTGGTTCAAGGCATTATGTTCAACTACGAGGATGATGTTCAAGGGTACCTTCAGTGGTTCATTCGAGCTTGGGGCATGGTGAACAAAATGGATAGCAAGACACTGGGGCATAAGAACTCCATCCCTTTGGAGCCTTATCTTAAATGGTTGCGAGCATACGCACAAAATCTCATGATGCCTTACCCCGCCATTCTACCCATCATCATGGAACCCATTGCAGATACGAATGTACCTCATACCATTCTCCATACTGATATGCCGACTACTCTCTAGGAATTGCAAAGGTCTTGGGTTCAACTCAAAGAGGAACGAGATACCTTTGAAGCCCAGTTCTATGCAAGTTAGAAAAAGGTCTTGGATTTTACAAGACAATTGCATGAAGAACAAAGTTTGAATGCCTACATTGCACCAAAAAGGATGCCCTCATGGGAAGCCTGGGACCTGTTTGATTTAGGAGTTTTGTTTATCTTTGTTTCTTCCATTGTAAGCCCAAGAGGCATCATTGTAATAATTTAAACCTATGAATGCAATTAATGTTTGTTCTCTCTTTGACTAAGCAAATTTAAGATCTTAAAAGTCCTTGAAAACATTGCATAAACATTATCATGCATTTCATTGCATAAGCAGGTATTTCAAGACAGGTTTCTTATCTTTTCGCTGTTTATTTCAGCAAAAGAAATGGCTCTTGAACAAACAGTGAAAGACCTCCAGGCTCAGAACGCTCAGTTTCAGCAAATGTTCCTGGCTCTAGCTAAGGAGCAAGAAGATTTGAAAGCTATGATCATCAAAGAGAAGACCAAGAAGCCAAAGGAACCAACTGATTTTTTGAACATAGGAAGAAGGTTCAGAGGTCCGGCCAAGCGACCTCTAGATTTCGCAACTACGTCAAACGAGGGAGACAATCAAAGAGAAAAGCCCAGGGAAGAAGACAACAATCCGAGGTCTGAGGAAGATGAAGCTGACTATTCTGAGGAGCAGTATCCTCCTGCTGATGATAAATACAAACAACTAGAGGATTGGCTTAATGCTATGGAGATCCATAGGATACCCGGGATGGATTTTGAAGAGCTAGGACTAATCTCAGGGGTGGTCATCCCGCAGAAGTTCAAGGTCCCTAAATTTTCTAAGTACGAAAATGTCTCTTGTCCTAAGCTGCATTTAAGGTCGTACGTCAGGAAGATTCAACCCCACACTATTGATAGGAATATATGGGTACACTTCTTCTAGGAAAGTTTGGCAGGGACTCAGTTGGAATGGTTCTATCAACTGGAAAGAACCAATGTTCGTAATTGGGAAGATTTGGTTGTTTTTTCTACAAGCAGTACCAATATAACACTGGCCTCACCCCAACTCGTACGCAATTGCAAAGTATGTTTATGGGTTCCGGTGAAGGTTTTAAAGATTATGCCCAAAAGTGGAAAGACCTTATGGGAAGAGTCCAGCCTCCTTTGTCGGACAGAGAGCTGGTGGACATGTTTTTGGGCACGTTATCTAGTCCATTCTTTAAACATATGATTGGAAGCTCGTCTACTGGGTTTACTAAATTGATCTTGACTGGTGAACGGGTAGAAGCTGACACCAAAAGTGGTAAAATACAGAGAGATGCATCCTACAGCACGACAAAGAAACCTTTCATTTGAAAGAAGGAGGTCAGTGCTACTTACGGCCAAAGAAATCATAACAAAACTGAGCATCGTCCGATGGTAGGGGCTGTTATGATTTCCAATCCTTCCTCAAACCAACAATGAAACAATCAGCGCAGACCAGATGCACCCAGAAGACAGTTTGATCAGACCAACACGACCCTATCCCCAATTTTTCCATACCTGCTAAAGTCCAACCTGGTGACTCTAAAGGAGGCCCCTAAGAATCCCAATATTGCATCTCCTTTCTACAACCCAAATGCTCGATGTGCCTACCACTCTGAAATTTTGGGGCATGATACAAATGATTGTTGGGCTCTAAAGAACAAAGTGCAAGATCTCATTGAGGCGAAGGATATTGAGTACGACCCTCCCAAGACCCCCAACGTCATAACTGCACCAATGCCCAAGCATGAACTGGGAATTAGTTCTATTGATGTTGTTTCCTCTACAGAGGATGATGATAGCGACTGCGACCTGGAAAAGTGTATCTTCCCAACCATCAGCGATGGACTCAGCAATTGGGAGGCCAAAGATTTTATTCCCATATCTTTTATTCAAGAGTAATTTGTCTTTTTGTTTTTGAGGATATGTAATATTTGAACAATTGAAACATTAAAGTCATGTGTCTTACCTGAGGCACAATGGTCTATTTGTGAGGGTCATTACTTCATTTTTAAATGTCATCAATAAAACATTGGACATTTTGCATACAAATTTTATGCTCTTTGTTTTTCTTTTCTGCTTTTTACTTTATCAAAAAATATATAGCTATGCTCTTACACACACCCACATATCAAAATGCAGATCCACATCCACTCTGGATCCCATTGGTAACGATTCTTCTATTGCCCATTATGACTTTGAAAATACGATCTACAAAGTCGAGGACGAAGGTGAGGAAGATTTTGAAGTACCAGGAGAACTTTCCAGACTGTTACGACAGGAGGAAAGGGCAATACAACCTCATAAAAAGCCAGTTGAGACAGTGAACCTGGGTACTAAAGAGGATAATAAAGAAGTTGAGATAGGTGTCGATCTGGAGCATAATGTCAAGGAGCGGTTAATAAAGATGCTACATTACTATGTTGAGGTTTTTTCCTTGTCATACGAAGACATGCCAGGACTTGACACCGATATTATGGTTCATCGCCTACCGACGAAAGAGGATTGCCCTCCCGTGAAACAGAAGGTTCATCGCATGCGGCCAGAAATGTCAGAAAAGATCAAGACTGAATTCATGAAACAGTTCCATGTAGGTTTCTTAGATGTCACCTCTTATCCATAATGGGTTTCCAATGTTGTTCTAGTACCTAAGAAGGACGGTAAAGTACGTATGTGTGTGGATTACAAAGACCTGAATAAGGCAAGCCCCAAGGATGACTTTCCGCTTCCCCATATTGATGTTCTGGTTGACAACACCGCACAACATAAGGTATTCTTCTTCATGGATAGATTCTCTAGGTATAATCAGATCAAAATGGCACCTGAGGACATGGAGAAAATGACCTTTATCACACAGTAAGGCAATTTCTATTACAAAGTTATGCCATTTGGGCTGAAGAACACCAGGGCATTCTATCAGCGCGCCTTGGTAGCCCAGTTTCACGATATGATCCATCACGAGATAGAGGTCTACATTGATGATATGATATCCAGGTCTCAAACTGAAGAGGAGCACCTTGATCACCTGCATAAACTGTTTGAGAGACTGAAAAAATACAAATTGAGGTTGAACCCGAATAAGTGCACCTTTGGAGTAAGATCCGGTAAGCTCTTAGGTTTCGTAGTCAGCAACAAAGGCATTGAAGAGGATCCTGCAAAGGTTAAAGATATACAAGAAATGCCAACTCCTCGCACTGAGAAGGAGGTCAGGGGATTCTTGGGACGCCTGAACTACATTGCCAGATTCATTTCACATCTGACCGCTACTTGTGATCCAATCTTCAAATTACTGAAGAAAGATCAAGAAGTGAACTGGAATGATGACTTCCAGAACTCCTTTGACAAAATCAAAGAATATCTTCAATAGCCTCGAATTTTAATGACTCCAGTCGAAGGATGACCCCTGATCATGTACTTAACAATGTTAGAGAACTCAATGGGATGTGTTCTGGGGAAGCATGACGAGTCTGGTCGAAAAGAGCATGCAATATACTACCTTAGCAAAAAGTTTACCGACTATGAAACAAGACACTCACTACTCGAGAAAACTTATTACGCTTTGGCATGAGCTGCTCGCCAACTAAGACAATATATGTTGACTCACACTACCTTGTTGATATCTAAAATGGATCCTATCAAATAGATCTTTGAGAAGTCCGCTCTCTCCAAAAGGATAGCAAGATGGAAAATGATCCTGAACGAATTCGACATTCAATACACAACCCAGAAAGTAATTAAGGGAAGCGTATTAGCTGATCATTTGGCTCATCAGGCTGTGGACGACTACCAATCATTGATTTTGAGTTCCCGGACGAGAACATCATGTTAGTAACATATTATGAAGAACCTAGACCGAATGAAGGACCTGAAAAGGACCCATGTGATACGGTGGGAGAACTGACTTGGGTGTTTTGCGTTTGATCGCAAATGTTGCGGTTAGCAAGAGTCGCTACCAACTTTTCTTTTATCCAAAAGGAAAGGTGAAAAAACACAGGAAAGACCTTTAAGATTGTTTCTTGAGTTCGAGGGGTAGATTATGAAAAGGGAAGGTATTAGCACCCTTTTCATCCATGGTTTTCCATGGGCTCTTAGTTTCTTTCTAGATCACTTGCTTTTGTTTGAAATTATGTTTTGTGTGGTTTTTTAAAGTATTTTGTAAAGAGGCCATTGTTTAGGCAAACTTTGTAATGATTCTCCTTCGTAAGAATGTATACAAAGTGTTTGTATTTTGAAAATGTTTTCAAGTTTTGTAAGATGTTTTGAAAGTGTAGGTGTTTGTTTTGAAAATACCAAGGATGTTTGGTTTTGAAATGGAGCAAGTAACTAGGAGCATTCTACCTACTCAAAAGTCTTTCATGTTCATTTCTTCTTTCCTTTGACATTGTTATCTTACCATTGATTTGGTAAGTAACCCTATCTTTGGATGTAAACGGGACGGGTGTAGGTCATCGTATAACCATGATTAGCAATGTTTCAAGATATCTTAGCATTTTTCTTTAGGGACTAAGATCATTTTGAAAGGCAACTTAGATAGCGTCATTGAGGGACTATGATCTTGTATTTTTGCTTGTTTTTGCTAAGATACCTCACATGCGTAATATGGCCATTTATGAGACAACCAAGTGGATTTTACCCTAGGGGTGCTTGTGTGTAGGGTTTTCTACTTGTTGATTTTATCTTTCCATACACACCCAAATTACTAACAATTATATTAAAGCGATAAGTTGCAGAAATTAAAATCCTACGTTATTACATCATTTGGGGGATGGGGATACAAATTTACAAATGGGGGGATGAAAGAAAATAAATCCTAATTTACTATTACAACCATATTGAATGAATAAATAATGTACAAAAATAAATAAATAATAAATAAATAAGAAAATTGTTTTGAAATTTTTTTATGTATTGATACGAAAATTTTATGTATTGACGTGTGTCATTATGTATTGATACGAAAACAATTTATGTATTGACGCATGCCATTATGTATTGATACGAAAAAAATTTATGTATTGACGCATGCCATTATGTCTTGATACGAAAACAGTTTATGTATTGACGCATAATGTTGTACCCTAAAATTTGCCCTCCCATTTCCTCAACATTTTCCCCTCACAAAACCCTTGGAGCTCAAGATCCAGTTAGGGTTTCCTCTGTTCAAGACTTCTCCTTGCACTGTTGACCCAAATTAGGGTTTGTGTTTGCACAAAGATGTTTTGACCTAAAAATCCTAAGATGACTTTCATGCTTCATGTTGGAATCCTAAGTTTATCCATACAAAGTTTCAAGTCTTGATTCCAAGTTTTGCCCAATCAATTGGACAATTGACCTAGAAATCAACTGTATTGGGGAAAAAGTCAACTGTGGCCAATTGACAGTCAAATCTCATGAAAATTGACCCACATCAACATTATGAACTCACATGGACCATTTGATCAAGTTTGGATCACAATTCCACAAGAAATTTGATCCGATCATCAAAAGGGCAAAATGGTCATTTTTAGGGTTTTGACTGCACCAAGGCAATTTTTGACTGTTTGACCTAGCCAATGGCAAACCAAGCTCACATATGGACTCAAGGGCCCCATGGAATTATCTTGACATGCTCAACAAGTTCAAAAGATCCCAAGTACACAAGATTGACAGTTGAATTTCCCAGTCAATTGATCAATTTTGATTGTATACTGAAAAGTCAAACTTTGACTTTTTGGTCAAAATCAAGGGTCAAGATTCATTTTTCATCAAAACATGCCAAATCATGAAACTTGTTCACCAAGAAATCAAAAAATGCAAATTAGGGTTTGAAATGGAAATTTTTCATAACTTAGAATTTTTCTAAGTTATGGAAAACCCTAATTTTTCCCCAACTTTGCCCCACTTTCTCACCAAGATTCATTTGGATTCAAATAAAAGTCAAAACATGAAAGTTGTAGTTAGTTGCATAATCTACAACTTTGATTCACAAAGTTTTCTCAAATGAGGCTTGTATCTCAAGTTACAATTTTTGGAATAAGGGTACTAAACCATTCTTAACTTAGTGAAATTTTAACCTATTTTGACAAGGTTTTCTACCTAACTTCAAGGCCATTTTCCATACACTTCCACTTGTAATTTCACTTTGCATTTCAAAGATGGATTGTAGTACACATTCCAAGCTTTCCAAAATGTCTAAGAACTTCTCAAACAACCCCATGGTTAGGGAGAATCGAATTTTGCAATATGGCAAAAACTCACTTTTGATTAGGCCAAGTTACATGTTCATAGCACTATGCATTTCAATCTCAGCTTGCACAACTTGATTACAGGCCTTTTATCTCAATTACACTCATAAATTTAATGCATATTCTTTGTGCCAAGACCATGTTCTTTGTGTTCTAGCATTGCATAGTGGATTAATCCCAAAATAGATAAAGTACTTTATCCATTTTTGCAAAAGCAAGCTTTATGTCAAATTGAAAATCCAAGCAAGTACAGATACAATCTAATTGGCACAAGATTATGGGCATAACACACTGATCAAGGAGGAGTTTTGCAGCATGATTAGGGGCCCTCTACATGCCTAGAACACAACTTGGCTTTTGTTTGCTTAAGGGTGAAGAAAAGTGGCATATCATAACACAACTACTCTCTCAGCATTAGGAACCTTAAGCAAATATTGTAGACACATTCCAAACATCCTAACCAAGCTGAAGCATGACCCTAAGACCATCAACACCTCCCCATTGCCAGAATCACTCTCAAACTGCAAAAACAGGGCAAGGCCTGCAGTTTGAGCACCATCTCTCATTCCTTGCATGTTTTCTTGACCAAAGCTCATCAAACACATTCCCTAGCATCAATACAAGCTAACCAAAACCTAAAACACGACCTGTAATTCCTCTAACCAGTTCCACCATTTTCACTTTTCTGATTTGCAGGTGAAGAGCTCTAGCACGATTCAAAAGGTTTCAAGACAAAGTAAAGCTTGGAATAGCATCCCTGCACATCAAGGAAGCTACACCAATCATCACTTTGCACTGAAAGTTTCTCCATTGCCAGATAGAACTTCAACTGAACAGGTGAGTTCATGGATTCGTATCTCTCTTATTAGGAATTGTTAGCTTTAGGTTTGTGAAGATAATATGTCACATTCATAGCCCTGAACATGCCCATGTAATTAGATTTCATTTATGTTATGTGTGCTGCAAGAATTTTGAGTCTGAACATGGCAGAAAACTTAGGTCAGGATTTGGGAATGTCAAAATTCTCTCTCATTTCTGAGAGTTAGGATGAGTTTTTTATATATTTAGAATCGTGATTCAATGCTTAACACTTCTTATGTTGGAAGTTTGTGCAAAAGATCAAAGAATCCAGGTGTTTGAATTGGAAGAACAGGCGCGCGTTTTTGTTCAGAGGTTGAAGAAGAAGTGATCTGGGCTGGGCTTGTTTTTGCATTTTCTTTTCACACACTCTTTTCACTTTAACACCCCCTGAACCCATTTGATTTATTCCAATGATTATTTGACTTTTCTTTTTTCATTTTGACTCATTTATTTTTTCTAACAATATTAAAAATATAAAAATAATTTTTTACACCATTTTTGAATTTATAGGCATTTATTTGTTTTGTTTAAGTTATTTGTATATATATATATATATATATATATATATATATATATATATATATATATATATATATATATATATATATATATATATATATATATATTATTTAGAATAAATAGGGAAAATAATGCAAATATACTTTCTTTTCTGATTTTATTATATTTTTCCTTTTGAAAATATTTTATACAAAATATAATTTTTTTTTATAAATATTAAATATTATTATTTTTCATATATAATACATATTTAGAAATTAATATATATATATATATATATATATATATATATATATATATATATATATATATATATATATATATATATATATATATATATATATATATATATATATATATATATATATATATATATATATATATATATATATATATATATATATATATATATATATATATATATATATATATATATATATATTAGTATATTTAGGGTAAAATACAAGAATACATATATTTTTATTTTCATTAATACTTGACATAAAAAATACTTTTTATAAATATATTTCATTTTTTTGTACATAATAAATAAATATTTGTGTAAATTAAATAATATATATATTACTTAATAAAATTAGGGTTTTACCCTTAAAATACAAAAAATCCAAAAATAATCTTTTTTATTTATTTAACATAAATAACACCTTTTTTTTATACATATAAAAACCCTTTTTGCATTTTTGCATCTTTATTTTTATTTTCCATTTAATTTATACAATCAATTACTTGTAAATATGCCAAAAAATGATGTAATAGTTAGGTTTAATTTCTTTGTCTAAATATCCTCCCATTTGAACATTTGTACCCCCCTTCCCATATTGTGTTGTAATAGTGTAGGAATTTTAATTTTTCGCACTTTAAACGCTTTCTAAATATATCATGCTAGAGTTAGGGTTTGTATGAAAATAAAAAGAACAAGGTAGTTTGACCTAATTTCAAGATAAACAAGCATGAAATATGAACAACACATATCACACTTGCACCCCCTAGGGTATTCCACTTGTTGCCTTTCAAAATTGGGCCATATTGCATGTTAGGTCTCTTTGGGCAAAACAAACAAATCAAATGATCATAGTCCCTCGATGACGCTTCCAAAATGTTGCCTAAACAAATGATCAAGTCCCTTAAAGAAAATTGCCCAAAGATACTTAGCACCATTGCAATTATGGTCTAAACGATGACCCGCGCCCGTCCCTTTCACATCCTAACATGAGATTGTCCACCAAATACAATGGTGGAACAAACTTGTTAAAAGGGTTAAAACATAGCAATAAACTTTGAGAAATTTAGGAGTAGATAACCTCTTAGTTACTTGAATCAAACTTGCAAAAACAAAACACTTGCCTATTTTCTAAAACCACACCTCACAACACTTTCAAAACAAACTTTCAAAAACAAATGAAAACCTTTTCAAAAGACATACACCTTTGAATACTTCCCAACATGGATCATTACAAAGGTTGCCACCACATTGGCTTCTTTTCAAAACATTTTCAAACCCACACACACACATGAGCACCATTTCAAACAATTGAAAACAAAAGGCAAGTGATCTAAGCAAGTAACTAAGAGCCCATGGATAACCATGGATAAAAAGGGTGCTAATACCTTCCCTTTCTATAATCTACTCCCCGAACCCAATAAAACATCTCAAAGGTTTTGGCTGTGCTTTTTAAACCTTTCCTTAGGATAAAATAAAAAGTCGGTGGCGACTCTTGCTCAACCGAAACATTTGCGAAAACAAACGCAAAACTCATAGTCAGTTCTCCCACCGTATCACAGAACTGGCGACTCTGCTGGGGATAATTTTAAAAGTGGAGTAACCTTAGGGCTTAGATAACCCTCTTGCATGACTAATTGTTTGAATTGATTGCTTTATATTTTGGCTCTATTGTTTGGGTTTGCAATCCTCCACCCGGATTTTGGGAAACATTCATAGATAGCAATACATTGTGGAAACTGTGCGGGGTATACCGACACGGTCGATGCAATAGCTATATTAGTGCGACATATTTGTGAGTACCGGTAACCCTTGAATTCAATCAAGGAGAGTACAGGGCCGCTGAGTGATGTCACTAAGCACTAATGACCTAGAACCTTACTTGACCATCTTGGCCTTTTATTAGGGGTAGTGAGATGATCGGCTTTGGTGCAGTCCAAAGTTGGTAGATACTCGATACTACACTCATTGAGGGTTGTTTTCTTGGAATATTTTGGTCGCTAGTTAAGTGGCTAAACCAAAACAATGAACAATGAAAACAACCCAATGATATTGAGCTCCTTAGAACCCGGTTACTATTTATAGGACAAGTTTTTAAGCCAATTACACTCAAGAGGGTACCTACCTATGAAACCCCATGCAAGCCCGAAACTAGGGTTTGGTGTGATTTGCTTGGACATATGTTTTGTGCATACATCATAAACATCATAAAACATCATATGCATTCACTAACCATTTCAAGGGTTTGGATCTTCATCTTTGTTCTTGTTTTGTAGGTCATGTAAATTCCTCGCAGAAACACCATTCAAGTCAACCTTGTGAGAATCTCTCCTCAACTCAAGGAGCTCACCTCAAGAATTCCAGAAAATTCATCCTTCAGTGAAAGACATGGTAGACTGCTCAGCCTAGTCAACACCAACATTGAAGAAGACATGATGAAAGTGTTATTCCAGTTCTTTGACCCTCTTCACCACTGTTTCACTTTCCTCGATTACCAGTTGGTGCCCACTTTGGAGGAGTTTTCTCAACTCCTGAGAATTCCTATCCTTAATCAACTACCCTTCAACGGTACAGAAAAGGAACCAAAGCCGGAAGATGTTGCTCGAGCATTACATCTACAACCATCCGACATCAAGGGGCATTGGGAAACCAGAAGCGGCGTCAAGGGATTCTTAGCAAAATTCTTGTTCGAGAAGGCACAAGAATGTTGGAACTCATTGGACCTACAAGCCTTTGAAGAAATTGTGGCACTCCTTATCTATGGGTTGGTCTTGTTCCCAAATCCTGACCAATTGGTAGATGTCAATGCCGTCAAAATCTTCTTGTCCAGAAATCCAATACCAACATTGCTTGGGGACATCCTTCACTCATTTTACACACGAACAATGAGAAAGAGGGGTGTTCTCATGTGCTGTACTCCTCTCCTTGCAAGGTGGTTTATTTCGCACCTTCCAAAATCTGTCTTGAAGAATGACCAAGGCTCAAGGTGGTCCCAACGGTTGATGACTCTTACTCACTCTGTTGTACATTGGTGTTCTCGGTCCAGAGAAAATGTCATCATCATCGATCGTTGTGGAGAATTCCCTAATGTTCCTTTACTTGGAATTAGAGGAGGTATCACCTATAACCCTTTCCTAGCTTTGAGGCAATTTGGATATGCCCGGAGGGATGGCCCTCATGACATGTTGATTCCTGACTTAGTTTTTGACTTCGACAACGATGCGCAAGGACTTCGCCAAAGATTCATCAGAGCTTGGGGAAAACTCAACAAGGTTGATAGCAAGACTCTGGGACACAAGAACTCCATCCCTCTTGAGCCTTATCTCAAGTGGGTACGAGCCCGAGCCCAAAGTCTGATGATGCCTTATCCTCATGTTCTCCCTGTGATTAAAGAGCCCTTCAAGGAAGGAGAGGTTCCCTACACCATCCTACATCCAGACATGCCTACATCGTGGGAGGAAATGCAGAAAAGTTGGATTCAGCTCAAGGAAGAGCGGAATACTTTTGAAGCTAGCTTCTACGCCAGTGAGAAGAAGGTTCTAGAGCTTACCCGCCGACTCCATGAGCAAGAGGCCCTCAACACCTACATCGCACCAAAAAGGATGTGCAATGTCTTTTTGCCTTAAGAAGTTTATTTTGTAATATTTGGCCCATGGGGCATTTATGTACTGACAAATTTCTTCTTATTAATATGACGTGCGTTCTTCTTTGGCTGAAACAATTTTGAATGTCCTAAATCCTTGAATGCATTGCATACATAAGCATACCATTCATCATGTGCATAAGCAGGTCTCATTCCAGGTTTCCTTATCTGTCTGCTGTTTATTTCACTAGGATGGATCTCGAGCAAACAGTCAAAGACCTACAAGCTCAAAATGCACAGTTCCAGCAACTCCTGATGACCTTGGCTAAGGGTCAGGAGGATATCAAGACTCAATTAGGGAACAAAGACCCAGTGAAAAAGAAGAAAAAGAGACCCGGGGTGGCTACTTTGGGGAGAAGATTTGACGGAGAAGCTCGGAGAGTGCTTGAATTTCCTCCTACTTCTGATGAAGGAACCAGCAAAGGAGGTGGAGCTGCAGTACCTTCCGAGTCTGATGCGGAAGAAGAAGAGGTCGAAGAGGATGAAGATTATACTGATCAACAATACCCTCCAGCTGATGATAAATACAAAGGGCTAGAAGACAGGTTGGCCGCCATGGAGCTACAAAGGGTACCGAGTTTGGATTTTGAAGACTTGGGTTTGGTTGCCGGGATTGTGATTCCCCCAAAATTCAAAGTGCCAGTGTTTGTAAGGTATGATGGGCTGTCCTGTCCAAAAATGCATCTTAGGTCCTACGTGAGAAAGATCCAGCCCTATACGGCAGATAAAAACCTTTGGATTCATTTCTTTCAAGACAGCCTTTCTGGAGCTCAATTGGAGTGGTTTTATCAGCTAGAGGGAACCAGCGTTCGAAATTGGGAAGATTTGGCCACCGCTTTCTACAAACAATACCAATACAATTCTGACCTTGCCCCTACTTGTACCCAACTTCAGGGTATGTCGTTAGGAACAGGCGAAGGATTCAAAGAATACGCACAAAAATGGAGGGATTTGGCTGGCAGGGTGCAGCCTCCTTTAACCGATCGTGAACTTGTTGATATGTTTCTAGGGACCCTATCTGGGCCATTTTTCAATCATCTGATTGGTAACTCTTCTGCGGGGTTTACCGATTTGATCTTAACGGGCGAAAGAATAGAAGTTGGCATCAAGTCAGGAAAGATTCAGAAGGGTGTTGCTGCAAGTACTGAGAAGAGGCCTTTTAAGAAAGAAGCAATTGCCGTCTATG
The DNA here is from genome assembly GCA_948472305.1 of Vicia faba. Taxonomy (NCBI): domain Eukaryota; kingdom Viridiplantae; phylum Streptophyta; class Magnoliopsida; order Fabales; family Fabaceae; genus Vicia; species Vicia faba. The sequence goes on along the minus strand of OX451741.1, from coordinate 889,238,641 downwards.
GTCCTAGAAGACAAGTCAAGCCAGAAAGTCGCCAAGCCGTCAATGCTTTGGTCATTTCCAAACCTGTTGCTGCTTCTCAGCAGTACAATCAACAAAGAGGTGAAAGGCCCAAGAGACAGTATACTCGGTTGAGTATGACCTTGTCACAAATTTTACCCCAACTATTATCAACCAACTTGGTGACCATCAAAGAAGCTCCTAAAGTCGTGAATACTGCATCTCCTAAGTATAACCCAAATGCCCGTTGTGCTTATCATTCTGATAGCCGCGGGCATACTACTGATGATTGCTGGGCCTTGAGAAACAAAGTGCAAGATATTATCGACGCGAAGGAAATTCAGTTTGAAGCGCCTGAGAGGCCGAATGTTGTAACTGCTCCTATGCCCCAGCATAGGGTAAATGCCATTGAGGAAGAGTTGTATGCTGTTTCAGTGAATGATGTTGCTACCCCTCTGTTGACTGTTAAGAGGAACTTACTACTAGCCGGTTTATTTCCGGGTTGTAGCAAGGGTTGTCTCCTATGTGCTGTTATCCCTACCGGTTGTCCGCTGCTGAAATCAGGCATCCAAAGCCTGATGGATAGCAAGGAAATTCTGTTCAAGAAAACTGCTGTTCCGTTTGTTTCCGTTGAAGAAATATCTATTGTCACAATTTACAATCCTGCCAAAGCTCCCATGAAGAAACCAGTCCAAATTATGTCTGTTGCACCCATTACTATTACTGTTCCGGGGCCTCTCCCATATGAGTCTGATAAAGCGGTCCCCTGGCATTATGGGGCCGGCGTATATGTGCTTGGGGTAAAGCAGGAGTTCAACACCAATACCAGTATCAGTAACATCACTGGTCCCGCCAAGATTACCCGCAGTGGCAGGCTTTTCTCGCCTGACATTGCACCGCCAATTATCCAAAAACCTCTCACCATCACACCCGCAAGTGTGCATGTTCCAATTCAAGTTCCTGTGTATACTACTGCCGCCGAGTCCTCTGATACTCGGGGCAAAGAAGTTGCTACCGATTTTCCTGCTAGGACGGAGGCACCAAAAGAGACTGCTGTGGAAGCCTCCCAACAAGAAATGGAGGAAATTCTTAAAATCATCAAAAAGAGTGACTTCAACATTGTTGAACAGTTGGGGCATACTCCCTCCAAAATCTCTATGCTATCATTGCTGCTATGCTCAGAGGCCCATGCAAAAGCCCTGATTTCATTTATGAAAACGACCCATGTGCCGCAAGAGACCTCCGCGGATCAATTCACTAACTGTGTGGCTAATTTGACGGCTGACAATGGCTTGGGGTTCTCAGATGCTGACCTTACCGCCAAAGGGAAAAATCACAATGATGCCCTGCACGTCTCTATAGAGTGCAGGGGCACTACTCTCGCACACGTGTTGGTGGATACCGGTTCTTCCCTGAATGTTTTGCCCAAGAAGGCATTGGATCGTCTGGATTGTGAGGGTTTGGAGCTGAAACCTAGTAACATCATTGTTAGAGCCTTCGACGGTTCTAAGAGGATGGTGCACGGTGAGGTAGACATTCCTATTCGTGTGGGCTCCCAGGTTTTCGACTCAACGTTCTATGTAATGGATATTCGTCCATCTTACTCCTGCTTATTGGGTCGACCCTGGATTCACAAAGCTGGGGCAGTAACTTCCACTCTACACCAAAAGCTCAAATACCCTGTCAAAGGGAAGATTGTTACTGTACAAGGTTAGGAGGAATACATGGTTAGTCACTTAAATTCATTCCGATATATCGAGATGGACGGGGAGTTTATTGAAACCCCCTTTCAGCATTTTGAGGAGGTACCTCCAACGTTGGCATCGGCTGAGGCAGTGAGTGAAGAAGACTTTCCGTTGAAGATGGCGTCCTTGAAGGATTCCCGGGCTGTAATCAAGAAAGGCAATTGTGCAAACTGGGGTCAGCTTCCTGACTTTACTCAAAAGAATGACAAGTTTGGACTGGGCTTTACCGCAGAGGCTCAGAGGGCTGTGCGCAAGGAAAAGATCAGAAAGGCTCCGGTGTTTATCTCCAACCCAAGGGTGAATGCTATCGAGGAGGATGTAGAGGAAGCAGAGTTTGACAGTTGGATCTACCCGACTACCAGCAACGGACCAAGCAACTAGACGACAAAGGATTTTACACCTATCACATTTGTCACGCAGTAATTATTTCTTTTGATTTCCAATTTGTAACAAACAATATGTTAAAAATTTATTGGCTCGGTGTCCTACCCGGGGCATCGTAGCTCCATTTGTGAGGGCTTTTTGTACGACATTTCCATATATCATCAATCAAAACATTGGACGTTTGTTGCATTTCAAATCTTGTGCTCTTTTTTCTCTGTGTTATATATTGCAAAACAGCTATATTTACACACACTCACTTATACAGGTTTCAATCCACTCTGGATCTCACTGGTAACAGCTCTGCTACCGCCAGTTATGACTTCGAGAATCCGATCAACTTGGCCGAAGACGAAGGTGAAGATGATTGCGAAGTGCCTGGTGAACTCGCAAGACTGCTACTCCAGGAAGAGAGGGCTATTCAACCACATGAAGAGTCGGTGGAAACAATTAACCTAGGTATGGAGACAGATAGGAAAGAGGTCAAGATTAGGGCTAATCTAGAGCTCAGCGTGAAGCAACGATTGATCCAGATGCTACATGATTACATGGAGATCTTTGCTTGGTCATACGAAGATATGCCTGGTTTGGATGCCGACATTGTAGTTCATCACCTGCCAACTAAGGAAGACTGCCCTCCGGTAAAGCAAAAGGTTCGCCGCATGCGCCCAGAGATGTCCGAAAAGATCAAGGCTGAGGTTATGAAGCAATTCGATGCCGGATTTCTAGCAGTAACTTCTTACCCTCAGTGGGTTGCCAATGTGGTGCCAGTGCCGAAGAAGGACGGTAAAGTCAGAATGTGTGTTGACTACAGGGATTTAAACAGGGCAAGCCCCAAGGATGATTTTCCTCTACCTCACATTGACGTTCTCGTTGACAATACTGCTCAACACAAGGTTTTCTCCTTCATGGATGGTTTTTCAGGGTATAATCAGATCAAGATGGCTCCGGAGGATATGGAGAAGACTACCTTTGTGACTCAGTGGGGCACCTTCTGTTACAAGGTCATGCCATTCGGATTGAAAAATGCTGGGGCAACCTATCAACGTGCCATGGTTGCTTTATTTCATGATATGATCCATCATGAGATTGAGGTATACGTTGATGACATGATTGCAAGGTCTCAAATTGAGGAGGAGCACCTTGATCATCTGAGGAAGCTATTTGACCGACTGAAGTTATATAAGCTGAGGTTGAATCCCAACAAATGCACCTTTGGGGTGAGGTCCGGAAAATTGCTAGGTTTCATTGTAAGTGATAAAGGTATTCAGGTGGACCCTGCCAAGGTAAAAGCCATACAAGAGATGCCAACTCCAAAGACAGAGAAAGAAGTCAGAGGCTTCCTGGGACGACTGAATTACATTGCCCGATTCATCTCACATCTGACTGCTACTTGTGATCCAATCTTCAAATTACTGAAGAAAGATTAAGTAGTACGCTGGAACGATGAATGTCAGGCTGCCTTTGAAAAGATAAAGGAATATCTCCAAGAGCCACCCATTCTTATGCCACCAGTGGAAGGAAGACCTCTGATACTATATTTAACAGTACTTGACAATTCAATGGGGTGTGTAATGGGACAGCATTACGAGTCCGGCCGAAAAGAGCACGCTATTTATTACTTGAGCAAAAAGTTTACCGACTGTGAGTCTCGTTACTCACTGCTTGAGAAAACTTGTTGCGCTCTAGTATGGGCTGCTCGCCGGCTGAGACAGTATATGCTGACTCACACTACTCTATTGATTTCAAAGATGGATCCCATCAAGTACATATTTGAAAAGCCTGCTCTGTCTGGGAGAATAGCAAGATGGCAAATGATCTTAACCGAATATGATATCCAGTATACAACTCAGAAAGCAATTAAAGGAAGTATACTGGCAGATCATTTGGCACACCAACCTGTGGACGATTACCAATCATTGAACTTTGATTTTCCGGACGAAGACATCATGGTGGTAACTGACTGTGAAGTACCTGGACCGGATGAAGGACCTGAGGAAGGATCCCGTTGGTCTATGCATTTTGACGGAGCCTCCAATACTCTGGGTAACGGCGTCGGCGCTGTAATCATATCTCCCAAAGGAACTCATACTCCACTCACCGCCCGATTGTGTTTCAACTGCACCAACAACATGGCAGAATATGAGGCATGTATCATGGGTCTACAAGCTGCAATCGACTTAAGGATCAAATTTTTGAGTGTCTTTGGAGATTCCGCTCTCGTGATCAATCAGATCAAAGGCGAGTGGGATACGAAACACCCAAATCTTATTCCTTACAAGGAGTATGTGTTGACCTTGCTTCCCCACTTTGAAGAGATAACTTTTGAGAACTTCCCAAGAGAGGAGAATCAACTAGCAGACGCACTAGCTACGATGTCTTCAATGTTCAAAGTTAAATGGGACAATGAGGCTCCCCGAATCGTTATCTCGAAGTTGTACGAACTGGCATACTGCTGCGATCTTGAGACCGAAAAGGTGAATGAAAAACCCTGGTATCATGAGGTGAAGAGGTACTTGGAAGCTCAAGAATACCCTGAAGGTGCATCTGTCAATGACAAGAAGTTCATGAGGAGGTTTGCGGCAAAATTCTTCCTCAGTAACGGCATCCTCTACAAACGGAATCATGATTCAACTCTACTACGTTGTGTGGATAAGGCTGAAGCAGAGAAAATCATGATAGAACTGCATGAAGGTACATTCGGAACAAATTCCAGTGGACACACCATGGCAAAGAAAATCCTTAGGGCAGGATATTTCTGGTCCACCATGGAAGCCGATTGTTACCAACACTCTCGAACTTGTCACAAATTCCAGATCTATGCTGATAAGGTGCATATTCCTCCAGTCCCTCTGAACGTCCTGACGGAACCTTGGCCTTTTGCAATGTGGGGCATTGATATGATCGGTGAGATCCGACCGACGGCATCCAACGGGCATCGCTTCATCTTGGTAGCGATCGATTACTTCACGAAGTGGGTTGAGGCAGCTTCCTACGCCACAGTAACCAAGAGCGTCGTGGCACGTTTCATCCGGCATAATCTGATCTATCGGTACGGCGTCCCGGAAAGAATCATTACGGACAATGGTACCAATCTCAATAACAAAATGATCACTGAACTCTGCGAACAATTCAAGATACAGCACCACAATTCTTCTCCCTACCGGCCGGAGATGAATGGGGCTGTAGAGGCAGCTAATAAGAATATCAAGAAAATTGTGCAGAAGATGACAGTGACCTATAAAGATTGGCACGAAATGTTACCATTTGCTCTTCATGGGTACCGTACCTCAGCAAGGACGTCAACCGGGGCAACTCCTTTCTCCTTGGTCTATGGCATGGAGGCAGTCTTGCCAATTGAAGTTCAGATACCCTCTCTCCGGATAATGAAGGATGCAGACTTGAATGAAGATGACTGGATCTAGACTCGACTTGATCAATTAAACCTGATTGACGAAAAGAGGCTCACTGCTATCTATCATGGTCAGACGTATCAAAAACGGATGATTAGGGCATTTAACAAGAAGGTCAGACCACAAGAGTATCAAGTTGCGGACATGGTAATCAAACGCATCATCCTTCCTCAAAGTGATCCCCGGGGCAAATGGACCCCTACTTACGAAGGGCCATTTGTGGTTAAACATGTGTTCTCAGGAGGAGCCATGATCCTAACCACCATGGATGGTGACGACCTTCCTCACCCCGCCAATGCAGACATAGTGAAAAGATACTACGCATGAATAAAAGACCCGCTAGGTTGACATACCTAGGCAAAAATAAGGGCTTCCCGGTGAACCAAAAGGGTTCGGGCAAAAATAAGGGATGAAATGGAAAAAATCTGTACACCCGGCAAGTCGAAAACCTGAAAAGGCGTCTTGGGCAAAAATGGGTATCCCGGTGGACTGAAAACCCGAAAGGGCGGTCCAGGCAAAAGTTAGGGATAAAGCGTAACACTATGTCTCATTGGATCACTTCGCATCCGGAATTCGGCATCAACTATCTGGCTCAGATTTCGGCATCGACCAATCAGCTTCATTTTCAACTAGGCAGCAAAGCGATGAGACGCTTGGAGACATAAAGGCGATAGCAGAGTTGGAACCCAGTGGGATTGTTCACATAGCTGTTTTGTTTTCAAAATTGTAAATTCTGTGTTATTCGGCGGCGTCCTCTTACTAGGATGTCAGCCTCTTGTACAAAAACGCCTTTTCACAGGAAAAATTCAAATCAATACAAATTCACTTGTCCATACAAATTGCCATTGTTTTTCCTTTTTCTGTTTTGTCTTGTGAAGAACGTCCAATGTTCATTTTTGATATATGCATTTGATATTAAATTGCTGACTCATAAATATTTGCATATGAAACAAAAGATTAATTACAGGTGACATCAGAAACAGGGGCAATGTAAGGTTGTCTGATGCAGTCTGGTTGCTTTGTCCGCCAAGGTACCAAGGTAGATTCAACTGAAGAATGTGGACCAAATCATCTCAACCCCCCGCAGAATAAGACAAGATTCAGCATTGCTTTCCCCAAGTGGAGTTGACTCCCCGTCAATCCTGCAAAGGCACAACTTTCCCCGGCAGGTCTTAAAGCTTATCCCCAGTAGATTCTGAAAGCTTGTTCCCTGCAGAATACGGACGTCTCTCCCAAGCTTTATTCAGAGTTATTCCTCACAAGGGCTTATAACTGGGTTATCCTCAGCTAATTGCCACGGAAGATCGCCCTCAACAAAGTTCTTTCAATCCCAGCGGAGTTTATCTTGGTATCCCCAACGGAGTTTATCATCATTATCCCCAGCGGAATCCATCATTGAAGTCCTCAGCAGGCCTCTCATCAAAAAACTTCAGCAAAGTATCTCTTCCACAGAGCAATTCCCCGGCCGATCGTCAAGGATTTATTTTCCTAAGACAGAAATACATTCATAAACATTTCACGTTTTCATACATCCTGCTTACGTACATGATAAAGTGCATACAACACTATTTCATGTTAAAACATCATGCATATCATACATCATGACATTGCATACAACTTATGTTTTGCCTTTTCAGGGAAAAAGACAATCCCAAAGACAACTACCTTCAACTGTCACAATTCCAGATTCGATACCTGTATCTAGCCAGGGCATATCTGAGAGTGATCATTTCCAGACTCGATTCCTGTATCTAGCCAGGGCACGTCTGAAGAGTTCGAAGATTCGATTCCTGTATCCAGCCAGGGCACATCTGTCAACTACAACATTTCCAGATTCGATTCCTGTATCCAGCCAGGGCATATCTGTTGACTGCATTTCCAGACTCGATTCCTGTATCTAGCCAGGGCACGTCTGAAGAGTTCGAAGATTCGATTCCTGTATCCAGCCAGGGCATATCACAACGACTATTTCCAGATTCGACTTCTGTATCCATCCAGGGCACATCTGTGAGCAACCGATTGTAGATTCGATACCTGTATCGAGCCAGGGCATATATGCATAAAGAGATTGAAGATCAAACACCTGTAACAAGCCAGGAAAACATTTGTCTTTCTCAATTACACAAAGTTCTCGCTAAGGAATCTCTTGTGCGATCAACACTTCCAAATGGCATCTATAAGCCCATTCCCGACAAGGTTCTGTCACATCTCCAGATGACATCTATAAGCCCATCTCCCTATCCACCACCTATCCAAATGGAATCTATAAGCCCATTCCCGACATCACATTGTTGATACTCCAACATGCGAGTGCAAATTTCTGGGCACTCTAGTGTCCAATCTCCTTTTACCCTCGAGTCACGAAAGGCAAACTCGCCAATCTAACTCTTCAGGTTCAAGAAGATTGAACAGGGGAAACTGTTGTACCCCAAAATTTGCCCTCCCATTTCCTCAACATTTTCCCCTCACAAAACCCTTGGAGCTCAAGATCCAGTTAGAGTTTCCTCTGCTAAAGACTTCTCCTTGCACTGTTGACCAAAATTAGGGTTTGTGTTTGCACAAAGATGTTTTGAACTAAAAAGCCTAATATGACTTTCATGCTTCATATTGGACTCCTAAGTTTATCCATACAAAGTTTCAAGTCTTGATTCCAAGTTTTGCCCAATCAATTGGACAGTTGACCTAGAAATCAACTGTATTGGGGAAAAAGTCAACTGTGGCCAATTGACAGTCAAATCTCATGAAAATTGACCCACATCAACATTATGAACTCACATGGACCATTTGATCAAGTTTGGATCACAATTCCACAAGAAATTTGATCAGATCATCAAAAGGGCAAAATGGTCATTTTTAGGGTTTTGACTGCACCAAGGCAATTTTTGACTGTTTGACCTAGCCAATGGCAAACCAAGCTCACATATGGACTCAAGGGCCCCATGGAATTATCTTGACATGCTCAACAAGTTCAAAAGATCCCAAGTACACAAGATTGACAGTTGAATTTCCCAGTCAATTGATCAATTTTGACTGTATACTGAAAAGTCAAACTTTGACTTTTTGGTCAAAATCAAGGGTCAAGATTCATTTTTCATCAAAACATGCCAAATCATGAAACTTGTTCACCAAGAAATCAAAAAATGCAAATTAGGGTTTGGAATGGAAATTTTTCATAACTTAGAATTTTTCTAAGTTATGGAAAACCCTAATTTTCCCCCAACTTTGCCCCACTTTCTCACCAAGATTCATTTGGATTCAAACAAAAGTCAAAACATGAAAAGTTGTAGTTGTTGCATAATCTACAACTTTGATTCACAAAGTTTTCTCAAATGAGGCTTGTATCTCAAGTTACAATTTTTGGAATAAGGGTACTAAACCATTCTTAACTTAGTGAAATTTTAACCTATTTTGACAAGGTTTTCTACCTAACCTTCAAGGCCATTTTCCATACACTTCCACTTGGAATTTCACTTTGCATTTCAAAGATGAATTGTAGTACACATTCCAAGGTTTCCAAAATGTCTAAGAACTTCTCAAACAACCCCATGGTTAGGGAGAATCGAATTTTGCAATATGGCAAAAACTCACTTTTGATTAGGCCAAGTTACATGTTCATAGCACTATGCATTTCAATCTCAGCTTGCACAACTTGATTACAGGCCTTTTATCTCAATTACACTCATAAATTTAATGCATATTCTTTGTGCCAAGACCATGTTCTTTGTGTTCTAGCATTGCATAGTGGATTAATCCCAAAATAGATAAAGTACTTTATCCATTTTTGCAAAAGCAAGCTTTATGTCAAATTGAAAATCCAAGCAAGTACAGATACAATCTAATTGGCACAAGATTATGGGCATAACACACTGATCAAGGAGGAGTTTTGCAGCATGATTAGGGGCCCTCTACATGCCTAGAACACAACTTGACTTTTGTTTGCTTAAGGGTGAAGAAAAGTGGCATATCATAACACAACTATTCTCTCAGCATTAGGAACCTTAAGCAAATATTGTAGACACATTCCAAACATCCTAACCAAGCTGAAGCACGACCCTAAGACCATCAACACCTCCCATTGCCAGAATCACTCTCAAACTGCAAAAACAGGCAAGGCCTGCAGTTTGAGCACCATCTCTCATTCCTTGCATGTTTTCTTGACCAAAGCTCATCAAACACATTCCCTAACATCAATACAAGCTAACCCAAACCTAAAACACGACCTGTAATTCCTCTAACCAGTTTCACCATTTTCACTTTTCTG